>CM076258.1:10226833-10734333 GCA_038380765.1 Odontothrips loti
TGAGAGAATTACCGGGCACTGTGTAATGGCAACTGTTTGAGCGTGAGTTTCCGGTGGCTGGGTCAACTAACGTCAAAGTGATCCATAAGTACCCCCTCCCCTCCCCTCCCCCCCCCCCCGCAGCCCCAACATAACATGGATTATCTGCCTCTGCCAGAGAGAACCAGCGCCAACGGCCGAGCGCTGCAGCAGCGGCGGTGATGGCTCCTGCCGTGCCGCCAGTTCCAGTCCAGATTTATCCCGGCCTCTCTCTCTCTCTCTCTCTCTCTCTCTCTCTCTCTCTCTCTCTCTCTCTCTCTCTCTCTCTCTCTCTCTCTCTCTCTCTCTCTCTCTCTCTGGGGCGTGTCCATTCGTGGCCCCCCTCTGGCCTGGCGCACAGTGAGTGCTCTGCACTAACTCCCCACGCGGCATCGCGCACGTGCGCGCATGTGGCCGGCCCGGGTTCAAATACCGGTCTCCACTTCGTAACTTTTTAATTATTATTAGGATTACTATTGTTATTTATTTATTTTCTTCTTTATGGGGGAGAGGGGGGGGGGGGTTGATCACCGTAGGAACACTGCTTGAACGGCATTAATATGCTCTCTCTCTCTCTCTCTCTCTCTCTCTCTCTCTCTCTCTCTCTCTCTCTCTCTCTCTCTCTCTCTCTCTCTCTCTCTCTCTCTCTCTCTCTCTCTCTCTGACGTCGCGGGGCGCTGAAGTCACAATTGAATGGAGGCGCTTATCGCAGGCTTACACATGTTATTTCCACGTGAAGAGCTAAGACCTTCCCCCTCCTTCCCAGTCAGCAGCCAGCGCGGTTGGCGGGACATTCAAATTACAGCAGTCCTCGCCCCGCCCCTCCCTGGCCCTACCTCATTCTGAGCAATGCTCCTCCGTAATGGCGGTTCGAATCTCCCGCGCAAATTCTCGAGTCGTCGCGACGGTGACAAACAAAGGGTTCGCACTCGTGAAATTAAAATAACAAAAAATTCTCGGAGGCCCGGTGAGCCGAGAACACATTCCGAAGCTCATTCGGCCGTCTCCGCATTCCGCCGTGAGGCTCGGGCACTCGGGCAGGCGGCATATTTCGGGTAACGATGAGGCGGAGTTCGCGGGAAAGAGTTGGGAGCCGCCTAGAATGAGCGCGGGAACCGCTGTTGTCGCCACAACTTTACAAGGCGGCGCATAAAAACGTTTCTCTCAAGACTGTCGATACGGCCACTGGCCCAATAGAGGACTCCAGCGAAGCTCGGAACGGGAGTGAGAAGAGCGTAACGAAGAAAAGAATGCAGAGGACGTAAGAAAAATCGAGCATTGGGAAGGCCGCTGCCCTTCGAATACACGTGATTTCACATATTTTCTCCGGTATTCTTCTTCTTCGTTACGACTTCGTCGTCCACAAATAGAGGTTTCCAGGATGACTTGGAAACGGAATCTGAAGAACAAAAATACTTCCAGACCGGAAACTCTCGATGGCAGGTATGAGAAACTTATAAGGCGTTTTGAGTGGATTTGGAGGAGTGGCGAGTCGGCGGGCAGTGGGGCAGCGGGGTGATGTATTGTGGCGAGACGGAGTGAAAATAAAATCGGCAAAAGCCAAGTCGTTGTACGACAAATTGTTTGAGGCTTTTACGAAGCGCTACTTCCGATTCGAGCTTCTCCGGAGTCTTTCTTTGTGGTGGACGGTGCCTTGTAACATGAACGGGTGCCCCGATAGCGGCAGCAGGTGCCTTAGACACTGTGTCGTCTGCTGTGTCGTCTGCTGCGTCGTCTCTGCCGGGGCCGCTTACATTCCCGAGTTGCGTCACCGCGCGCGGGTTTGAAGAGGAAACGGGCGACATTGTCGGCAACCGACCAATTCAAAAAGAAAGGTTTATCTTCGGAAAGTCGGTGTGTGTCTTAATGTCTTCAAAGAGGCAGTCCTGCACGACCACAAGTGGACCAGTCGGGAGCACGCGCGGAGATGAACTATGAAAAACCCCGCAAAGTTCCGCGTCACTCTGCGGGAAGATTCTTAGACGACGAGCACAATTAGATGGCCGCGGCTAGCCGCGGCGCGCCGCGAGTGGCATTGACCTTCTGTACTCCATCTCGCGCTGCTTCTAGGAGGAGGGGGTGCCGGAGCGCGTACGGAATAAAAATACAAGAAACGCCTCCGCGGCGCGTTGTATACTTCGACAAGCGAGGCGAGGGGAATAGAAAAAGAAGGAAAAAAACTGCGGTCGCAAAGTCCTTTTATATCCGCATGGCGCCGTCATGCATGAAGGGCGACACTACGACGCCTTGCTAATGCCGTTCAGCGACCTGACCACGCGACGCAGTACACCTGCAGGACCTGCCGTGCCCTGCGGCGTCCGGGGGCTGCCGCTTACCAACTTTTAAACTTCCGCTTTACAGAAGAAGCACAAAAAAGAAAAATACTCTGACAGCTGTTGGCGGCTGCCGGGCCTCGAACCCGCGCTCTTTACTATTTATGTAGTCGCGGGCCAAATCTGGGGCAGATGCGCGCCGACATGGGCGGCAAGCTTCCTCTTATCTTATCGCCGACAGTATAACGTACCTTTTATCGACGCTGACGCCGCGGCTCAATCTTGCGGGACGGCGAGAAGATTAGGGTTATCCGTTCAGGGGGTGTTTGGGGAGCTGGTACTATCACTTATCACTCGCACATCCAGCGCCGCGGAAACGGTCGCGCGCGCGCGCGCACGCACACTTGATCACTTTGATTTTGGCACCGCAGCACTTTCACACTTCGCACACACACTTTGACACCCGCTGACCACGACGGGCACGTTGGCGGCACTGGACTGTCGACGGGTTGTCAGCCCTCCGGAGTAAGGGGCAGTGAGAGGTGACTGATGGGCTCACTCGCACCTCGGCCTTAAGCACACCTCAGCTTAGGCGCACTCGACACTTTAAGCACACTTAAGCACACGTGACGTTACGCGGCGGGGGCGGTTCGTCACACACGGGGGACCACGACGACGAAGAGACGATCGCGTAGACGGGGGCGCTGTTCGGGGAGAGAAACGTGAGCCCGTCCCCGCGACCGAACCGGCTGAGCGACGCAGCGAGACTGAGGAGGGAAAGGACTCTGGAAGGAGTCGCGAGTCGCGGAGTGCGGAGTGTGTAGCGGTGGGCGGGGGGGGGGGGGGGGGGGGGCAAGGGTCCTGCCCCGGCTCGGCTCGGCTGGCGCCCACAACCGGCTTCCGCCGCTCGGCTCGGCTCACACACACACACACACACACAGCCGCCGCCGCCGGGCACCGGTCCCGGACCAGAGGGGGGAGGGGGAGGAGGGGGGGGCAGTCACGTGACGCAGTCGATTATTTCACTCGGCGCGCGGCGAGCTGGCGGTGGCGCGCTCTGTCGGCGAGTCGGGCAAGCGGGGCGCCGGCACGACGGTCAGCAACCCCTCATACAGCTCCACTCTCTCACCCTTTTTGCAAAGGCGGTGCTCTCTCTCTCTCTCTCTCTCTCTCTCTCTCTCTCCCCCGCCCCTCTCTCCTCTCCTCTCTCTCTCGCTTTCTACCGGTACAAAACTTAAAACGAACAATAAATATTGAATCGTTATTAGTAACTATGCCACCAGCATCAGTCGGCAGAATGTCTCACTGCGAACTGTCAACACTTCTTGAACACCCAGTCGTTGTGACAAGTCCCCTGCCGCCCTGCAGCGCACGGCGACGCAACCAGTCCTGCGTGCGTGCCGGATGGGTTGCCTACCCACAGGCGCCGAGTCGGCGGGCTGCGGTAGCTGCGGTAGCTGCGGTAGCTGCGGTAGCTGCGATCACTGCGACAATGCCGCCCCATAAGCAGCGCCGCTGACGCGAGGACTGACACATCTATCGCATTTAATGCCGGTTGTTTGCAGAAAAACGCAGCGCAGAAGTGATACCACGATTTTGAATTTATTGTAATTGATTGTGAAATATATCAGTGCAATTGCCTCCCCCCCCCCTGAAAAAAAGAAAGAACAAAAATTGCTCGCCTGGCCTGCAGCACTTGACGGGAGTTACAGAGTTGTGGAAGAACTACCCAACAAAAAAAAAAATAAGCAAAGAAACCAGAGACAACAAACGTCCGTGTAGTAAATAATTATGCACGTGAAAGTGTCATGCGTCCGCCACGAGCCAACGTCAAGGTCAAGCTCAAAAATTAATTTGAGCGGGAATAAAAGCGAAAGCGTGTTTAGTCGATTTTGAGGATACCTGGTGTTGACTGAAATTTACTGCTTTCAACCAAATTTTAGTAGGAAAAAAAAGATTGTTCTTTTGAGACGATTTTTTTTCCCCTTTTTTGACAGTAGGGTGGACAGCGCCGCGGGTGCCACTCCCGCCGCGGTATGGTTCCCATGCAGGGAGAGAGCGAACCGCCCGCAGGAACCGGCGATTGGTCAATCGGGGGAAACGCGGAGCCTAGCGGAGCCCAAAGGTACGTCGACGGCGACAAAAATGCGGCGTCAGTAGGACTACGGTCAGTAAGGTCTTCGCCGCCGGACGAGGCACAACACAACCCTTCCGAGCCGCCACTCCCACGACAGGACAAGGTAAGCAGCTGCCACTCCTTATTTGACTTCACTCTCACGGCTGCTATTTTCAAAAGAGTTCGAAGTAGTTTCTTCTATCTAGCGACACTGGAACTTGTTTTTTTTTTTTTGTGATCGTTCGACCATTCTGAAATGGGGTTGCTCCTGATTGGCTTGCTTTGAGTTGAGTGCGTGAGTTGCGCGAGCTTAAATTAGTGTAAGACATTTTTTTTTTTTTAATCTGTACTCATACGCTCGGTGCTTTCCTGGAGGTCCATGCTCGTTTTCGAGTTAGTTCCACGATTTTTTATCATTTCGGAAAACACGTGACACATCAAAGTGATTATATTGTGGTTCACCGGGAAAAATGCAGGGAGGTGCGTTCACCGGAAGAAAAAGATTTCGGAGCATCATGAACAACGTGCTTTGCAAGCTTTATACAGCGCTGGAACGGTCTGTGGGAATCGAACCCACGGAGCCTTCAGTCTCAAGGAGACACTCCAGCTCGCGCCAACGACTGTTGGTCCGGCATTCTGTACCAGCCTGCTCGCACTCTATTCACAGGGACTCAGATAAATACATGGTCACGCGATTTGTGAACGCTCCCGCGAAGGGTGAAGATGCGAACAAAGAAATTTTTCATACAAAATTTGAAAATTTTCCCAGGTATTGTCCGTTTTGACAGTCTATGTGGGAAAGATTTCACGCAAAGTTGGAAAATTTCACAAAAAAATTCAGTTTGTGGAAACTTTACATCTTTAATAAAGGGTAAAATTGGGTGTAGAGGCCAAAGCTTTTGTGATGAAAAGGAGTAGGGTGTGCGTGTTTTTAGTGGCCAGGGGGAAATGTGAAAAACCGCAACAAATACTGCAGACCTTTTTGAGGTTGTCGAGAATGCCAGCATAATTATTTTCACTGGGACACCGCACTGGCTCCCCTTTCCGCCACCCACACCCACATATCCGGTCTGTGCCGCGCAGGTCACCGAATGTCGCAACGAAAGCTTTCACAATCCCTGCTTTGCAGCCCAAATGTGCCCAAATGTAACAGTTTCAGTGTGTGTATGTGTGTGTGTGTGTGTGTGTGTGCGCGCGCGCGTGCGTGTGAGCGTGTGCTTTGAATACTGGCACGTTTATTTACCACACTGATATTATTTTGTTAATTTCGGAATCTCAAAGCGGTCACTTTGATTTTAAATACGTTGATGGGTGTCCACACCGGTACATATGAGAGCGAGCAGTTTGCTCTTACACTACACCCGATCTCACAAACGTATTTCAGCTCCATTTCAAACTGCTGTGTCGCCCTCCAGATGGCCCCCAACATCGAGGTGGAGAGCTACCGATCCGGCATCCTCTTCGAGACGGAGGACACCCCCGACTACAACGATGTCATCGCCAAGCAGCGCGAGGCGGAGAAGAAGCGGCAGTCGTACCGCGAGCTGCAGCCCATCTACTGGTCCAACGTGTTCTGGTTCACCCTCATGCACATCTCGGCCCTGTACGGCCTCAAGCTGGCCTTCTACGACGCCAGCTGGATGACCTCCGTCTGGGGTCAGTTCAGAAAAATTTCGTGATTTTTTTTTGTTAACTTTTTGTGAATTTTTAGTTATGATTTTTTTTTGTGAGTTAATGCCCTTTACTTACTGCTCTCCCCACAGCCTTCTGCGTTTACTACACCAGCGGTCTGGGGGTGTCTGCCGGCGTGCACCGCCTCTGGTCCCACAAGTCCTACAAGGCCAAGCTACCCCTTCGTATCTTCCTCACTTTCTGTAACTGCATCGCCTACCAGGTCAGTCGCTGAAAGGATTTGAAAAAAAAAATGTTAGTGGGAAGCACTTTTTATTTTCTTTTAATTTTAGTTTCCGTTTTTTTTTTTTAGTAGAATTTTTATTTTTTTAATACTGCGACTCAAAAGTGACTTGTGTGTGCAGAACTCGATCTGGGAGTGGGCCCGGGACCACCGCGTGCACCACAAGTTCACCGAGACGGACGCAGACCCCGTCAACGCCGCCCGGGGCTTCTTCTTCTCGCACGTCGGCTGGCTGCTGTGCAAGAAGCACCCCGAGGTCACCCGCATCGGCAAGACCGTCGACATGAGCGACATCGAGGCTGACCCCTGCGTCGCCTTCCAGAAGAAGTGCGTGCGGAACAGACAGACAGTCGACCACGACAGCGAGCGGCAATTTCTCATACGATCTGTTTGCAGGTACTACGCGCCGCTGGTGTTCATGCTGTGCTTCGTCATGCCCACCGTGGTGCCGCGCCTGCTGTGGGGCGAGTCCATGTGGAACGCCTTCTTCATCGCCGGCATGCTCCGGTACACCCTGGGCCTGCACGGCGTCTGGTTCGTCAACTCCCTGACCCACTACTACGGCGGCCGCCCCTACGACAAGTCAGTACACTGAGGCGCATACCGACACTGTTAGAAAAGAAACACTGTAAATTAGCAGCAAGTGAAAATGACTGAACAATTTCAAAACAAAATGGCTTAGGCATCTAAAAATGGCAGAACCCAAATCAAAACTGAAAAATAAATAAAATGAAAGTGACAAAAACCATAAAGCCAATTGTCAGCAGTCTTCCCATTTTCAAACAGTCCACAATACTGTTCTGAAATGGTCAAAATCATTTTTCTGAAATTCAGTTTAAAATAACTTGTTTCTAACAGTGTGACCGTTGACCGTCAGCCAAAGCAAATAAATAATTTACATTTTTTTCAACAAACAAATTTCCAGGTCCATCCAGGCCTGTGAGAACGTGTTCGTCTCGCTGTGCGCACTGGGCGAGGGCTACCACAACTACCACCACGTCTTCCCCTGGGACTACAAGACCAGCGAGCTGAGTCTGTACCCCACCAACATCACCAACGCCTTCCTCGACTTCATGGCCACCATCGGGCAGGCGTACGAGCTCAAGTCCGTCAACCAGGAGATGATCAAGACCCGCGCCAAGCGCACCGGCGACGGCTCGCACCCCGTCTGGGGCTGGGACGACAAGGACATGAGCAAGGAGGACAGGGAGATCGCCAAGATCGAATAAGACGGAGTGCGAGAGAGGAAGTTGGCATGAATAAGAGAAGATATTTTAAAAATAGTAAATACACGTGTTTCTTGATCTCTCAGTGCGCAGGCGAGTTTTACTCTCACTGTATCACTCTCTCCCGGCTGCTGCTCACACCGTCTGCGCGCGGCCGAGAACTGGCGCCCGCTGCAGACCGCGATCCTCACATTTATACCCGAAGTCGATACGAATTATTGCGATAATCGAGTGCCCACTAAATATATGTTGTTATTCATCTTCTTTTATGATTTGGAGATGTCTCAGTCATATCTGGCCGGAGGGTGGGGTGGCGTGGTGGATCATGCCACACGACATATCACCCTCTCTGTTGCCGATCTCTTTGGCGTGCGTGATTGCAGACCGACCCCACAGACACACTCTAATTATAGTTTCATCAAAATTAATCTCTGGTAAAATGGTACAGATAGACCTAGGAGAGGGGCTCGGTTCTGGCTTTCATTATTGCTGCTTTTCAAAGCAAGATGTCACCAAAAACGAAATCCATAGTCGATCCGATGCGGTTTTAACATTCCCGCCGCTCGCGTTTTGTCTGTTTGGGCGCAGAAGGCCACATTTTATGCCATTTATTCTGCAACCACCAGTGGGTTAGACGAATACCTTTTAGAGAGAAGAAAAAAAAACAATCTTGGATTCGAGGGGTCCACAACTCGAGACAATCAGTGTACACATTTCCACGCAATCAAACACAATCATCAATTAAAAATCTTAAAAATTGCATTAGAATGGGCTTCATTGAAGAGCTAAAAACGGCCGTAAAGGGCTCTAACCAGTCTAAAATTTCAAATTTTCTGCAAATTAGGTGGAAAAATCGACACAATCAACACAATCAGTGTACACTTTGGGGCAGAGTTGTGGACCCCTCGCTTGAATTAGATATGGTAGGTAAGGCCGGGGTTGCGGCTTCACAATATATTTTGTGACACACACACATGAGCTCCTGTCTCTGGGGTCCACTGGGGCCTCGTCGTGTCAAAGGTCAGGCAGCACCACCGGCTACTGCTTGGCTACTGCCCGGCTACCGCCCGGCTCAACAGATATCAGATGTTATGACTGCAGTCACGGGTAGCAAGTTGTGTCACTCTACACAAAAACAAAGAAAACGCGGTGAATAGAGTACTCCGGAGAAGCCCGAAACGGAAGTGAGAAGTCGTAACGAAGAAGAAGAATCCCGGAGAAAATATGAGAAACCGCGTGATTTTTGAAGGGCAGTGGGGTTCCGAATACTCTATTTCTCTTACTTGCCCTGCATTCTTCTTCTCCGTTCTGAGCTTCTCCGGAGTACTCTATTTGGTGATCAATTTTTCTCTAACACGATGAAAATACAGACCGAGAAGAAGTTGATTCGTAAGCTTACGAAATATTTTCTTTGCGAGTTACGAACCAATACCTCGCATTACACGAAACAAAAAAACAGCTTCCTGAGAGAGTTCGTATTACAGAGCAGCAGTTTTCTTTGCAATGCGAAAAAGGTTTTTTCTTAAATTTTCTGAATTTTCTCCAAGCTATAACGGTGGCGCCTGCGAGTACCCGGGTAGGCCAACCCGCACTACACGCATGCATAGAGAAATCGGGATTGCCTACCCACCAGGCGCCCTGTGCGTTAAGACTCGCAAGAGCTTAGGCTTCCACATTGTTTCAACGTTTTATTTTTCAAGCAAGACGCAGGAAGTGAGAAGTAAGACTGTCCATCCCGGATGAAAGAACTGTGCGCGCACTAAAAACCTGCGGTTGGCACAAGTTAGCCGCTGTCATAAAAGACCAATATACCGTCTCACGGCCCTGCAAGTAGCAACAGTTCTCGATTAGGAACGAAAAATAAGACGACACTCGATTATCGCAATGAGCGGTATCGGTTTTGGCAGAGGCTTCGCTGGTATAAAAGGGCGCGCTGTGGTCTGCATCGGCACCAGTTCCCGGTCAGTACAGCACCATGTACAAGGTAACCGTCGCCCTCCTCGCCACCCTGGCGGTGGCCGCCGCCCTGCACATCCCCAACGTGCACACCGGCGCCTCCGACAACGCCCACATCAGTAAGTACCTGCTGCAGAGAGCGCGCTCAGGGTATGATAAGTTCGGCTTGTTAATTCGCTGTGTGCTTTGCAGCTGGACAGGAGGTCGCTCAGAAGCAGAAGTTGGTTCTGCAGCTGCTGAGGAATGTCGGCCAGAAGAACATGTACCCCGAGCTCGTCACCCTGGGCCAGAGCTGGAACCCCGAGCAGATCATCGACCGTTACGCCAACCAGTACGCTGTCAAGAACTTCGTCAGCATGTGGAAGCAGGGTACCCTGCCCCGTGGCGAGATCTTCCACGTGTACAACGACTCCCACCTGAAGGAGGTGATCGCCCTCTTCGACATGCTGTACTTCGCCAAGGACTTCGAGACCTTCATCAAGACCGCCGCCTGGGCCCGCGACAACGTGAACGAGGGCCAGTTCGCCTACGCCTTCTCCGTGGCCGTTGTCCACCGTGACGACTGCGCCGGTCTGGTGCTCCCTCCCCTGTACGAGGTCGCCCCCCAGCTGTACCTGCACTCCGGTGACATCATGGACTTCGTCAGCGCCAAGATGCAGGGCCAGGTCAACTACGTCAAGATGACCAACTGGACCGCCGGCAACGAGATCATCAACCCCGAGCAGCTCCTGGGCTACTTCACCGAGGACGTCGGCCTCAACGCCCACCACGCCTACGCCCACCTCTACATGCCCTTCTGGATGAACTGCGAGAAGTACGGCATCACCACCTGCCAGATGCGCGGTGAGGCTTTCTACTACTACTACCAGCAGATCCTCGCCCGCTACAACCTGCAGCGCATGGCCAACTACCTGCCCGAGCTCGAGGACTTCGACTGGGAGGAGACCATCCAGACCGGCTACAACCCCGACCTGCTCTACCCCAACGGCGCCCACTTCCCCAGCCGCCCCGCCCAGCAGGATATCTCCAGCATCAAGTCCTACGCCATCGAGGACCTCAAGGCCATCGAGATCAGGATCAAGAACGCCATCGACTCCGGCTTTGTTCTCGGCAAGGACGGCAACCACATCCCCATCACCCAGTACGTCAAGGGCATCAACATCCTCGGTAACATCATTGAGGGCAACAAGGACTCCGTCAACTCCCGCTACTACGGCTCCTACCAGACCATGATGCGCAGCCTGTTCGCCCTCATCATGGACCCCGACATGGAGCACGGCGTTGCCCCCGGTGTCATCGGCCACTACGAGACCGCCCTCCGCGACCCCGCTTTCTACATCCTCCAGAAGTACATCCTCGGCCTCTTCAACCAGTACCAGGACAACCTCCCCTCCTACAAGACCGATGACCTCTACTTCCACGGTGTCGCCGTCCAGGATGTTGCCGTCGACCAGCTCGTCACCTACTTCGACCTCTTCGACATCGATGTCACCAACGCCGTCGACGTCGCTTCCATCGACGAGGCCGACAAGATCAACTACGTCGCCAAGCACATGCGTCTCAACCACAAGCCCTTCTCCTACAAGATCAAGATCAGCAGCGACAAGAAGACCAGCGCCGTTGTCCGCGTCTTCCTCGGCCCCAGCACCGAATTCACCCACTCCAACTTCTACGGCGAACAGGCCTCCGACGTCTACTACGGACACCCCACCGCCGACCTGGAGAGGCTCAGGAACTACTTCGTCGAGCTTGACCGTTTCCCCGTTACCCGTGAGTATTGTCGTGGTGACATCCAGTTCAAAGCGATCCCTGTTCTGCTCTTACTGATCCTCCCCTGTTCTGCCCCGCAGTTAAGAACGGCGACAACCTGATCCAGCGCAACTCCCGCGAGTTCACCTCCACCACCGGCGACGAGCCCTCCTTCAACGCCCTCCTCAAGTCCGCCGAGAGCGGCAACATCGTCCTCAGCACCGTGGACCGCGAGTGCGGCTTCCCCGACCGCCTTGTCCTCCCCATGGGCCACAAGGCCGGAGTGCCCTACTCCCTGTTCGTCATGGTCACCCCCCACGGCGCCGACGAGCACGACCACGCCGACTACTACCACTCCGAGAAGGTCAACTACCAGGCCGCCGTCAAGGACATCTTCTCCTGCAACGGGCTCATGACCGTCCTGGACAACCGTCCTCTCGGCTTCCCCTTCGACCGCCAGATCGAGAACTTCGGCAGCTTCTACACCCCCAACATGTACTTCAAGGACGTCCTCATCTTCCACAAGGACTCCTCCTCCGACAACTCCAACGTCCTCGTCAAGAAGAACGTCAACTACTTCGACAGCGTCGCCGTCAACGCCGCCCACAAGTACATCCCCAGCCACAGGCTCCTGGACGAGGAGATCGTCCGCGAGGACGACGATGTCCGCGCCTACCTGTAAGCTGTCATAGCGAACACTGCCAAACGTGTAATGAGTGACCGACAATAATAAAACTTTGCTATCACTCCGTCAATCCGTACCTCTTTTTTTATTGAAAGTTCCCTCATACTGAGTAGAACAAGCCAGTTTCAACGCCTGCTGGGTAGGCAACCACCGAGATTAGTGATGTGATACAGAGACACGCCTCCTACTCCTCCTAGAATGATGTTTGGGCTGATGCCGGGAAGCTGCGCTCGCAGCGCTCCTGGCGCCATCTGATCGAACCTTGGCCATCGCTCGTGACCCATTTACGTCGCGGAGGCGGATCTGTCGGATCATCAGTGGCATCCCGGCGCTGTAGAGATAACACGCGTATTGATTCGCACTCGGCGGCAGAGTTTCAGTCTGCTCCGGGCAGCATCCCCGCCCGGCCGGTATTCGAACCCGCGGCACCATGTCGCTGACGCCGCTGAGCGTTGTCATGTACGCCGTCAGCGGAGGCCTACTCAGCCTGCAGACGCCCATCTCTGCCGAGTACATGAGTGAGCTGCCAAAGTTGTCTCATGCGGGAAACTTACAAACAACTTATGATGCAAGGTTTCCCACAACAACAAAAATCCTTCCAGTTGTGTACACCAGTAAAATGATTGCGTGACGGGGGTTTCCAGAGAAGGTGTTCGCCGACTGCCCCGCCAACCTGACGTGCGGGACGCCCCCCTGCAGTCCGGACGGGGTGTGCCTGTACGAGGACCAGGAGTGCAGCCGGGCCTGCGGGTGCAGGTGCACTCCCGACGGCCGCACGCCAGGTGACTGTCGCCCCTGCCGTTACGTAGATTGTGCACAGAGTCACCTCACGAGAGCACTTGCCTCGCAGACTGGGTGACCGCCACCGACCCCACGTGCCGGACAGACTGCGGCGCCGTCAGCTGCACCCCCAGCAGCGTGTGCGTGTACCACTCGCAGGACTGCCACCACCGCTGCAGCAAAAACTGCGTCTGCTCACTTCCCACGGCCCCCGGTCAGTGACTAGCGTCAAGTGACGAGTGAACAGCAAAAATTAAATTCGAATCCAAAAAAATTCAAACTCAAAATTCACCCAAAACTCAGAAAACCCTACAAAAACTTTGAATTTTCACTCACACAAATTTTCACAGAACGGAAAAAAAATCACGAAAATTTCAACTAGGATGACGTCACTGTTTCAGCCCACTGTGCGCACAGCTGCCCCAGCGGCCTCAGCTGCAGCTGCATCGGCTGCACTGAAGACGGCCGCTGCGTGTTCGGCGACAAGCAGTGCGAGGACAGCTGCACCTGCGGCTGTGCACTTGCGCATCCAGGTAAGGCATCGTCAACATTAAAAAAAAAAAAAAAAAAAAAAAAAGTGGTTTGAACTGGGCCGAAACTTGTGGGTATTGCAACGTATCGCCGATGGCTTTCCGCCGCAGTGCTCTGCAATCCGATCAGATGCCCCGCTGACCTGAGCTGCACCTGCGTCGGCTGCACCAAGACCGGGAAGTGCATCTTCGACAACCCGCAGTGCAGCCAGCGGTGCGTGTGCGGCTGCTCGCTCGCCCTCCCAGGTGAGATGATTGCCCCTGCGGTGCGGACTAACAGTTTAGGTACCTGTCGGTGACGTCAGCATTGCCTGTTCGCAGCGGTCTGCGCGCCCACCTGTCCCGGCCACCCCGAGTGTTGGTGCATCGGCTGCACCCAGGCCGGGGACTGCCTGTATGACGACCCACGCTGCAAAGATGTGTGCTCCTGCTCGTGCAAGGCGTGACAGACCTGCCCCTGCCAGAGCAGAGCGCCTGCGAGTGCCCGGGTAGGCCAGCCCGCACGGCACGGGTGCATGAAGAGGTACCCTCCAGGCGCCATGGGCGCTAAAGCTGGATACTGATGTTGTGTGTTTGTAATTGGATGGCCTGCTGCTAAGGGTAAGAGGGTAATTATTTAACGACGTTTTCCGTAATTTAAGATACAATTTTTATTACATAATCAGTCTGGTATCACATTAGTAAAGTTCTTCATGCTCAATGTTCAGTGACATCAAGAGCGCTCGAGCTTGACTGGAGTTTTTTGGTCAAATAATGTTTCTTGTATATAATAATTCTACTTATTCTCTTCATCACATCATGCCGTGAAACAGTACTGTCAACTCTTAGAGCATGTTCTGCAAACCGATTAAGATAAAAGTGTTAAGTCCGTTTGTGTAGCTGAAATACAGTGAATGTGGGTGTTGTATGCTGACACTTACCGACAAGCCCTTTTAATATTAATGGGTGAATCCCCTGCTTTCCGCCTCTACCTTGAGCAGTTAAGTACACTATGTCATCACCGTAGACACGCTCCAGGAAAGTAGCAACAAAATCTTTCCAGTTTTTCTTCCTTTGCTCCATACCCGCGGCCAAGGCAGGACTAACAAAAAATGGTATGTTGGGAAATATTTGCACCTTTGGTATCTGCACCCATTGAGAGATTTTGAAAAAAAAAATGCATATGAGGATTAAAAATCCAACACAAACAAAAAATAAGGTAAAAAGGTGCACCTTGAAAAGTAAACCTACCTTTTACTTCTGATTTATCTGCTTTCAAGGCAAGATCTGAAATATTATGGCATAAAGTTTAGTGATTGTGATCATATAGAAGGGTAACCATGACAATAATAATAACTATGGCAATACCCCACGTGCTGCTGCCTCACCAACAAGTCCTTTTAATATGTGTGGATGGACACCCTGCTTTTTCCCCTTGCCCTGTGCAGTTAAGTGCACCAAATCATCCCCGTAAATGCACTCCAGGAATTTTCGGACAAAGCTTTTCCAGTTGCTTTTCCTCTCCTCCATGAGCGAGGCCAAGGCAGGGCTCACAAAAAATGGTACATCAGGAAATATTTGCACCCTGGGTATCTGCAAAGGATATAAAATACAACATACACCAAAATAATTTTAAAAAATCACAGTGCAAGAAACAAATCCTACCTTCTCCTCTTCTACGCTTTACAAAGTAATAATTTGGTAACTGAAATAAAATTGAAACAATACTGGTATAACAAATGCACATGCAGCTGCATTGGAAACTGGGAAAAAGAACAAAAAAACAAAAAACAAGCGCACCTCTACAGTCTTCTGTGGAATTTGCTGACAGCTTCTAAAATACTCCTTCTCCTTGAGATTTTTTTTTGATTCAGAGACTAGGGCATCAAAAAATGACACAAGAAAACTTAGGTCTGATTTTTTGTGAATTGCTAAGGCAATTCTTAAACTTTTCAGTATGCTGTCTACAAAAGCAACATTTCCCTCAGAAGCTGAAAAATCAAAACCTGTTAAGTCTCATGAATATAGGGTTAAAGAGATATAACAAAGATGAACCAGCTCACCATTATGCCTCACTTCTTGCTCCACCAGTTGAATATAGTCAGTCCCTTCAGATGTCTCTGGAAATTCGGAGCTAGAAACTGCATTAAATTGCGAATTATTTCTAGTTTTCACTGCTGAGTCTGTTAGGGAAATTACTAAACATTAAGAAGAAATTGATAAGGGCTGTTTGGGGGCAACCATCGCCAGGGCATCCAAAATTATTCAGAAGTAATATACCAACCATAATTAACTTTAATTTTTCCCCTGTGCGCTTTGAGGTGACAAATCTTTTTGCTTCCAGTAATTGTGTTTATTAGAACCTTGACATCAGACTCTGAAACATTGCTGTTCTTTCTAGAAGCATAGTCTGTCAAGAAATTAAGACAAATATAGAAATATGTTGTCAACTTTAACATGTACTGAGCATTTCAAGAATTTCATCATTGTTACATTCATTTAAATACTTGCCAACAAGTCCTTTCAGAATGAGTGGGTGAATACCCTGTGTATTCTTCCAGCCTGCAGCTGTTACATAAACTAAGTCATCCCCATAAATTTCTTCCAGAAAAAAAGAAATGAAATCTTTCCAGTTTTCACTGGCCATGCTCTCTTTCATAGCTGAGGCCATAGCAGGGCTTATATAAAATGGCAACTCAGGAAAAATTTGCACTTTACATCCCTCCGAGTCTCTAATGAAGTAATGTTCAGGCAACTGCAACCAATAGCCAGCAAAATTCAGTATAAAATATTAGAAGAATATTTTGTACTCACAGCCAGATATCTTTAAAATAAGAAAAGATGTCATCTTAAAAACTTCATGTGAGTTTACCTTAACAAATTTTCTTCCAAGTTGTTTTGTACTTTTGGGATCTGTGCTGTTTTTTGACGCTAAGTTCACAGTTTTTGACTCTAGTTCATCCAAAAATGATACCAGTAGGTCCAGTTCTGGGTTGCTTTGATTGCTGCAACATGACTGTGCAAGCCTCAGGGCTTGTAGTAAATTGAACAGAAATGCAGCATTTTCCCAGGAAGCTGAACATGAGAATACAAATATTGGTCCATGGTTTCTTTGAATAAGACAGATCACAATGACGTTCTACTCACCGGAAGGTATTAGTTGCTGCTCAACAAGTGTTACATATCCGGCACTGCTATCAATGGTTCAAGTTTCACAGGAGTGAAATTCGGTTCAGCTGCCAGTGTAACTGAGTTTTCAGCAAACTGGGCTCTACCGCTATCTTTGTTTCCACCGTCGGGAGCTTCCCTGCTCATAAGTCGTCTGCAGCCTTCTGACAGAAAGCATCCCTGTGACCTGGACGCTGACAGTGTTGTGTGAAATGCCTTCCTGCATCGAACTAAGAGAGGCAGCGTCTGACGGCTTCAGTTCATTTTGTGAAACGTGTGAGGAGTTAAGAAGCGCCAAACGTTCTTGTCAAAACAGAAACACCATGGGATCCATAACCTAGCACAGCATTCGGCGTCGGCTGCTTGCAATGCAGCCACCCTGAAAAGAATGATGTCTTGTCGAGAGCTCGTGAGTGCCGAGCAGTTGCCCGACGTTATGGCGCGTGCGTTTAAAATGTCAGGTACACCTTTCTCGGGAGAAAAATCAAAGTATTCCAGTCGTTGTGTAAAATAGGTGACAAAAAAAGGGGTTGAAAAAGCAGGATATAGATACCACACATTCAATCATTTATTGTTCTGTTCAGTCATGAGAAACAAATGTGCTATTCCATCATGGAGGTAGACTAGGTCTACCCCCATGATTCCATACTGCCTTTCAATCTGTTCACAACACGCCTCCTGTTAGCGCAAACCTCATTCATTCTCATCAATACAGCGGATGCTGTAATGGTATGGTCTTCCTTTGTAGAGAAATCTGTAAGAACATAAAAGAACATACAAAATTGTGAAAATTGGATGAAATTTGGACACAATGAAAATAACAGCAGAAGTGTGAATTACTGGTCACTTACCGACTAGTCCATTTAATATAAGGGGATGAATGAGTTGCCTTTTTTGCCTTCCTCTCTGCTTTGATGCTGATAAGTATATTAAGTCGTCCCCATAGATTTTTTCCAAAAAAGTTGCAACAAAATCTCTCCAGTCGGTTTTTCTCTCTTGCAAAACTGAGGCCAAGGCAGGACTGATAAAAAATGGTACACCAGGGAATATCTCCACTTTAGGAACCTGATAATATAGGAAGATTCAGATAAATATTTGTTATTTATTATGCCCATATGTATATGTAGTGAGAAGCTGGGAAGCAAGATTTGTTCTCATACCTTTCCTACTTGCTCATTGACAAAGTAATGGTCTGGCAACTGAAACACAGAGTACAAAAAAAGACATAACAAAGAACATAGCAGTTGCTATCAGCAATGAAATAAATGGAAATGTCATACCTTGACAATTTGTTCAGGAGGTTCTTGAGAGCCTTGAAGAGTCTCCTTTTTTTCTGCATAGAAGGCTGTTTTTAAGACCAGGGCATTGAAAAATGATACTAGAATTTCAAGGTCTGATTTTTTCTGGGAAGCAAGAGCACTTCTAAGCATTACCAAAATACTGTTCATAAAGGCAACACTTTCCCTAGAAGCTGAAAGGATAAAATTAGTGCCTTGTGAGGTGAGATATAATAAAATCATATGTAAGACAGATCCGGAAAAAATAGGCCTCACCATGCAGTCTTATTTCCACTTCTACAATAGGTACATAATCTGCACCTATACTTGATTCAGATGGGTCACAATTGTGCACTGGAACAGCAAACTCAATTTAATTTTCTATAGTGGCACCAACATTAGAGGAAATATAAAGAACATACCATCCTGTGTTGATTCCATTTTAAGATGTGAGTATGTTAGGTCTCTCCTGTTATGATCCTCCCCAGATTGTGGAGCATGGCTATCCTTTAAAAGACCAGATCCTGAAAATCAACAATATTTTGAGGACATTCTTGGATTTTAAAAGCATTCTCACAAGGATCAATATCTACCCTCACGGGATCTCTTCCTACGTAGCGCTTTCATAAAACGGATCTTTTCAGTGCCACTAGTTAGGTTAATTACACAAATTACATCAATCTCTGATATTGTATCATCCTTCCTTAGGGCAAACGCTAAAGCAAAGAAATTAATCATTACAATTTTTTTGTTGTTAAAACTTAATTTTAATTTACCATTCTGCCTAAGTGCTACTTACCAACGAGTCCTTTAAGTATAAGTGGGTGAATACCTTGTGTAGTTCTCTTGCCTAAAGCACTTAAATATACCAAATCATCTCCATAGATTTCATGTAGAAAAAAATTAACAAATTCCTTCCAATTTGGTTGGGCAATTTTTTCTTGCATTTTAGAGGCCATAGCAGGGCTCACATAAAACGGCACATCAGGAAAAATTTGCACTTTTGGCTCCTGTAATTATAAATACAGTCCTTCAAGTTCAAGCTCACTCAGACTTGAAGTAACAATACATATATACTCAGTTCTTTTGAATGCTACGTGTACCTTTCCATCATTGATAAAGTAGTAGTCTGGCAACTGAAACAAAACACAAATAAATATAAGTAAAGCTACAAACACACAACCGAACCATACTTAACTACTCACTTTAACTATTTTCCGTGGAAGTTGCCGTCTGCTGGAAAGGGTATCATTTTTATTTGCTGCATCAATTTCCGCCTTCATATGAAGCAAAAACGAAACTATCAGTTCCAAGTCTGGGTTTTTCTGACTGCCCAGACTTTCCACAGCAAGTCTCAAGGCTTGTACTAAACTGAATACAAATGCCGCATTGCACCAGGAAGCTGTTTGTACAAAAAACAAATTGTGCAATAAAAGGTAATCACAGTTTAGATGAACAGGAATAAGGGACAATTCTGCTCACCAGATCTCTTAATTTGGTGTCTGACCAACCCTAAATATTCAGCACCAGCGTTAGATTCCAACAAGGAGGACGAGGATTTGACATCTGGCATGAATGGAGTAGAGGAGACCTGCATACGACTACTATCTTTGTTATTGCTCAAGAGCCGTCCACGACCTCCTAACGGTAGGCATCGCTGTGGACGGGACGCTGACAGCGACGGGCAACGTATCTTTCTACACCGGGTTAAAAGTGGCAACGCTTGACGGCCCAAGTTCATTTTGTGGAAAGTTCATGTGAATCTAAAGAACTACTACTGACAGTATCATAACACACGCACGACGGAAAACATAACCTCACTTTGGTGGAGTCGGCTGCTCGCAGAGCAGCCACCCTGAAGGGGCGAACCATTTGCGGACTTACCGTTTGCGAGGATTTGATCGTTGCCAGCAAAGCTGATTTGGTTATGAAAACGTTGTGGTTTAGAAATTGAGTATTTTTCGGCGGGTAACATGT
The DNA here is from genome assembly GCA_038380765.1 of Odontothrips loti. Lineage (NCBI taxonomy): Eukaryota > Metazoa > Arthropoda > Insecta > Thysanoptera > Thripidae > Odontothrips > Odontothrips loti. Next base: position 10,246,483 of record CM076258.1, read on the forward strand.
AATAGCAAGCTGAGGAGAAGAGTACAGTGAGGGGATTTTTCACGTTTTAGTACTCTCTGACCATCTCTGGCCCTGGCATTCCTTCCCCGCCCCAATCTTTTCGCACATTTGAAAATTCAACTCGTCTAAATCGTCTATCTCTCATAGATACAGTAGTGACATGGAGAGAAGTGGTGCGAAACAATGGAATAACATAGGTGTGTATCTTGCGGATCAATTTTATTAAAATTTCAATCTCAAAAAATAGATAAATAGAGAGACAGTTTACGTTTGCACCTGCAACGCAAATTGAGACATGACCACAATGTAGGTGGTGGCGGTCACGGCCATCTGTAAGGGGCAAAAGGCGGATTCATGCTTGAGAATTTTTTTTTTTTTTTTTTTTATGGCTAGTGATGGCTTACAGTCACGGCGCTGGTCTTGCTGACCTCCATGAAGCCGCACAAGGACACACGCACCCTCTTGGCTCGGATGTCTTCCAGAAAGTTGGCAATCTGCAACAGAATGTCCTGCTTTGATCCCCGCCCAGAGCGCCTGCCGCCGCCAGGGTAGGCCGGCCCGCACGGCACGCCTGCATCCGGGAGTCGAGTTTGCCTACCCCTCAGGCGCCTCACCTCCTGTCGGGCGGCCTTGCTTCGGTTCATCAGCGATATCTTGAGCAGGTGTCGGCGTGCGCTCCCGCGGATCTGTGAAGCACGTGTGAACCGTCAACACCAACTCCAGCGGCCCCAGCGGGACTGTGACAGGCTTACAGAGTCGACGGCGAACTGCGTTGCGAGGCACATGATGAACAGGCCCCCGCCGCCCACCGTGTAGGCCGCGAAGTTCCCGACCGCCTGCGCCGCAGACAGAGTCTCGTTCTACAGCACACAACCAGGGCATCAGCCCGCATCAGCCCGCGAAGGCACGCTTCCAGGAGAGTCTGGAAATGTGGAAATAACTGTTGCCCGCGCGCTGGCAGCTGCTGGCAGCTGCTGGCAGCTGCTGGCAGCTCACCCCACTCTCTTTGATGGTCTGCCAGTAGACGTTGAATGCCGTGTACACGAAGCTGAAGAAGTAGGCAGTGCACATGACGAACATGGAGAGCATGAACGGTATTTGGATCGGATTCCAGCTGGAGTTGTACATCTCCAGCAGCTACGAGGAGATGCCCAAGTGAGAATACATCACTCAAACACCACTCGTTGGCCCGCGGTTACTTTTTTTTTTTTTTACCTGGTTGACGTGCAGCCACAGAAGTCGGTGGATGCGGATGGCCGAGGGACCCAGGCGCTCGAAGTCAGCGTTCAGGCGGCGGGCCAGGCTGGACGCGAGGATGCCGAAGACGACATAGCAGCCGATCCACATCATGGGTAGGCTGAACATGGCGAACGTGGCGTAGGTCAGAGCCGGCACCATCCACGGGGACAGCCCTGGGGAGTGGCAGCCAAGAGGATTCAGTGTCGCACAAAAAAAAAAAAAAAAAAGTAGTCCCAAAGAGCTAATAATGTTTTGGAGCCGCACTCAGCTGGTGGTAGAGGGCTGCGATAAGGGTGAAGCCGTACAGCTGCACGGACACGGACGCCGCGATGCACTGACGACGGATGTTCAGCGACAGCGGCGCGCCTGTGAGCGCCAAGTACTTGGCCTGGGGGTGGACAACACGCGGAAAAAAAAAAGATCCGTTGTCAGAACAAAAACACTTGTGACAAGCAATAAATTTGGTTGTGGGAACTAAAAATTTCGTGGTGGGGAGCTTCGTGTTAGTTGTGCCAGCGAAAATTTAGCTCTCGCAACCAAAAAATGTTGCTTGTCCCCAAATCAACGAACGAATTCGTTGTGAAAACAAAAAAAAAAATGTCTGCGTGAACTGACGGCTCGAATCCCCAACATCTCGCCAGGCCTGGCAGGACACTACCTCCATGCGCCTCCAGCTGATGGACATCTTGTAGAACTTGGGCATGGCTATGAAGAGCGACACTGGCAGCGCCGTGCAGAAGAGGCTCAGCAAGGCGACGGTGATCAGCTCTGCGTACTCCTGCAGACTGTGTTGCGGCCTCCGGTAGAACAAAAACATGTTTAAAAAAAGAGAACGACAAAAACGCTTTTGTAATTATTATTTTTTTATTACTGCGAAACGAACGTATTTGGTGGCCAGTTAGGCTAGAACCGACAGAGAAAGTCATCACTCGGAATACCCTATTGTACCCTTACCGTGCGTACTCGCGCCCCATGACTAGGTATGCACAGTAGAGTATGTAGGGAATCATGATGATCCAGCCACCCACAGTGTAGACAGTCCATCGACTGCGCCAGTCGAAATGAATCCCCCCTAGAAAGAAAGAGACGCGAAGTCAACGGGTTGAGCTGGGCCCGCGGCCCGCGGCTGGGCCGCCATGCTCCGACACCCCAGTCTCTGATGAGCCCAGCCACTGACCTGACGTCTTGAACGACGCAGGGAACAGGAGCATAAACCGCAGGAAGTACCACACGTACGAGATCTCATTGAACAGGGCCAGCTGATAGTGCACTCCTTTGGCGGGACCGTTCGGGCAACGGTCCGTCCTCCGTCTGGGGCCCATGGCTAGGGTAAAAGCTGTTCACCTCGGCGCGAGACAGAGCAGACGTCGGCACTTTAGGCTTCGCGACTTTTGGCTGTGCCGCGTCACGCATGAGACGTGGTTAGACCATCGGCATAGCAGGTAAAACAAATATGACGCTGGGAAAAAAATCACAGCAGACAAAACATAGCACCCTTTAAAAAGCCAGCAATTTCGCGAAGTTTAGAGAAAAATGGCCACTTTTGAGGAGGGCCGGGACCCGCAAGGTGCCGGTCAGGTGAGCCGGAACATGTTCCCGTCGGTGACTGAGGCTCACAGAACTGGACATCGCCTGGCGCGACCACACGAATCAGATCGGACACCGGCCTCACGCCACGGCTCTCTGTAAACACCCCATCGATTCTGGTCGAAAGTGCGTGCAAGTCTGCTGTGCGGCTGCGCGGTGGCTGTGCGTGGGGTGGAGAAGTCCTCGTTAGTCGCGTGACCGCGCGGCTGCACGCAATCGTGAACCGGGAGCGTCCATGTCAAGATCCGTCAACACGCAACAAACAGTGACATTATCACACGTTTTGTGACAGTTTGTGGCAGTTTTCCAGGTGGCCACTGCCTACGAAGAGAACAGAGGCTTCGTAGAATCCTTCGTATGAAGGATTTTGTCGTAGACCTACGAAGAACTTCGTCGTATAGGATTTTTACTGCGGACACAGTTTTCTAATCGGAATGCTCAGTTGAGAAATACGACATAACTATCGTACGGCCACATCGCCAAACCCCCTTGATTTGGTGATCTAACCAATGCGCGGTGAAGGTCTGGGCCAAATGACGTCCGATGAGACATCATGGTCCGTTCCACATCCGTGGCACTAATGGTGGGCCGCGCCGTGATAAGCGATGAGCACCGATGCTGCTGCTAGTGTTCGCCATGCTCCTGCTGTTGCTGGTGTTGTTGGCCACGCCTAGCCTCGCCGCCAGAAAGGTAGTCCAAACAGTTTTTATTTTCGTGCGTTGCGTTTAAAAAATAAAATAAAAATAACCTGTCTGAGCAGGGCCGGCCAGGACACAACTTCGCCGTGGACATGAAGTACCTGAAGCTTTGCCCCAACACGCCAAGCTCCGTGACAGAGATGAACATAACAAACACGTTTGCCAGCAAAAACCGCGTGATGCTGTCCAGTGGCTACATCGTCGTTTCGAGAGCGGCTGAGCGCTGGTCAGATGTACGATGCTCAGCAGTGAGACGTGCACAGCTTGCTCCTCCAACAAGCCACTGAGATACTCCTCTCCAGCCCCCTCTGTGTTTGTCGTGCAGGCTAGAGTCGTGATCCACAGGTGCCCGGGGGGCATCTCGGCCAACACGTGTGAGTACGTGGTCACCTGGCGACTCGGTCAGAACCCCTGCGCCGAGTTCATCTCCCCGCTGATGCCCTGGAGCTCTGTCGTATCCGCGTTCGACCCCCCGTACAAGTGTCCGTTCAAAGTGGCGAGTTGATCTACAGAGTGCTGTGCTGGACGCCTGACAGCTGAGTTTCTGTGTCTGACTTATGTCATCTTCAACTTTAGTGGTTGACGTTTCATTTCACCTGCAGGGTCGCTACCCCTACAACAACGCGACTATCAACATTGATGCGTGGACTCGCATTGCTGGTCTCGACGAAATGAGCAGAGACGCCACCTGGATACTCAAGGTTGCCATTGAGGACGAGCGGAATCAGCCCTTCCAGTGCTTCATAGTGGCAGTGAGATTCATCCGCTTGAGGGTCTGACAGGGAGAAAATAGACATCTATTAGATTTTCTAGACCATCTAATATGTATCTACAATGTCTATGTTGATCTAAATCTACAGTTAGACACGCATAGACATCTTTTTATCATCTTTTCATTGTCTATAACGTCTAAGTCTACTGGTAGATTTTAGTTAGACAATAACAGATCTGCTGGTAACCGTGGTAGATCTGTAGATGTTTATTAGACATCTAGTTGACTTAGATTGCAGATCAAAATTTGTTCAAAAATCATGCGTTAAAAATGTGTTTTGAAAGCCAGGCATCAACATATCAAAGGATGACGCTGACCAAATTTTGACTTCCACGTACTTAGTCCCTGCGGGACTAAGAGAAACTCGCGGCGCTTGGTTGGGACACTCCCATCGTGGAAAGTACAGGCCACGACGACCCTTTTATCCCCAGAGAAGCGCATAGCATAATGGATAAGGAGCCAGGAAAGCAAGCTGAAGAATGCTGGTTCTACTACCATTTTTTAAAAAAAATTTCATTTTCTTCATTATTTCATGACATAGATTGTCTGGCTGCTTAAAGAAATGCATTTTGAGGTCAAATTTTTGTCAAATTTGGAATATAAATTAGGTCTATACACCTTAGATTGTTAGACGCCTATTTTTGGGCCGAAATGTAACCACTTAGACGTCTATTCGACGTAGACCTTAGATGAATGCAAGACGTCTTTCTGTCTAACAAAAGACGATATCTATCAGACGTCTATTTTCTGACTGGGGATGTACAGAACCGGGAAGAGCCCAAGAACAAAATTAAACTTCTTACAAAAAGCGTTGGTTTTATTTATAAAAAATATTAATATTGGAATCAGTGGCCGACAGTTGATGCGAGCATTGTGTCAGTGGACACGCAAGACAGGAAACTAGAGCTACTTCTTGAGGCCGGTGTTTGGCAATGCCTCCACCTCCTGTTTGAGTACTGCCAGTCGGGTCAGACAAGCGTCTCTCCATTGCCTTCTTTCTTGAAGTTTCTCCATCGGGATGCGCTCACACAACTGTTTCTGGACGTTCTGTGCGGCTTCGCCCTCCATGTGAGGGATGGGTCCCATGGACTTGGAGACGTTGTAGATTGTCTCGCCGTAGCGGTCGCAGTAGTTGAGCATGCCTGAAGCAAATCGTTGAACTCACGTTAGTGGATTTTTTTTATTCCTATCGAGATTGATGGGAATTGGTTTTTCGTTCGTACCTTCGGCGTTTAAATACGCTGTCTCCAGGGCCCCCAAAAAGGCATATCGGGGACCAAGGCCCTCTGACATGACTTTGTCGACGTCGGATACGGACAGGATACCATCCTGCACCTGGCGCCAGACCTCGTTCAGAATTACGTACCTACAACCAAATACAGTCGTACATGTAGGAAGCTTTGAGCAAAGGAGTTGGGTCTACGTTCCAAACATATCTGGATCGGAAAACACATGACTCACTGGATGCGGTTAAGAGAAAACCCTGCGATTTCTTTCTTGAGGGCCACAGGGACCTGGCCGATCTCCTCCATGAGTGCCCGCACCTTGGCGGGCACCCAGTCCTCGGTGTGGGGGGCGGGCACGATCTCCACGAGCCTCACGTAGTACGGGGGGTTGACCGGGTGCGCCACCACGAAGCGCTCCTTGTTCTTGAGGTCTTTGCTGAGGATGGACGGCATGTGGGTTGATGTAGAGCTGGAAATGATGGTGGGCGCCTGGACCACGGCGTCCAGGTCCCTCAGGGCCTTCATCTTGATGTCGAGGATTTCGGGGGTGCACTCCTGGACCAAGAGTGCGCCCGCTACACAGTCCTTGAGGCTGTTCGTGCCTGCGACAGGGGAATGGCTCACTCATATATAAGGGATCTGTGCACTCTTACCGAGGGGCACCTCAATCAAAAATATCAGTGTGCAACCTCAAAAAATCAGAGAAACTTGTTATTAAAAAATGTTCAGAAAATCAATCAGACAAAAAAGGATTTAAAAAATAGTAAATTTGGTTTTAAATCATGGTACATCATGGTCTTACGCCAAACCTCGCGCAGCTCACCTGATATTAGTGCCAGCTGTTCCTTGGCCGACCTCTTCCCGCGGAGCAGCTTGACCTTCTCGAGCTCGTTGAGCTGGGACTCGATCTCCTTGAGCGCGCTCTGCACCTGCTTCGCCTCGATGTCGAACAGGCGCACCTTGTAGCCGGCCGAGGCGAAGAGCATCGCCCAGCTGCGGCCAATGAGCCCGCTGGGGGACAGACAACAACACCACCAGGTTAGCAATGTTCAGTAATTCTTTAAATTCATCTACAGATCCTTTTTTTTTCCAGTTTGTAAGTACTACCTGTAATGTGCCTGAACAAGATCCAAGAAATTACGTCTCCTTCATTTCAAATTTGTCGATTGCAAAATGCTAAATAATGCTGCTCACCTGCCCAGGATTCCGATTGTCTCTGCCATGGTCGGGGAGCTTGCGGTGGATGTGTGCGCGCAGGGCGAGGACTAGACACTGAACGCGGTGGGTTTGGACTGGCGCCTCCTTTTACGCTGAACAGCTCGTCACGGCTTGGGCCACTTCTGGCATCTGGCCCAGTACGAGCGAGGCAAAACAAGGTTGTTTTCATACCCATATACCGCGCTATCACCAGGGGCTGCGTGCGGGTAAGTCCCCTTTGTCGCTGTCCGGGGGCCGGGCCCGGCGGCGCGGGCGGAACGCAGGACTGCCGACTCGAACGCCTGCAAGCACTATTATTATCAGAGGGCACACCAAGCGCTCACTGATTATTCTCGAGGACCATAAAAGAGGCGAAAATGAAAGATACGGCACTAGAACAGGGCAGGGGTAGCTTCTGTCAACAACAATAACGAACACCTGCATTAACTAGAGCGACGCGAGGCGTACAGAAAGAGAAAATGCTTCCAGGATATGGAAGCAATGTGTATGAGAAATCGTGCAGCACTGGGTAATCGACGCTACACATTTCCTGCAGAGACTCCCCTCGCGTCCTTCGTGACCAAAAACCTATCTGGAAAAAAATCAATGTACACCCTAAAAAAACGTCAGACAAAAATCGGAAAAAATAATCAGGAAACACCAGCAAAAATCAGAAAAATGAGAGAAAAACAGATTATTTTTTTTACTTTAAATTACGAGCGAGGGACCCCTCGGTTATGACTTATAATCACTCGCATTGGCTACATCCCTGAACGAGTTGTTCCTGAGAGCAGCCGTACGAAAGTCAGGTTTAGCGACAGAAACGTTTCACCGTTGCCGGGCAAACAGATAAGGGCGTACCTGCAGTTCCGTCGGCGCTAATCTGCCTCGCCTCATGTAACAAATACCGACTCTCTTCATTCTGCTGTTGTGTGGACTTCCTTGTGTGAGAGTTTTCGCACCCCGTTACGGTACCTGTCTTCCGAACAGTCACGCGTGGCGTCACACATGTTTTCATATATGCACGGCACGTGTCAACGCCAAGAACACTCGACACCCTCCAGGGCTGGCGGTGGCGGTGAGAACTCCCCCCGTCTGTGGCCAGCTGAAGGTGCCGAGGCGGAGCAGGGGCGTGAGAACTCCGGCCGGTTCCGGCAGTGCGCAGTGCGCAGTGCGCAGTGCCCGCTGGACAGACAACACCGTCACACCGTAGCGGTATGTTCGATAAATATGTTATTTTTAACGCCGCCTTAAAATCGTACAAAAGCCTAGATTTGACAACGACTTCACGACAGCTGACATGCCGTCCGATACCCTCCGCCTGTGTGCACTGGCCGCAGTAGTACTCACCTATTCTGCTGTCACGGCCGAGACGTCTCGGGGCAAGGTCAAGGAAAATAAAATATTTTCTGCAGTCAGCAACTGCACGGAGAAAAAAGATTCGTGGTCGCAATTAATTTTAAATTTGATTTTCGGAGAAGCAGTAAATTTTTGTTCGGAGAGCTAAAATTTTGTTGGGGGAACTAAATTTTAGTTGCGCCAACGAAACGTTAGTTGCTTTAACAAAGAGGTTCGTTGCGGGCACTAATCCAGTTTTTTCTGCTTTTCGCTCCTTTAGCGAACCGCTTTGTTGGAGCAACTAACGTTTCATTGGTGGTACGAAAATTTTAGTTCTTCGAACAAAGGTTTCCTGTTTGTCTGAAAATCAACTAAAAAAATTTGCTGCGACAACCAATCTTTTTTCTCCGTTATAGATCTTCGAATATACCGTAGATGAAATACCTTCTCCAGACAGATTGGACAGCCGCACGCGGATTATTTCTCTGCGCACGCTGGCCTGGCTCAGTTCCTGCTCGAATTCTCCCACCAGTATTTGCTAGCACCAAAAGGTTGTCTCACCGTTTGCGCCGAGGGAAGCATCCTCAAGGAGTCCAGCTCGCCTACATGCACGCCGGAAACGCAGAGTTCAGGAACAGGAAATGGATTCGGTGGGACCAGTGTGACTCGTGTACTAAAATCGAAAGCCATGCTTACACTCTTCGTGTTTGGCGTGTCACAGACAAGTCAGTGTTTGAATCTCTGCATCAACTGATGCACGTTGCCGGGCAGCTGCCGACTGTGGCGGTATGTCCCGGGCGAGGTGAGTGGCCCGTGGGAAGCGACAGCAACAGCTACATCCTGGCGGGCTCTGACGGCCACGTCCAGGAGCAGGTTCGTCTTCCTGTACCTTCTCGCCGTTTGCACGTAGAAAAAACATTAGTGGGCGCAACTAATTTTATAGTTGATTTCCAGACAAGCAGTGGATTTTGGTTCTGAAAACTAAAATTACTATATGCTAAAACTACTATTTGGTAGTAGCACTAACAAAAAATGTTGGCTCCTTCCTACAAAAAGGTTAGTCGCAAGAGCAAAAAAGCAGAAAATAATTTGTTTACCGCCCGCAACGTCCCTTTTTGTTGGTGCAACTAGAGAAATGGTTCCCTCAACTAAATTTTAGTTTTCAGAGGCAAAATGCACTGCAAGTCTGGAAATCAACAAACGGTTAGTTGCGACCACTAATCCTTTTTCTCCGTGCGGTTCCTTCAGGTGGTGAGGATGGGCGCAGCCGACCCCCTCGCCTTCGCCAAGTCCAGACTGCTCGTGCTGCTGCTGCACCCGATGCAGCGGGACGCCCACGCGCTGTGGTCACTCATGGCCTTGCTGAGGTCGCGGAAGTGGATCAGGGTGGTGGTCGGGGCCGTGGGGGTCGGCGGCGACGCCCTGGCCCTGTACTCCATGCGGCACATACCCAGAGGGGAGGTGTGCGGGATGGCCAGCGTGGCCGCGCGGCCCCTCGGCGCGGTCGACATGCGCGTCAACTGCACTCTGCGTGCAGGTGGGGTGCTTGTAGAGCTGTGAAAATTCAAGGAACGCAGAAACGAAATGGTGTGAGTTGAGATGGAGCGGTGTCGGCCGTAGTGCTGCCGGCCTCGCCGTACGACGGGAGCCTGGAGCTGCCCCGGTACCTCAGAGGCTGCATCGTGCGCGCCAACCTGTACATCGGCACGCCCGACGATCGGTGCGGCGGGGAGCTGATGCCGCTGGAGACGCGCGTCGTCCGGGACATCCTCCTGGAGGCCAGCCGCCATCGCCACTTCCGGCCGTCCTGGATCCACGACAACAACGCCACCGAGCACGAGCTCGGCAACGGCACGTTCGGAGGTGCACAGAAAATACGCTATGTTCCCCGAGCTGAGCGCCTGCGATCGCCAGGGTAGGCCAGCCCGCACGGCACGCGTGCACGTGGAGGCTGCTCTTGCCTACCCCACAGGCGCCGTGATCGGGAACAACAAGCTCCCCTCCTCCGAGTCGGGTCCGCGCCTCTGTTGCCGCAGGGCGCCTGGGCTCGCTGGCGCGCGGGGACTTCGAGGTGGCGCTGGGTCCCTACTCGCTGACGCCCACCCGGGCGCGCTTCCTGCGCCCCACCGTCCCGTTCCTGATCGTGCCCGTCCAGCTGTACGTCAGCTGCCGCTCCCGCCGTCACCGCCGGCTCAGCCACTTCATGGTCATCGGGAACCGGTGGGTGTTCTGCCAGCCCCGGTCAGCCCCGGCCGGCCCCTCACCGCAGGCCACAGGCCCCGCAGGGCCCGCAGGGCAGAGGGGGACTTCACTTAAAAAACTCGGTGCACAGAAACAAAACAAAAATCAGAAGAAAATCAAATTAAGTAATGGTGAGAAAAAAAAAACAAGGCAATAGTACGATACAAAATGGTCAAAAAATCAGAAAAATGCCAAATAAAAATCAAGATAGTCAGAGGGATTTGAAAAAAATTCAGTTTCAGGCCGATATTATTTTCAGAAAAATCAATTTTTGTTGGTGAGAAAATTAGAAAAGTTGAAAATAACAAACCATGATTTAGGTCGGTGTAGTACATCGAGAGGGTTCAGTGACGGCCCCGAGAGCGGGCCGACGACTTAAACATCTGAATCAGGCTGTGGGAGTCCGGGCTGATGGGGATGGTCGCCGCCGCCGCCGCCGCTGTCGTCGGGGCCCGCGTCGTCGTGGATCGTGTCGGGGGCGGCGGCCTCGTCCGGGGGCGGCAGCTGGGGGTGGCCGGCCGCACGCTCCTGGTGGCGTGGGCGCTGCTCTTCGAGGTGGCCACGCCGCCGCGGGCCTTCCGGACCACCAGGTCGGCGACGTGGGCGACGCGGTGCGTGTTCGCCGCCTGGCTCATGTTCTCGCTCAACCTCAACGTGGCCACCAAGGGCCTGCTGTCGGCGGAGACCTCCATCGTGGTGCCCCCGCCCCAGCTCACCTCCCTCAAGGTGACCCCCCTGTCGCGCCCCGCCAGCACTGCTGGCACCCCACGGAGAAAACAGATTCGTGGTCGCAAATAATTGTTGAGTTTATTTCAAAGACAAGCGGTAACTTTTGGTTCTGGGAACTAAAATTTGGTTGGGGGAACAATAAGTTCTAACAGTTCTTAGAACCAAAATTTACTCCTGATTTGGAAATCAACTAAAAATTTAGTTGCGGCCGCTAATGTTTTCTCCGAGCCGCGCCGTCGGGGTGCCCCACCTCTGAGGCTGTCGGTGAATGCAGTCGCTGCTGCGCCGCAGACCCCCCGTCGTGGTGGGCTACCCGTCCCGGATGTACCGGGACGTCCTCATCAACACCCTGGGGGTGCCCTCCGAGCAGACGGTCCTGTGTGAGGACCACGACGACCTCTTGCGCTGCGAGGACCGCTTCTACCGGGACGACAACTTCGCCGTCGTCAAGGTGCGCGCCGCGCTGGGGCACACGCGGCAGATTTTAACATACTGCCGGTGATCCTTTCTCTCTCCTGCTGCAGGAGGGCACCTTGCCCACAGGTATCAAATGTCTCTCGGGGTGCAACTACCCTCTGGACGGCGCCATCATGCGGACGCCCTTCGTCCTGTTGCTGAGGAGCGGGAACCCGATAGCCCAGATCCTCGACGAGACCATCCTGCGCCTGCAGAGCGCCGGCGTCATTGATCACTGGGTGCAGAAAGACAAGGCGCTCAGGTAGCATAGCGGAATAGAGGTTTCTGAAGAGGCTCTCTAGCGGAAGCTGAAGAACACAAACACCTTCAAAACGGAAACTCTTGAGAGAAGGTATGAGAAATCGTGATGCACAATCGTCGCGCCAAGTATGGGGCCTTGCCTCCAAATCCATTCAAAACGCCATGCAAGTTTCTCATACCTGCCCTCGAGAATTTCCGGTCCGGAAGTGTACTTCAACTTCCGTTCCCAAGTCTCAACGGAAACCTCTATTGAATAAGGCCTGCTTTACGCCAGCGCTCTGCGGGTAGCGCGGTGGGTGTCGAGAAAGAGCACCTCTAAGCCGAGGAGCAGGAGGCATTCCCGGGCCCGGTGGAACGCCTTCGCCTGCCTGGGCTGCGGCCACCTCGTGTCCACGCTCGTGTGCTTCGGGGAGGTGCTGTACGAGTACCGGTCCCGGGGGAGCCAGAGCTGCCAGAGCAAGGCGGCAGCCGATCAAGTCTAGCAAACCTGTACGCCTCTGAAATACAAAAATTCAGCTGGTATCTTTGTCAGTTTCTTATCAAGAGCCGAGCCCCCTTCCCCATGTCCCCACCTGTCCGCCCACACGGGGCGGCTGCCACTGCCGGCACACGTCCGGCACGTGTCAAGGGCCCCCGCACCCCTCAAGGGCTGACGGGGGACTCCTCGTGTGAGCGTCCAGCGGCAGCGTGGATAACGAAAGAACTCGCTCGGTATTTTGAATTTCTTTTATCAAATGTGTTGTCCGTTCACCCGACCCGTTCACCCAAATTTCGACCCAAATTTTAAGTCGGTCTAGAATACAGATTTCCAACAACACTTGAAAACGGGAGTTAACGAACAAAAGCACTGCCAGGCTGGAAACTGGATAGCAGGTATGCGAAATTTCAATGACATTTTGAGTGGATTCGGAAGGAAGGCCCTATAAATGGCGCGGCGCCTGTGCATCACGATTTCTCATACCCGCACTCGAGAGTATCCGTTCTGGAAATGCTTCTGTTCTGCGGCTTCACACCTTTGCTGCAAACCTCGTTTTTCGACTCAAAACGTTGATTTGCCAGCCGTGTCCAAAACCATATATAATCGCGAGGCTCATTCATTGTCACGTCTCAGCGGGGCGGCATGGATTGCGCTTACTCCGCTGAACGCAGTACCGGGCCGAAGGCTGCTGACACCGGTCCCCACGTCCCCACCCCACCACGACCGATTCGATCCGAGAGCAGTCACCCTGCTAGCAGTACGCCAGACCCCCACCTGACATGGCGAACCGGCTGTGCCTGTCCCTCCTAGCGGTGCTGCTCGTCCTCAATGGTGAGGTTAGGACTTTTCGTGTTTTTTTTTTTGTTTTTTTTTGTGCACCCTTGTGAATGTATTTTTTGTTAGGCACGGAGCGTGACCTTATAGTTTCACCCAAGATCGGACCTCTTTTTTAGCAGGTGATACCTCTTTAAATAGCACTAGCAGCCTAGCTAAACTAAATAATATGGAAGAAAGAGGTGTCAGCTAGCTTGTACTTTCATTGCAGGGGAGCCGCGTCCGATATCTTCGGCTCTCCCTGATTATGCACACAAACTTGCTACTAAAGATAAGTTCTGCTTTCAAGACACACAAATAAGACTTTCTTTTCAGAACTTCCCAAACCCTTAGAAGCTAGTTTTGTGACACTCCGGGCCTACCAGTATTTCACGAAGTGTAATAGTATTGTTTAATTTTTTTGGGGTCTGTTCTTGGTATTTCTTGAAAAACTTTTGCGGTAAATTTTTGTGACTTGCTGACAGGTTCCGCTCTGATTTTCTCATGGGGAGGCACTGCTGCCGCTGATCGGGCTGCTAGGGGTCCCAGGGGGGCCGCCATGAACCTTTGCTTCAAAGGCGAGTTCAAATGTCGCGACACGACCTGCGTGCCAGCCGTCACCAACTGCAGCGGACACCCAAGCTGCAGTGACCTGAGCGACATCCGAGCTGCCTCTTGCAATCGTAAGCAGCGCCTGAGAAAATTGATATGTCACGTGCAAACTAATGTACGTTTTTGTGATTTCTCTCTGTGTGTCTTCCCAGCGCACTACACGTTCCTGGACGTTGACGAAAGGATGACCCTGGCGATCCCCTTCTACGACGCGCTGTGGGAGGGCGTGATGGTCATGTACTGCGACAGGAAAAAAGAAACCTGCATCGGCCTGGAGATTCTCGGCGAAACTCCCGAAGCGTCCGTTCGGTACAATGGTTGGCACAGGTGCAAGTTCCACTCATATGAGTTCGACTGTGAAAACAAGACGAAAGAGGTGAGTGGCCAAAAATGATGCACGCGAGCTCCATTCATTTACTCTTGCGGCATTCGTGGCACAACTTCATTATTATTATTATTATTATTATTATTATTATTATTATTATTATTATTATTATTATTATTATTATTATTATTATTATTATTATTATTATTATTATTATTATTATTATTATTATTATTATTATTATTATTATTATTATTATTATTATTATTATTATTATTATTATTATTATTATTATTATTATTATTATTATTATTATTTGTTTATTTTTGTTGTTGTTTTCTGTACTATCATTGGCCTGCACAGCAAGCCCCGCCTGGGTGGGTGCCGTACGAGGACATGCAGCACATCAGGTACGACACGTGGCGAGAAGGCGACGTGATCGTGTTGCGGAGCACCCTGGATGATAAGGAGGGCAGGACCGTGATCATCAACGGCACTGACTTCCGCAACGAGCACGTCCTCCTCGTCCTCAGGCCCAAGAAGTGGCTCTCCATGACCAACGCCGTTTTCGTCTGAACTCTCGCCGCCACCGCACAGTTGTATACTTGGGACAAATAAATAATACGTTACCAAGATGGTTGTCTTTATTGCCTGGATGGCACGGCTGATCAGACGGAAACCCTTTCCTAGCTGTGTCTGTCCGTCTGCCCGCGCAGCCCACGGGGCAGTGAGGTGCCACAGTCCCCGCCGGTAGCGATCACCTCAGATTATCCTCTTCTCGACTCTCCGATAACGAAAGATTCTTCATCGCGACAGAGTCAGCCGTTGTGTCTAGAAGCATTCTGCTGTCCGACGGCGAGCAGGAGAGCGACGCGAACGGCAGGGCAACCTCCACCCCGGACACCAACTGCCTTGTCAGGATGTCGAGGATCTCCCCCGCCGTCGTGCTCGCCTTCCTCGCCGCCGGGGTCCTCGTCGCCGAGTGCCTCCCCGCGATCAACGGTATCGCTCTGCGGAGTATTTTCAAATTTCGCGCGCGTTTTTCACCCCATGGGAGTGCATTCGCTGATCCTGGTTCCCCGCCCCCGCAGCTGCCCAGGGTGGCGTCGCCAGGGGGGCGTCGGGGGTCGAGGTGCAGGCGTACGCCGTCGAGCTGACGATTAACGCCGGCGACTCGTTCGACGCCAAGACCGTCATCACCCTGGTGTCCACCACCGCCACCGACACCCTGGTCGTCAACGCCGGCCGTAACCTGTACGTGAACAAGAACGTGGACGTCTACGGCCCGGGCGGGCAGGGCGTCGACGCCAAGGTGGGGGCAACCAAGTCTGGCCTCGATTTGTGATCGTGTCCGCTATCTCTCGGGATTATTTGGAGATTGTCCGAGACCTGGCCCTGATAGAAGTTAGTACGTCCGAATCCCACCCAGCTCAAACAGCGAGTGGTTGGACTCTGGCGCGGGGCCGCGCGGGGCGCCTGTGACTGCTGGGGTAGGTGGGCCCGCACGACACGCGTGCGTGCAGAAGTGGGGGTTGCCTACCCCGCCGGGCGTCACGCGCGCCGCGACTTACCCTGACCTTACCCTGATCACCCTTCCCCTAATGCTGCGGCATGTCCTCCAGATCCCCGTGGACAGCGTTACGGAGCTCGGCAACGAGGAAGTGCAGCTGACGCTACGCAGCGCCCTCGTTGCGGGCACCTCCTACAAGGTGACCCTCACGGCGACGGGGCGGTACAGCAACGCCTCGGACCCGGGGCTGGTCCGGGTGCCGTTCCGGGACGGCGGCAGCGACAGGTGCGGAGGGGCTGGCAGCGTTGACGGGGTCCCCGCGAGTCCCCGGCTCCCCGAGTCCCCCCTGACCGTCCCCGTTCAGTTGGTTGGCAGCCATCCACGGCGCGGCGGCGTCGGCGCGCAGGGTCTTTCCCTGCATTGACGGCCCGGCCCAGGTCGCCGACGTCACCCTTACCGTCTCCAGGCCCACGACGCACTCGGCCGTGTCCAACACCCGCGTCGTCAGCTCCGAGTACGGACTCACGCTGAACATGTTCATAATGTCTTGGAGTATTTGAACCCGCGTCCAGCATTTTACCTCGGCAGGCAGATCGCGGGCAGCTTCCTGACGAGGGATACGTTCGCGCCGGCCAGGCTCGCGCCCCACCAAGTCGGGCTGGTGTTGGCCCCGCTGCAGCGGCCGGCCCTGGACACCGGCGTGTCCGTGTGGGCACGCGCCCAGGCCTCCGCAGACACCGCCGACGTCAGGGAGTACGTGACCGCGTTGGGCGATGCCGTCCGTGATCTGACCGGGCTGCCGACCACCAACCTGTCCGTCGTGGCGCTGCCCGGCATGGAGGCGGCGCCCAGCGTCGACCTGGTCGCCCTGGACGAGGACGTCATCCTCTGCACGGACTCACCGTCATCGTCCCACCGCGACGCGCTGCTGCAGCTCGCGGAGGCCGTCGTGCAGCCCGCCGTCCGCGCCGCGGCTCGGCCCGAGTACTGGGGGGACACCTGGGTGTTGCGCGGCCTCGCCGCCCACCTCCGGCACCGGCTCGCGGACAATGTGAGTACGCGGGTTCAGTACCCGTCCGACCCGATATTTTTCATATCGTGGTGGTTCCGCGGCAGGTGACCAAGGGCGAGTGGCGGCTCAGCGAGCAGCAGGGCGTCCTGCAGCTGCAGGAGGTCTTGGAGGCCGGGGCCAGGACGACGGACACGGCGCTGCCGCCCAGCTCGGATGACGCGACCCGCTGCAGCCGCGCGGCCGTCGACAAAGGCGCGGTCCTCGTGAGGATGCTGGAGAACGCCTTCGAGGCTGCGGTCTTTGACGACGCCGTCCATCGCTTCTACCAGCTCAGGTGAGTCTTCCGGGGTTCTATGCGGCGGCCGGCGGGGACTGACGGCCTGGCGACCCTCCTCCGCAGCGCCCAGAAGGCTGTCGGCGCGGACGACCTCATCGACGCGTTCGAGAACGCAACGGACGCCCACGACGACAGCGACCTCCCCACCGGAGTGACGACCGCCGGCGTTCTGGTGTCCTGGACCAGCAAGCCGGGGTACCCGGTCGTCACCGTCGTCCGGGACTACGACAACAACAACATGATCGTCTCTCAGGTACGGCCATATTTATCTCAGTTTTTCCCCTTTAAATAAATTTAAAAAAAAATTGTGACTTGTTGTTGGATAGAAAAAATTCTCATGGTCGGGCTCGGAGCCGTCGACGGGGGCCTCCGAAGAGTGGTGGCTGCCCCTCTCGTACACGCACGCGCAGCAGAACCCGCTGTCGCCGGCGTTCCGGGAGTGGCTCGTGCCCGGCGAGAACGACATGGAGGTGACCATCGACCAGCTGACCAAGTACGACTGGGTCTACTTCAACCTGAACCAGTTGGCGCCGTTCCGCGTCAACTACGACAGGGACAACTGGCAGATGCTCGTCATGGAGCTCAACGACGTCAACTTCGACGTGAAGCTGGAGCCAGCCGCACGTGCCCACCTGCTCGGGGACGCCCTGGCCCTCGCCCGCGCAGGTAAAATGAAAAATAATAATAAATAAATCAGAGAAGAAAAAAATCACGAACTACTTAAAAATTTACCGCATTTACCAGGTGAGCTCGAGTACGACCTGGCGCTGAACCTGGCCTCCTACCTCCACCAGGAGTACGACGTGCTACCCTGGCTGGCTGGGCGCCGCGCCTTCGCCTACCTGGAGGGGGTGCTGGACGACGAGGCCTTGGCGTGGCTCAACGCGTTCGAGGCCCTCCTCCTCAAGGACGTGTACCTGGACGGCTACTACGAGATGGACGGCCCAGACCCGGCGCCGGGCGTGGCTCTGCTCCGACAGCTGACGGCAACCTGGGCGTGCGCGGTCGGCTACACGAAGTGCCTCGAGCACGCCGACGAGGCCTACATGAAGTGGCGTAGCCAGGGGAAGTAAGCACCGCGAAGCACTCGCCTCGGCAGCATGTCCTCGGGGTGGTTACAGAAGTGTCACGTGTGTCTGGCAGGGCCCCGAAGCCGGGCATGGAGGAGGCCGTGCTCTGCCGCGCCGTGGCCAAGGCGCGCCAGAACCAGGATGCCGTCAACGAGATGCTAACCGCGCTCGACGGCCTCGTCGGGGGCCGGCGCCGCAGCTACGTGAGGGCGACCGCCTGCGCCAGCGAGTTCCTGGGGATGTAAGCGTGTCGAACAGGCTCACGTCCGGCAGCGTGGCAACTTCTTCACGCACTTGATGTTGTTCCAGCGTGGTGGAAGACGCACTGAGTCCGTCGGGGCACTTCCTGGCGTCGGAGGTGGCCGAGCTCCTGGAGGCCGCCAGCAACTCCAAACCAGGGTGGCGGGCTGTGGTGGGCTACCTCCAAGAAGACCACCAGAGGATCTCGGAACGGTAAGCCCCGGGAGAGGCCAGGACGGCGTTGGTGGCCGACAGATTCGCTTCACCCTTGTCCCTCTCACACAGCGCCGGCTCGGAATACCTGCAGGCGCTCTCGCTTCATCTCGCATCCAGGGTTTCATCGCAGGAGCAGCTCCAACAGGTACTTGATCCGTGAGGTAGCGGGTTCGAATACCCGCCACCGCCCGTCACATGATATGTAACTCGCATCGCCTACAGCTGCTGGACGCGGTGCGGGCGACGGGCAACTCCTCCCTGGCGGACGTCATCCAGAGGGAGGCCGCCGTCAACCTGTCGTGGGTGAAGGCCCACAGGGACCACGTCCTGCAGTGGCTCATGACGAAGGTCGGCCCGGACGGCCCCACCACCCCGGCGATCACCCCCTCGACCGCGTCCCCGAGCACCCCGTCGAGGTCACCGTCGACGTCCACCCTCGCGCCCGGAGGTTCGACCACCCCCGCAGGGGCCTCTGGACTCGGCTCTGCGCTGTGGACTGTCATGCTGGTCTGTGCCGCCGCGATGGCTGGAACAACCAGGCACCTCTAGAGCACTCTGCGCTGTCTGCTGCGACGACAGAAAAACATGAATAAAGTTTGGGGGTTCTGAGACACGCGGTGTAGTATTGTTTGTCAATTCCACTCCACAGCTTGCATGTCATGTGACTTCTCGTCGGGAATAAAAGAACAAAAAATTAAATTGCACAGTCAAGGCCCTCGACACTCCCCGCGCTCGAATGCGAGTAGAGGGGTCTGTCAAGTTCGACCAATTTCACCGCGGATTTGGTAGGTGGGTGAGTGCTGGAGAGGCTGAGGCTGAGTAACCCGAGCCAAGCTAAGCCAAGCCAAGGGTGGGTGTGGGGTGGGTTCTGGACATGGCCGCCAGCACTGCCAGACTCGCCCGTGTCAGCCACCACAGCCGGCAGCCAGCCACGTAGAGTCTGAAGTCAGGCCAGGCACGAGCAGAGAGCGCGAGAGCGCCCATCCCGCTGCACCGCCGGCACCGGCTCGGCTCGCTTCGCACTCAGCCCCGCCCGTAGCGTGGCCCGGCTGCTGTCTGCTCGACTCGTCAGCGGGAACCGCATGGCGGCGGCGGTGGACAGCCGATAGTGCGTTGTTCGTTCCCTTCCCTTCCCCATTCAGACTCTAGCATGGCCCTCTAGTATGGCAGTATGGCCAAATGTCGGACGGGTGGGCCGCGTTCGCTCGTTTCCTTGACTACAGTTGTCGGACCGTCAGGATTCCGAAAGTATTTGCCGCTATTTACCCCCTTGCTCCCTAGAGACCGCTACCGCTGCGGCTGCGCGGCTGGCCTTGCCGCTGCCGCTCGATGGTAAGTGTTGACTCCTGTGTCTGTGGGAGTCCAGGCTTGCCCCCGTCGCCTGTCACTTTTGCCCTTCTCGTCCTGGAACGGAGCAGGGCGGTCGGCTTTTTTAGGCGTGGGCATCTACACTTCTGCGATTTTCTGACTGAGCTCGGGTGGGGTAAGGCGCGCGGACAGAGGCGTAACATTTTCCGTTATGTGTGCGCTCATAACCTCTATGCGAGCCTGGAACCGGCCTTTTCTGCAATCACATCGCTGTTTTTCATGAAAATAGCCCTTCCGGATTGAAAATATAATTCGGGGACACTGAGTGGAATTTCAACATTTGATCCTTATTGGTCTGCAGAGTACTTTGAAGGGAGGACAAGATTAATCTGAAGCATAATGTTAAAACAGCACAATCATGTATTCCTTGCTATAAACCGCTGAAATGTTAGTAAATATGTAGCTTAGTTCAGTAATTCATGGCTCGAATGGGTGTGGATTTCACATTGTGCATCTAAATGCTGAAATCAATTTAATTTTAGTTGATAGGATAACTAGCGCTTGCATCTTTGCACAGTACTCAGATGTAATATTTGGGTCTGCTTAGATAGGAAACATTCGTATCATATGGATCAGTTGTTTTATTCTGATATTGTCATTTCTTATTTTTTCATTTTCTGATCTTATGTAGTTGCTTTTTCTCGTGTGTCTAGAAGCAAACATATCAAATTGTGAACCTGGTCTGTACAGACCGGCCTTGTAGAAATATGTTAAAGTTGTTAAGTTACCATTTTCTGTCATTTTAAAGAATTGAAATTAAGGAAGAGGGCTTTTTTAAAAAAATTTCTTTACATGGTTGGGTGCATAGTTTGAAGAAAACAAGGTTGTGTTACCCAGGACATTTTTTTATTGTGTGGCGATACCCCTCGAGGACAGGCGCCTTGCGCGGGGTATTGCCGCTGCTGTGGAGTGTCTCTGAGAGCGCGGGGTATGCTTAGGTTTGGGGAAAATGTGTGAAGCAGTTCACTGCTTGAGAATTATCCTTATTTGTGCATATAATATGAAAATTCATTGGCGAAAAATACCTCCTTTTTTTAAAAGATCAGCGAATAAGTTAAAATTCGTTGAAACTACCGAAATTAATGCAGATTTTCTTTCTCTTTCAGGTTGTTGACTGCGCGACCTAAAATTGTTCGATCCGTGTCCCGTCCGCCACGCCGACCCGGCAGAACGCTATACTTGTGGTGCATTAACACCTTTATTATTATTTCCCCTAAACCTTTCCTTTCTCGAACGCGTCGGTCTGCGCCGCCTGGAGACATTTCCATCGCTTCCCTTTACTTTCTCCAATGCCACTGAACTGTCCGAGTGCTCGTGCGGTACTCTGGGAGCGCTATAGATGGCACCAATTCACTCCCACGTCCTCGTCGTTGGTGCCGGACAACACTGCTGATCATGTGGTGGCCGAGAGGAGTGATCCCAGCGGCCAGTGTTGCCTCCCGCCCGCGTCGCGCGATGTTGCCAGGCGGAGAATCGTAGTGTTTTCGTTCGATGTCACAAGAAATACGGTTATGTGTCGAACGTTTCGTCGTGTGACTCGTCCCCACGTGACAGTGTGATGTCGTCCGTGCTGTGCGCTGACCACAGCGTGGTGTTACCTTGTTCTGTGCAGCTGGCCAGCCTCTGAAATGGCAGTTGTAATCGGCACCGTCGACGACGCGCACAGCTTGTTCAGGTGCCTGTCACTGAGGTTGCACGGGGACCCCGGACTGTTCATGGTGACGCGGTACGAGGCGGTGCAGCACATCACCTCTAACTGGAGCCCCCGCTGGCAGCAGCTGACTGGCTTCGAGGCCAAGGAAGACTACGAGGCTTTCATGTCCAAGCCGAGCTCGTCCGGGACCTTCGCGGAGCTGCGCGCCGTCGGCGAGATGTACGAGTGCACCGTGGCCGTGGTGAGGGGCGAGCAGCTGGCCGCCTGCCACCTGCAGCCTGGACCCTACGACCCGGTCGTGCTCCGACTGCACGGCCGCTGCTTCGAGCTGTACGACTCGGTGCCCCCCGGCATCTACCTGCGTGCCAGCGGCCGGCTGTCCTGTCCGCCCGACCTGGAGACGGCGAGGCAGCAAATGGAGGCAGGTCAGGGCACCACCCTGCTGGGTCGTTTGATATTACGGTACACTGTAATTGTTTTCACCGTCATTTGACGTTAGAAAAGCCACAACGAATATTTTTTCACCTGAACATGTCATTTTAATCCGATATTTTCACGTAACTTAATATTCTAATGACCAATCAATCGTCATTGCGTTAGGAGAAATTTTTTATCTCTTTCCGTAACAAAAAGTTCAGGTGACGACTTTCTCGTCAGATCATTTGTGACGAAAAGATCGTGAGAAAATTTGATGTGTGCCTTTTTTCGTCAAGTGACGAAGAAAATTTTTACAGTGTAAAGGTAACACCGCTGTGTTGCAGGTCTCCGGGACTGGACGCTGTTCGAAGAATGCGCGGAGGAGCTTAACGTCCCCGTCGGCAAACACGGCCTTGAAGACCCGGATGACACCAAACAGGAACATGACCCACATCTGGTCATCGTGCCGGTTCCATCCGCGAGTGAGAACGAGTACGCGGATTACGGGAGCGACGCGGATTTCGAGATGGAGTGCGCCGACGCGAGTAGCATTCGATCGGAAGGAGATTCGGAAGACTCGAGTTCTGCCGCGGGTTTTTACCACCCTCTCGCCTCCGCCGCCGACGTGGAGGTATTCCCGATTAAAGTGGAGTCTCCGCTTGGAAGCGATGCTGAAGAAGCAAGTACTGACGCTTGGCTGAACCGTGATAGTCTCGCCTCCACCTTCGAGGAGGAAGTCCCGATAAAACTGGAATGCCCGCCTGAAAGCGGGTCAGAAGAAGCGAGTACTGACGCTTGTCTGAACCGTGATGGTCTCGCCTCGGATGAGGAGGAAGTTAGGTTACACAAAGAATGTCCGATCGAGGGCGATTCAAACGACTCGGGCACTGCCGCTGGGCTGGACCGTGACAGTCTCACCTGTGCCATCGAGGTGAAGGATTTCGCCGTTAAAGACGAAGTTCCGAATGAAAATGAACTGGAGGGAGAGGCTGGCGAAGTCGAGAATGTCCGCAATGACGAACTTGGGAGTGAGAAACGTGTTGAGCAGCTCTTCAAATGCAGCCTGTGTGAGGAGTCGTTCGAGACGAAGTACGAACTAACGGAGCACCTAGGAGGACGCAGACTCGTCGACGCCTTTAAATGTTGCCAATGCTCGAGGTTTTTCAAATATGAGGGATCGTTAAAGTCTCACTGGCAAACGTCGCACATTGGCCAGCCTGACTACGAGCCCAGCTACAAGTGTGACCTGTGCAACAAGGCGCTCAGCTCGAGAGCCGCGGTCAAGGCTCACAGACGGACACACACCGGTGAAAGACCTTTCCAGTGCGACTCCTGTCCGAGCGCGTTTCCTTCCAAGTCTGAGCTGAACAAGCACGTTCGGGTCCACACAGGCGATAGACCCTACAAATGTGACATGTGTCGGAAGGCGTTCAGCCAGGCGGGCACGCTGAGGGTGCACCGCTTGAGGCACACGCCGGACCAACACCCGTACATATGCAGCTGGTGTGACAAGACGTTCGCGGGGAAAGGCAACCTGAATGCGCACCTGCGAACACACACCAGGGAGAAGCCGTACACGTGTGGGCTCTGCCCGGAGACGTTCGCGTACCGGAGCACGATGCTGGCCCACAGGCGGACCCACACGGGCGAGAGACCCTTCCTGTGCGAGTCGTGCCCGACGACGTTCAACTCGCGCAAGGAACTGTCGAGGCACGGCCGGGTGGCGCACTCCAACGAGCGCCCCCACCGGTGCGAACTGTGCCCAAACGCGTACGCCGAGGCGCCCTCGCTCAAGGTCCACATGCTCACGCATCTGAGCGAAAACCACTTCAAGTGCGAACGGTGCACCGAGGCCTTCCCGACGGACTACAAGCTCGCGGTGCACATGACGGTTCACACAGACGAGAAACCGTACCAGTGCGACCTGTGCCCGCAGGCGTTCGCCCTGAGCGCGTTGGCTGAGGAACCACCGGCGTCGCTACCACCCCGGCGCCCAGCGGGTTCGTCACAAGAGGACACCGGCAAAGCAGGTCTCGACGGAAGTCACGGTCTGACCCGCCTGCTGTCATACCTCCCAGTTAACCCGGCTAATAGCCGTCATCCTGCCAAAATTGTTAAATTCAATTACTTTTTGTACCTCTTCAGCCGCCACCAATGTTCCGGTGAATGGGTTGCACACATTTTGTATACATTTGTAGTGGAAGGAAAATAAAGTTCGATGGCACCAGTCCACTCCCACGTCCTCGTCGTTGGTGCCGGACAACACTACTAATGTAGTGGCTGAGAGGAGTGTCTCGCGTTTCTCAAAGTTACCTTTCATCTTTCGCTCCCTAATGGGAGGCTTTGCGATAAATTCAAAATTGGCCATGATATTTTCGATTTTGCTTAACTGAAAAAAAAATCGATAGAAAACAGCATGGATATCCAACAGGTGTACCATTGAAAATTTCCACAATTGTTTTTTAAATCCTGCATATTTCTGATTTATCTTCAAACGCAAAATAATATTTAGACGCGAAATCCTATTACGAACAACTTGCCGTCTGCAGATAAAAGGTGGAAACGGTCGCGAAAAGTACTACGCTGTTTTACGGTGCAAAAAGTAAGCCCTGAAATGCCCTGTCAGGCGGACTTTTACGCCCTAATGAAGCGTAATACGCCTCGCACTGCTCCTTGGCAGCGGCAAGGTCGGGTTCCACGCGTTTTTTTAAACATTGTGATCCAACACCTTAGTGTCCAAGCGTTAATCTATTTTCCTTTTTCTTCCCCCCAGGCTTCGCGGCTGCATTGCGATGGCGGCCAAGTATTAATTCGCGCAACTCCCGCGATATAAAGCGATTATCGGACGGTGTTAAACGTGGTTATTGGCGCGTGCATGCTTAGCCTGGTGCATGGTTAGTCTGAGGTTGGTGGTTTCGGGGCCCACTCTCACGCTGTGCTCTCTCGCAGGACGCTTTGAGTGGCTGGAGCCGGTCTCCGGCGGTGATGAGTCGGGGGACTCGAGCGACCCGCGCCGGCAGCGCGACGTGAAGCCCCACGTCTGCGACATCTGCTTCAAGGCCTTCTCCAAGAACAGCGCGCTGGTCAAGCACAAGATCATCCACAGCGACGACAAGCCGCACAAGTGCGAGGTGTGCCAGAAGTCGTTCAACCAGAAGATCCACCTGGTGACGCACCAGCGCACGCACACGGGCGAGCGGCCCTACGAGTGCGAGGTGTGCCGCAAGACGTTCGCGTACAGCGGCGACCTCAGCAAGCACAAGCGCACGCACACGGGCGTCAAGCCCTTCGAGTGCGACATCTGCTTCAAGTCGTTCGGCGACAGCGGCCACCTGACGTCGCACAAGCGGATCCACACGGGCGAGCGGCCCCTCAAGTGCGAGACGTGTGGGAAGGCCTTCCTGGACAGCAGCGCGCTCAGCAAGCACCGGCGCACCCACGAGGTGGACAAGCCCTTCCCGTGCGACGAGTGCCCCAAGTCGTTCTGCCAGAACCGGCAGCTGGTGGCGCACAAGCGCTCGCACACGGGCGAGCGACCCTTCGACTGCGAGATGTGCCGACGGGGCTTCGCCACCAAGAGCTCGCTGCTGTCGCACCAGCGCAACAACTGTGCCGGAGAGATGCCCGCGGACCTCATGCTCTGAGGCGGTGCGCACCGTGGTGTACTGCAGATGACAAATCATCATCATCATTGTTTCATTTGCAGTGTATGAAATCACACTGACGGTGTCTGGTACATGTACACATGTAGATAATGCACTCTTCTTGTAACTGGGATGAGAAGCGACACGCTTTGTTTACAGTTTGCTCGTTATGGCAGTGCGACCACGATGATTCTGCCACTCTGATGTACCCGTTACAACACGCGTCTTTCTCACAAAATAACTCGATGTATGTATAAGAATATTGTATGGTTTAATTGTTCTGTCGGTGTGGTACTACCTGATTATGTATTGTGAATAAAGGTAATAAACGGTACTGATGGCACCAGTCCGCTCCCACGTCCCCGTCGTTGGTGCCGGGCAACGCTACTCAGGTAGCGGCTGAGAGGAGTGCTCCCTACACTTGACACAGTGGCACTCACGCTGGCAAAGGTACGTGAAACAAGTCCAACTTGTGTGGAGTATTGATAGTGGCGCGCATTTCACATGGCAAACGACATGTGAGAGAAGATAAATGGCATTCGTCAGTCGGCTGAAGCAGGAGAATGTCTGGGTAGAGAGCATGACGTCACGATTCGCTGTATCGCATGCTTAACTAGACACGCGCCCAGCTGAGCAGGACGGCGGCCGTCGAGAGAAGCACGGCCACCCCGGGGCCGGCGAGTCCACCCGCCGCCGACGTGCACGTGCAGAGGCCGGCCGCTTCGGCCACATAACAGTCCATCTCGCACCCGAAGGTTTTGCAGGCGTGCAAGCACTTGGACAACGTGGTGTCGGTGTCGTCAACGCAGGTCTGGAAAGGCGTCGTGGAGGTGGTGTTGTCGGCGGCCGCACGACCCGGCAGCAGCCTCCGCGGGGTCCTGGAGTAGTCTGGCGTGACGGGAAACTGCGCGCAGCTGCACAAGCACGAGGCGACCTGTGGCAGCGAGACGTGTGAGTTGGCGTGGAATGAGTTGTCTGTGCTGACGGCGTCGTGTTGCCCCGTACCTTGTAGCCGAAGACGTTGTAACAGCGCGTCGCGCACGCCTCTGCTTCATCCTGGTGCATGTGGGAGGGGCAGTGCGAATCGACGCAGTGCCTGTAACTGGAATTCGCACCCCTCGTAGCACATAGCGAACTCGCTGACTTGGAAGTAGTCACTTGGGGGCTCGGTCCATGGCCAGGGTGTTGATGTCGTGCTCATCAGGGACGTCGTGCTGGTCGGGGGTGCCGGTGGTGGGCTGGTTTCCGGTGCCGGAGTCACGCCGCGCGGCTCGACGCTGCACTGGCAGATCCGGTCGTACGACGCCAGATAACAGCTCGCCAGGCAGCTACTGTCGCTGACTTCGCACGTGGTGGTGCAGTCCTGGACCTGGGTGAGGTTGCTGCTGAAGCACCTGCCCAGATCCTCGGCGTCTTCCTGGTCGGGGGAGATCGTTGGGGCGGCCAGGAGGTCCGGCAGCAGCACGCCCTCCAGTGCAAATCCCTGCCGCGGATTAGAAAAACAAATACTTAACACCTTTACCCTAGCAACGTAACCTAACTTTTCATCTTGACCTTAGCAACCTAACCTAACTCTTTATCCTAACCTTAGCAACCTAACCTAACGCCAGCTAGCAAGTAGCTTGTGAAGATCTGGTATTTTTTTCCCGTTCTTTTATGAATCATTCGCTGGCTGCTGATTGTTTCACACCTGTGGAACACCTGTTGACGGCGAGGTCCCGTTGAGGTAGCGGCGGCAGTCGCAGTAGCAGCCGACGGCGTGCTGCTGCAGGCACCCCTTGAGGCAGGCATGGTCCTCGCACGGTAGGACGCACTTCTCGAACGCCTGGGAGCAGGCCGTGGTACACTCCTCCAGCTCCACGAAGTTCCACGTGGCGGACACGGAGCAGGGGCCGGCGTGGGCGAGGAGCGGACCTGCGGCAGCCACAGCTTCATTCATAACCAGTCTTTATCCTAAATCGTCCTCTAAAATATATTTAAATATTTGGGTGGATTAATCAGTTTGTTTGCAGAGCTAATCCTAGTGACAAACCTCAGCCCGAATGAGAATAAAAAATCTTTAGGCGTGGAAATGAGCGGTCAAGCGCTGATCTTGATGTTCTACTGATTATTTTCGGACTAATCTTTTCAGCTGCCTGTGACTCATTCGGACTAATACGCAGCTGTTTCACGTGACGCAAATACTTGTCTGGGCGCAGTCACGTAGTCAATCACGAAAGCTCGTCACAGCGAAACAATCTGTGCGCAAGCAATCAGAACTCAATGCGGGGCGAGGAAAACAAAACGAAGAACTGAGGTGTACAGGCAATTAACCAGTGGCTCGGATGAAAACACTTCACTACCGTTTTAATCAAATTTCCCAGAACGGGTGCGATGTCGGTGCGAGGCCGTGGGGTAATGAGACCTGCTACCCCTTACTCCTAACAGGGAAGTGCAGGCGCTACGAGTGTAAATTAGCACTTTGGCTCATACTTTGGAATAGTACCATCATAGGAACGAATATATTTCTTAACTTTTTTGTAGCTGAATTTGTCTTTTGTACAGTTTGTAAGGTCCCCCAAACTCAAAAATTCCAAGAAATCAGGTTTTTAAAGAAATCATTTCTCAGCTTTATAAAACGTCGAGAAATCGCCAAAAAAAAATGTTTCCTCTCAAGTCATGGGGCTTGTAAAATTTTCGAAATCAATTTTTTTGGTTCTATTCTCACCTGCGTGTGCCATGGTCCTGGCGCAGTCCAGGGCGCACCTGCTGGGGTAAGTGGTGCCGTCCGAGCCGCAGACGGGGTCCCAGGCCGCGTCCTGGCAGAGGCACTCGTCGGCCAGGACCAGGGCGGGGGCCGCGGCCGCGACCAGGACCGCGAGGAGGAGCGTCGTCGTCGGCATGTCGAACACTGGTAGCACCGGGCCGTGCTGCGGCACTTAGGTCGGCACGCGGTAGGTCATGAGCACATGGGCCTGCTTGAGCAGGAACACGCGACACGATAAGGTTGAAGTAAGGAGGCCCTCTCCTGGGCCTTGTCGGCAGCGTTCACACAAGGACATTATCACTCGGCGCGACCTTTGCACAGACCTGAATGGGCAAGCAAAGAAAAGAAAAACAAAAAAAAAACATTCCAATGTTATTTCCTCGTTTCCTGTGTAGGGATGGCGCGTGTTTCTTCACAATCAAGCAAAGCCGTGATTTGATCGCTACAGCATATTTATTACACTCCGCGAGAAGATAAAGATAATTTTATAATGGGCCGGGCTAGATGCCGCTGAGGTTGGTGAGGGCCTGCAGGAAGCTGAACCACGTCTTGAGCACCGACAGGCAGGCCTCGCGGTCGGCCTGGCCGAAGGCCTTGACGGAGATGGCCTGGGGGCGCGAGGTGCGCGCCATGAGCACGCCGAGGGTGCGGCGCGCCGCCGTCCGCCACTCCAGCCAGCCGCTGCTGAAGGCGCCCCAGCACATGTCCGCGCCGCTCGAGGTCGTCACCGCGTCCGCTGCCAAAAAAAAAAAAAAAAAAAAAAATCGAAATTTTCGGAAAAAAATCTTTTGCAATCAGGTAATTTTCGGGAAAAAATTGGAAAGTCACAAAAATATGGACCTTTACAATTACATGCCATTTCGACGCAGGAAAACAGTTCTATCTGATTTATTCATATTTTCCAAAATCTGAAAAGTCTGAGATTCCACTTTTCTTGTTCAGAATGTCCTTTCCCCCCGAAACGTTTAGTGGTATTTCCTGTTAGAATAGTGGAGGGGTATGCTGGGAGCAAACTGTTTGCTGGCACGGGCCTGAGTCCTTCGGCTCTGGGCCCGGTGGGTTCGACTCCCACGAGCAGTCCCACCCACTGGCACTCCTCTCTCCAAACAAATAATACCGGTGTGGCACCGGGGGTACACCGGGGGTACACTATCCCTAGGGGCCATGTACCCCCCGGGGGGACACTATCCCTAGGGGCCATGTACCCCCCGGGGGGTACACCATCCCTAGGGGCCGTGTACCCCCCCCCCAACCGACTCGGGGGTACACTATCCCTAGGGGCCATGTACCCCCCGGGGGGTACACCATCCCTAGGGGCCGTGTACCCCCACCAACCGACTCGGGGGTACATGGCCCCTAGGGATGGTGTACCCCCGAGACGGTTGGTGGGGGGTACATGGCCCCTAGGGATAGTGTACCGGGGGGTACAGTTTCAGGGGGGAGGGGGGGGGCGGTGGCCCGCACGGCTACGGGGGGTAAGTGGTCCCTTTTACACCGGGTGGAAACGAAATTTCTGATTTTTAAATTCATTGCGATTTCTTGTAAAATCAAACACAGAAGCATCCCTGATGAGATTAATACCGCACAAGCAGATTGGCATGAAGACGATGAAGATCTGCGGGACGAGGCTCATGTAGTTGGTGGTGAAGGAGCCGAACAGGAAGCCGCAGGTGGCCAGGGCCGTGCCCCCGAGCGGCGGCAGCAGGTAGAACGGCAGGTAGGGCGCGTACAACATCTCCAGCTGCGTGACCACGGCGTTGAGCTCGCCGTGCATGCGCATGGTGGCCCTCAGCTCGGCGTCCTGGTCACCGTACATGACACCATCACACTCTAGAGGCCCGCGCCAGACTCAGCCCAGACAGCCAGCGGTGAGCTGACCTCGCCTCGGGAAGCCTGCAGCCTGGCGGCCAGGGCGCGGTAGAGGCCGGCGGTGGAGATGGTCTCCACGAGGTGCAGGCTGAGGAAGTCGGAGTAGCTGATGCAGCTGAAGAGGCCGGAGCCGGCGAAGAAGAGCATCAGCAGGGGCCCGAGCACGGCGCCGACCGGCCCCTCCGGGATCGGGGGCCACACGGCCGGCACGGGCCTCAGCGTGGCCAAGTGCGGCAGCAGCACGGACCCCGCCGCCACGAACGCGTACACCCGCATCCCCTTGAACCACTTGCGGCCGCTGCGGGCCGCCTCCCACAGCGCCACCTGGAACACGCACCAACAAAATTCAAAATTCCAAAAAGAAAAAGAAAAATGAAATTAGAAACTTTAAAAAAAAAAAAAGAGAGATAAATTGGTCACATTTGATTTTCTCGAGTACATGACAAACCCTCCCCGTCGGGGTGGTGAGGACGAGGCGGACCTGGTCGTGGTCCGGCAGGATGTGCTCCAGCTCCCGGGCCACGGCTCCGAGGCCGTCCAGGAGGCCCTGCGACCGGCGCCGCTCCCGGGTGAAGAAGATCTGCGCCGAGGTGCAGCCCGCCAGCGACACGATGTACACCATGTCGACGAGCGACGACACGAGCCCCTCCGACCCCAGCCTGCGGCCCGCCGACACCACCGCCGCCACCGCCATCAGGGTGGCCACCACGTTCCACAGCACGATGCGCTGCAGCAGGTGTACAGTGGAAAACAGGAGAAAAAAAAACGTTGAAAAGTACAGAAAACATGATTCGAAGAGTCGAAGCGATCGGGCTCACGACGCCTGGCGGGTAGGCAAGCCCGGACTCCCGAGTGCACGGGTGCCGTGCGGGTTGGCCTACCCTGGCAGACGGCAGGCGTACCTTGGTGCCGCGCATGGTGTCCCAGATGCGGCCCCACCTGCTGAGCCTCTCGCTGCCCAGGCCCAGGCTGCACTCCCACTGCCGCAGCAGGCCGCTCACCGTGCGCTCCTGCCGGAGTCAAAGCCTTGAAAGCGAGTCACTTGTCTATCACACACTTAAAAAAAATAAAAAAAAACTCTTCAATTAAAAGAACACACTTTACCTACGATTTGTGACCTCAGTTCTGATAAGAAATGCGAAAATTGAGGTTCTCACAGAACGAGTATTGCACTCGCCCTGTCCGTTAAGACCACACCCTGAGCGCAGACGGGCTGCGTCGTGCCTGTGTCTTAGTGGCGGTCAACTCCTGGTAACGGTTCCGGACGGAAGTCTGGGACGAGGTAGGACCCACCCATTTTTGCCGTTTTTGTTGTTGTTGTTTGTTTTCATTTATGGGGTCTGAATCTTGAGGATACAATACACTTTTTAATTTAAAAAAATTATTGAGTTGAAACGATGTCTTGTTTTTTATTTCCAATCGGAAAAGGTCCTGCGACCCCACTTGTGGTATCCCGGCGTCAAGTGAAGTATAACTCCGGTTACAAATCTGAGGTAAAGTGTGTTCTTTCAAAAAAAAATTATTTTTTAAAGTGCATGAGAAACAATGAATACGCCTTCGCAAGCGTTTGGTAATCACACGTGTCGATTTAGCAGTGAGGGCGTTAGGGACGTGTCAGACGGCTGGGAGCGGGTGCGTGCCGCGTGCGTGCTGCGTGCCATACCTCCATGCCAGCCTGTCGTCCAGTCCGTACTGCCTGACCTGACCCCCGGGGGGGGGGGGGGGGGGGGGCCGCGCGTGCCCAGGGGGCGTCGGCATCCTACTTAGCGCGGCGGCATCTCTATTTTTCGCTCACGTCCGCAGTAACTTGGGTCCGATAGTTGGACCGAGTTTGTGCGCGGTAAATGATGCAGCCCCTGCGGTCTGCCGGCGCATGTCCGCATGCCCCCACGACACGTGATCCACTGACTTCACTTGGGGCGATCAGACACTCTGCGAGTTACTGCTTTCATTCTGTGACGGTTCAAATCTGTTGGGCCCTTCCTTGTTTTGTTGGCCCGGAAGTGGTCGTGGTTCTCGTTTTGTGACGGCACAGGGTTTGACTTTTAAAACTGATCAATTTTGAAGTAGTTTTTTTTTTTTTTTTATTGTTCAAAAACCATGCGGCGTTGGTATCAATTGAGGGTTTCGGAGCTGGGAGTGCTGGTGGCGCCGCCGTGTGGACTCTGGGAACTAATCCAACTTTAATGAGGCGACAGCCGCGCGGAGAGAGGGTGACACCTGGAAGACGGCCTTGCTGATGGTCCGCTCCTGGAGCTGCCTCATGGCCTCCTCGTACTGGCTGAGCTGGAACACGCCCACCCCGAGCTTGTCGAAGGACAGGTACCTGCACAGGGCGGAGGGAAATGGGCATGGAACGGCGCGCCAAGTTCAGACTGAAAATGTGGTGAAGGAATGTCAAGAGTGGCCTCACTTCTCGTTCATGGACTCCAGGAAGCCGATGGACTTGTTGAAGCTGAACGGGTTGACCATGACTCCCAGGATGGTCAGCTCCTTCTTGTACACGTCGAACGGTGAAATGCTGCGGCAAAACGGACGTCAACGACAGTGAAGTAGTTTTACGGAAACAGAGAGAAAAAAATTCTCGAAGTAAATGAACTGTCTCCCTTCCTCGGTCACCCACCTCATGCGGGCCTTGGGGTCGGCGACGCCGAAGACGAGCAGCTTACCGCCGGGCCTCAGGATGCTGACGGCGGTCTCCATGGCGGCCGCGGAGCCGCTGCAGTCGATGCAGACGTCCACCTCCCCGGAGTAGGCCGTCACGAGCTCGTCCGGGTGGACCACCTCCACGCCCAGGTCTGCAACAGCGTGGGGTCGTCTGTCTGAGCGGAGCCCCTGGAGGGTAGGCAGTGCTGTTGCGCACCCGTGCCGTGCGGCGTTGCCTACCCTGCCATTCGCAGGCGCTCAAGTGGCCGGGCCACCAACTTGCTCATTTTCGTGCACAAAATGTCGCGAGAGCTTCTATTTTTCAAATCCTTCGTACCCACCCAGGTCCTTGATGATCTTCCTGCGGTTCTCGTTGGGGTCGGACAGGACGAGGCCGCGGTGGCCAAGGTGGTGCAGCGTGGACACCCAGAGCGCGCCGATGATGCCGGCGCCCTGCACCAGGATGCGGGAGCCCATGGCCACGGGCAGCACGCGGTCCCAGCCGTGCGACAGGCAGGACATAGGCTCGGCCAGCGCGCCCACGCGCAGGCTCAACTTCTCCGGCAGGCGGTACACCACGCTGGCGGGCACCTTGCAGAAGCGCGCCCAGCCGCCGTCCTGCATGATGCCGACGGTGTTGGCGGGCGTCTGGCACAGGTGGACGTCCCCGCGGGTGCAGAACTCGCACACGAAGCAGCCGTGGTTGGGGTCCACGACGACCCGGTCACCCCGGCGGATGTGGCTCACCGCGGACCCGACCTCGGTGGCCACGCCGCTGAACTCGTGGCCCAGCACGACGGGCTCGTCCTTGCACGGGAACTGGCCCTGGTGGAGAGACGAGGGTCAGGACCACGTCGAGTGCGTCATCCCGGACGGCGGGGCCGCGGTACTCACGCGGATGATGTGGAGGTCCGTGCCGCACACGCCGGCGTACGCCACCTCGATCAGGACCTCGTCCTTGGCGGGGGCCTTGGGCACGGCCACCTTGGCCAGGGCGAGCTTCTTGGCCTTGGCGTCGAACACGATCGCCTCCATGGTGGTCATGGTTGTGGATAAGGGCTGCGCGGGGGTTCTGTACAGAGACTGACGCCGTGCTCGCCTTGGCGAGACCTTTATGTACCTGCGGTGCCGTCAAATGAGATGCACGTCTCGTTAACAACTCATAAACGCTTCTCCAAAGGGCTTCTTTTGAATCGGGCAATCACGCGATCATGAAAAATGACTGTCTTAAAAGGGCGGTGGTCCTCGGAGAAATGTCGCCTTGTACGTCAGTGGCCGATCAGTGGACTGGCATGCCGTCAGATCGATTGTAATGCTGATGCGCCAAAAACACGGTATTTTTCGCTCCAAGATGATGCCGAACTCGTAGACATTCAGAAAAGAAAATACTGTGCGAAAGCATGACTTGTACCCATTGGGCCTTTGCAACTTCGCAGCCCATACAATCTGGTTATTAAATCACAAAGGAATAAGACGACATTTTTATTTTGTGACAAGATTTTTTTACAGAGTGGCCAGGTGACGCGAGGCGTGTCCTGCTGCCAGTGCCAGCTATTAACCGGTGGACAGTGTCGGCCCGTAATGAGATGCGACCGTTATTAGAGACGGGCACGCTCGCCGGTGGCGCCCTCTGTGAAAGCCCCGCCGAACAGAGTTGTCAAATACGACACGGATACAAACGTGAGCCAAATGGCGGCCTTTCCCACCGCGAACAGCTGTACAGCAGAATCAAGAAATTCTCACGAATGCCGCTTGTTTTTATCGTCACGAGAGTGGAGGGGGGGGGGGGGGGGGGTTCGTGCGTACAAGTGCGAGTGGCCGGTACGCAGATACTCGACTGTATGAGGAAAAGGCGCGCGCCGCTGCCCGGGGGAATCCCGGACGCATGTATAGAGTTAATTCGCCCGGAGCAGACGACGCGAAGTAAACACGGCAGTCGAGAGATGCCGGCGCTGGACACCGCTGGACTCCAGGCGGGCAGCAGGTCGTCACTGGAAGCGCCGTGCTCAGCGCCATTCTACCCGTCCTGTCCAGCGGATGCACCGCGCGGCCAGGTCCCCGACGGCGGCCAGGTAGCCGACGACAAGCTGTGAGTCCGATAGGCTGTGACGAACTGTGCGGGGGCCCCAGGACACCTCAGAACTTAGGCAGTGTTGATCAACGTCGATGTACTTTTGTTATATTAGGGCAGGCGTCTCAAACTCGCGGCTCCCGAGCCACTAGTGGCTCGCCCGGCTGTGCGCGCGCGTCTCTGCCGTCCGCAGGCCTGCTAGAGTTGGATATGCGACTCGGGCTGTCCACCTTTCTTCCCAATTCGCACCCCGCCTCTCACTCATTGATGCAGCTCCCTGTCTCCACTCCAGGTGTCAGTCGAAGTCATCCCAGTCGCGCTGTCATCCATACTCAGAGGCGCCCTAGCAGACGCCTATTGCTGGCTGCATACTCGGCCAGTGGCTCGGCGCTTCGACGAGCTTGAGACCCCTGTATTAGGGAATATTGGCGATTTTCCACTGAACGATAATCATTTATTACTCTTGTCTTGCGTTTGTGCACGACGACTTTTGAAACACTTTCTAAAAGTGAAATCTGCGCTGGCCACGTTTGATAGAATTCGTCTCATTCCAAACGTCTTCCTATCGATATAAGTGGACGAAGGTAGCAGATATCGATTCAGTGCAATGTGTTAGTAAAGCTTTGCATGTGAATTTGAGATGCAGCGCAGAGTTGGCGATGCAACATGGCGGCATTATTTTAGAATGACCAAAATTCAACATTCTTTGGAAGTCTGCTCTGAGGTGATGCAGTCCAAGTTGTTTTCGAGACTTCGTGTCGAGTCGACGGCCCCTGGAAAGTCCATAGTTTATCGATTCAGCGGGAGAGAGAGAGAGAGATGTGAAAAAAGGGGGTGGGGGGAATAAATGATGAGGGAGGCTTTGACCGGAGTCGGCTCAGGTGGACCAGAAGTTCCTGTCGTTTTTCACAAGAAAACAAAAATAAGTCGCTTCGTTGTGTCGAACACGCCATCATTATAATGGCAGCAGGTTTTCTCGCCGACCGAGGCTGGATGGCGCTTGCATGCGGAGGTACAAGCATGAATTAACTATAATGTACTCAAACTATATTCCTTAGCCCCAGAAATTCGAATGTGCTGTCGGAATTCCCATTTCAACTAAGCTGTATTACTTCGCAGCGCTCTGTACACGTGCTCGCTGCCGCGCAGCCCGCACTGATGCCGGCGCACAGAGTAACGCCTCATCTCACGTGTGACGAGATCCCGTGAAAACCACGGCGCGTCATCCGCGGACGAATCGAAGGAATTCCTGGGCGAACTCACGAGACCCGGTCGCCGTCTTGAGCGTAACGAGAACCACGCGAATTACCAGAGTTTTCCTGCCGAATATAACGATATGTGCTTTTATTTTGCGGTGCAGATAGCGCGGCCCACGGTGTGGTCCCCGAGCACGACCCGAGCCCGGCACGTTTCTCAGCCCGTCAGTCGCGGCATTTCGTCAGTGGCGATGTCAGGAGACATGTCGCCCCGCCTGCACGCCTGCGTGCTGGTGGCAGCCCTGCCAGCGCTGCTGCTGCTGCCGCACAGTTGGGCGCAAAGCCGGTGGGTGCAGCAGTGCCAACACCGCGGAAATGAAACTACCCTAATGCCAAATACAGGAAGTTGTGTCATTTTGAACTTTGTGGCGCTTCTGCCCCTGCAGGCCCGTGTGTCCGTCGGCGCCAGTCCAGTGCCCCACCACGCTGCGCTACAGGCCCGTGGACGGGTCCTGCAACAACCTGCGGCAGCCGTCGCTGGGCCGGGCCAGCTCCCCGCTCAGGAGGGTACTGCGGCCCGAATACGGCGACGGTGAGCTCACAACCCTGTCTGAGTTTTCCATAGAGTGTTCCGGAGAAGGCCGAAACGGAAGTCACGCCGCAAGAAGAACGCTGGAGAAAGTATGAGAAATCACGTCTTCTTCCCCGAAAATTAGCGAGTGCCATTTTCTCCCCAGCCAGGATTAGACTGTCGAAACAATAATGTCGAATCGATGTCGATTCGATACCGACCAATTTAAAGAAATCGATGTGATCCACCGTCGATTCGATATCGAAATGGTATCGGAAGTCGATTTTTTCGTTGATTCGACACATAATCGATGAAAAATCGAGCTTCGACAAAATTTCGACACTATCGGTATCGGTTTGGTGCAATTTCGACAGTCTATTCCTGGCTGGGTCGTCACTTTCCTTACGTTCTCCTTCTTCGTAACGACTTCTCTCACTTCCGTTTTTGGGGGCCTCTCCGGAGTGCCCTATTGTGCCCTGGGTGGTCGTTGTACGTGATCTAGATTGTGGACTGATTACAGAGCTGGGCGCGCCCCGCAAGAGCCGGACGGGGCGTCCGCTGCCGTCCGCGCAGGAGATCGTGACGAAGCTGTTCCCCCAGGTGGACCACCAGTTCCACACCAGCCACCTGTTCGTGCTCTGGGGACAGCTCATCGCACACGACTTTGCTCGCATAGCGATACCCGCAAACCGAGGTTCGGACCCTATCTGCACTTGATGCGATTTTGTTTATTTGTTGTTGTTTTTTCATCGCGTTAATATAGGACACCCTGTGCACACCACTGGGTATAAAAAGACAATTTTGTCCGAATTTTCGTATTATTTTGAGCACAACTCAAACGGAGGACAAACTTTGCTGGCCACTGAAAAACAAGGCCTCTGTCATTGATTTGGGACGCGCGCGGAACCTCACGAAAATTAGAACAAAACTGTTTCTCTGAGAATGTGGTTGTTGTCAGTGACGGGGCCGTGCTGTGACGGCAGGGCGGACGGCGGTGGGGGCGTGGCCGCGGAGGAGTGCATCCCCATCAGCGTGCCCCGGGACGACCCCTTCTACGCCCAGTTCAACATCGTGTGCCTGCCGCTGACGCGCACCAACACCACGTCCTGCGGCGAGGACATCGAGCAGGTGTCGGACGTGACGCACCTGCTGGACGCGTCCTTCGTGTACGGCTCCGCCGAGGACACGGTCCTCCGGCTCCGGGACGGCATCGGCGGCCGCCTCCGGGTGCAGCGCGGCGCCGACGGCGACTTCCCGCCCGACGTGGCCAACTCGTCGGCGACGCCATGCGCGGGAAGGACGCCCTGCTACGACGCCGGGGACGTCCGCGTCAACCAGAACCCCATGTTGGCCGCCCTCCAGGTGAGGCACCCTCTCCTGGTTCCTCAAAGACCCGAGCAATGGCATGCGGTCATTTGAGTAAGTTGGAGATTAAAATGACTGTTTGACTTGTGAGTTAGCCAGCTGACTAGCGTGGCTGATTTTACTACATCCTGACTTATTTGATTAATTTGAAGATTTAATTTTTTTTTTGTAATTGAACTTGATTGAATTTTTTCGAGCAGTGTTGAATATTTTTAAAAATGACTATTTCTGGCCTTCAACAACACACGTTTCTAAATGAGGGACCGCCGTTGACCCCTGCAGACGCTGTGGCTCAGGGAGCACAACCGCGTCGCCGGCATCCTGAACGACCTGAACCCGCGCTGGAACGACGAGAGGGTGTTCCAGGAGACTCGCCGCATCGTGGTGGCCGAGTGGCAGCACATCGTCTACCACCAGTGGCTGCAGTGGCTGCTAGGCGGTGAGTGCAGGGGAACTTATTTACTTGTTCCGTGCTTCATAACATATACCAGGCAGTTATATTCTTACTTTTCGGTTGAATGTTGGATCAGAAATGAACACGAGAAAAGCAAACCAAGATTTTTTTTTTAAAGTAAATTTTACGTGCTGCTGCCTTTTCATGGCGCTGTGCTAAGTGGTTTTTTCCCCCTCTGATTGCAGGAGACCGGGTGCACCAGTTGGGGTTGGTGCCGCACGGCCCCAGCCCGCGGTCCGCGTACCGTGACAACGTGGACCCCCGGACGGCCAACGACATGACGACGGGCGGGTACCGCGCGCTGCACAGCATGGTGCAGGGCCGCTTCTGGATGGGGGCCGGCGGGCGGCGCGCGGAGCGGCTGGGCGGCCACTTCCACCAGCCGGCGCCTCTGCTGCACCCGCGCGGCGGCCTGCTGGCCACGCTGCAGGGCCTCGTGCACCAGCGCTCCCAGGACCAGGACCGCTGGATCGACAACGAGGTGACGCAGCAGTACGAGCCCAGCACGGCGCCCAACGGCAGGCAGCGGGGCACCAACCTGGCCGCCATCGACATCCAGCGCGGCCGGGACCACTGGCTGCCCGGCTACAACCAGTACCGCGAGCACGCGGGGCTGCCCCGGGCCAGAGGCTTCAACGACCTCCTGGACACGCTCAGCAGGGCGGTAAGAGTGACATCCGCACACCGCACACCTCAAATGTACAAAAATTTACAAGTCGCAAGTGAACGAGAGAAAAAAAAATTGGTCTCAGTTTTGAAATTTTTTACGATTTCTCGACGTTCGATGACCGCAGGACGCCATTTCTCAAAAGTCGATTTTTTCGAAATTTTGACACGTTTTAGTTAGATTTCAAACTGTTGTATTTTGAAAACTAGCCAATACGGGCAGCTAACATTTGGTTTCCGAACGTTTCTTAAGTAGTACATCAAACCACAAACAGTCACAAAAGTGTCATCAAAGTCTGGGAGGTGTGGGACACCCCCTATGCCAGTGCTGAATGCCATGGTCCTTCGTCCGCCAGGATGTGGACGCCCTGAGGGACGTCTACGAGCACGTTGACGACGTGGACTACTATGTGGGTGGGCTCATGGAGGGCGGCAAGCGCTCCAACTTCCTGCTGGGGCCGTCCTTCCAGGCCGTCGTCGAGGACCAGTTCTGGCGCTGGAGGTTCGGTGACCGCTTTTTCTACAACTTCGCCGGCTTCCCACACTCGTTTACCAAAGGTGGGTCAAAGTTTAAACTGAAAAAAAAATTGAAAATTCCCGAGCGCCTGCGAGTGCAAGGGTAGGCCGGCCCGCACGACACGGGTGCACGGAGCGGCCGTGGTTGCCTACCCAGCAGGCGCCGCCGTTGCCCAGTCCAGAGACTGGCCCTGGTTCTGGCACGGTGTTGGGAAAGCCTTGCTAATTTATCCCACCGTGTTCTATCAGTGGAGACGGGACTTCCAAATCGTCTTGCATACCACGTCTCGGCTGTCTCATGACGCACTTCGGTTATTCCGCAGATCAAATCTGGACTCTGCAGAAGGCCAGTGCGGGCCGGCTCCTCTGTGACAACGTCCGGGGCTTCCAGGACGTCCCCCGGGACCCCTTCATCAAAACGGGATTCCGAGGGTGAGTCTTTTAACGGTCTTAACGCGGAGGGAACCACTGTGTCATATGTTGTTCAACCGACATCTCCGGTGCTTGCAGGAATGAGGAAGTGCCCTGTGACAGCCTGCCTGAAGTGGACCTCAGCTTATGGAAAGAGCACAGCGACCAGGCAGCGTTCGGCCAAGGGGACTTCGACTTCTATTAGAAATAAGACTCGGACCAAATAAATGTCGTGAACGTGTCAGAATCTGTCTCTCCGTCTTATTTTTCTTCCTCTCGTATTCACGTCGGTACAGCATCATCTACTACTCATGACTATGACTATGCGAGAAGCCCATTAGTTTGACATCTAGTCAGTGTTTTGTACAAGTGTAGAAAAATAAAATAAAAGCGAAAAGCAAAATCATCCACAAAAAAAAACAGTGCAATCCTATCAAATTTTTCAGCCTCAGCACCTCTTGTCCTATACTATTTGTTTCCCCATTTTCGCGGCAGCAGATGTCACTATCACTATAATTTCAGTGATCTGACAGTATCTGCTCGATATGGGAAGAGGAAAATCTCACCACAATTTTGTCACTGGCCTATAGCCGCACAGAATCGTCAGCTATGAACACACAAAAAAAAAAAATTTTGATATTTCGAGCGCATCGTGTTCGGACCGATCGCTAGACATGGTTTCGTCATGAAATTAGTGTCTCACGACATCCATGTCCCCGGAAATACAGAGTTAACAGACCCTTACTCGCACGCACCCTCGCAGATACGCGCGAACCAAACTTTAGGGTCGCGAGAGCGGGTTCTGTTCTATTCTACCTGCTTGCTCCTCCCTCCCCCACATTCTTCTTTTGTTGGTAGGTTGGCATGACAACGGCAAAACGACACATGACCAAATGTCGTCTGCTTCACCAAATCGACCGCAAAATTAACGCTTAATCGCCAAAGCTTCTGTGAGATCATGGCATTATTTTTTTCACAATTCTAAGACCCAGAAGGTGGTTGAGATTCATTCATTGCTTCGGAAACTGCAACGTATGCATGTTGTATATGTAGTAGGACGACGTTACCTATACTTATGCACCTGTTCTTGGCATTCAATATCTGTTTTTCACTAGTGAAATCATGAATTAAAGTAAAGCCCGACTACATAGTGGTTTATTCGTTTTGAACCAATAATTTCTGCGTTCAGATACACTGAACTACCCAATCTATTACAGTGTAACTGAAGATAAAATGTTTACTAATTCCAAGGCATGTCCCATAGGCCTATAGATGTTTTATGTAGTTTGAATTCTGCTTTTTAATTTATATTATAAACTACTGCCAAAATGGTAAGTGAGTGTTAATTTATATTCTCTTCTTTTCCTCTATATTCTTCTGCTTAAATCTTTTGGTTGTTCTAGCTGGTAAATGAAGAGGAAGACCAACTTCAGCAACTGAAACGTGCTAAATATGATGAAGTACGTGAACAACTTATGGAGGATATCCTACTCAAAGGACCTGAAGTTCGACTTTCAAGACGTCTTCAGCTAGAGAAGCATCAGGGAAAACTTGAAAACAACATTTTTCAGGTTGAACATTATGTTTTATTATTTAACCACTACAAACTATGGCTCATCCTCGCTCTCTGCAACTGAATTTTATTTCGATTTGCAGGAGAAAGAGTTGAAGGACAGACTGGCAGAGCAAAAGGTTTTGGGACACCAAAAAAGCCTCTGTGACAAGTTAGAGTCCAATGAAATTCTGCGCGGAGAAAAATTAAAGTAAACATAGTCCTAAAAATTAATTCTTTTTGCATTGACTTGGAAACTGCAGTAGGAAACTTCTTTTTTATTTTTCAGGCAGCAGTTAAGATTGGGAACACAAGAAATTCGTGACTTAGAATCTCAGCTTCGAGCTTGCTATGTAGGAAAAGGAGTTCATGCCCAGATGAAAGAAAAACAGTTAGATCGCATTAGAGAGGAGGTAATCAACATTCTGTTTACTTGAGCCCAAGGATATATTCTAGTATATGAAATGGTTCACCTGATGAACCTCTGCTAATTTAGAAGATAACATTTACCTTTTGTGTTTTTTGGTGTATTAGATGAGAGAAAAGGCTCATCTTGAGGCGCAGATGATAGCATGGAAAGAACAGGAGGATGAAGATAGAAAATTGAAAGAGGAAAATCTTCGTCAAAAGTATGCACTGAGACTTGCACAGCAGGAACAAATAGTCCAGAAACAGCAAAGCAAAATAGAAGCATATCGCCTATTTGTGCAAGAGAAACTTATGCTGGATGCAGCTGTACAAGAAATCATTGAGGAAGATCGGAGGTAAGGTTCACTCTTATTACTAATAGAATTCTTTTCATATTGACTGAATTCTTGTCAAAATAACACTTTCTCTTCCATGTATACTATCAAGAAATTCAGTTGTCCGAATGGAAAGGCAGAAAGCATGTCAGAAAGATATAGAGAATTTTGTCTCTGCTCGTGAGGAATGGAAAGAGAGACAGAAACTTCTACTTGAGGAGGAAAATAAGCGTATTCAAGCATTTGTGGAAATGCAGACTCAGAGAGAACTAAAACTTCAACAAGAGGTTCAGAGAAAGTGGGAGGCTAAATCACAGATAAATGATTATCTTGCACGGAAACTGTATGAAGAACAGGTATGGTATTATGGTGTAGCTTTTATTAAAATTTCGTGACACTTATTATGTTTGAATACTATCCTAACATTATTGTTTCAAATAGACGCGAGATATAGAAACAAGACAAGTATTTCAAGAATTGGCTGAGGAAGAACTTCGTGAAGCCCAAGAAGCACGAATTCGACAAGAGCTGCAGGTTGCTGTTCAGAAGAGAATTGATTTGCGACTCGCCATGGCTCATCAACAGAAAGAGAGAGTGTTGCAGCTTCAAAGGGAAGCTCAGCAAGAACAACAAATGCGCCAGGAGGTAGTTTACTGTCCCTCTTGCTGATGATCTCATTCGAGAAATGTGCCTGTCTCATATCTGTTTCATTCTAGATGATGGAACAGAGAGCTGTTCAGGACCGCCTTGACCAGCTCACAGCTGAGCGTCGCCGCATTAAAGTCCAAGAGCATAGACAAGCTGTAGAAAGGCTGCTCAAGGAGAGAAGGGTCAGGAGGAATCTTGAGCTCGAACAGATTATGAGAGATCATGAGGCTCAAGTGGAAGAGGAAAAAGCCAGGTACACACAGTCAAGATTCTTGGTGAGCTTTCTCTTTCTTTGGGAATCTCTTGAAGTTTAATTGAATTTTTACTTCCCATCCAGAGAAAAAATGATAGAAGAAGAGCGTATCAATATCCTTCAGCAACATGCAAAGAATCTATTTGGCTATATGCCAAGGGGCCTTCTGACAGAAGATGATATTGAGAAGTTGGGATCGAACTTCAGAACTTCCCTTCAGTCTTATGGTTCTGGATCCGACCCTTGTGCTTGAATTATGTACTTGAAAATACACTATTTACCAGTACGTCTTATGACCGTGAAAATCACTGGGTAATGAATGGGTGCAGGTTAAGTTAAGAAGGAATAAAAGACACTTTCTATCTTGTGTTAAATGGACTTTATTCCAGCAAGCTATGTTAAGTACATGTAAGAATCAAGACAAACCTATAATTGAGATTCAGTAACTAAATGTGCACAAACATACAGTACATTCTTTTGGAAATGGCACAATAGAACATAAACTGTCAAAACGGTACAATAAAAAAATACTGCTGAATCTAATGGTAGTTGCAGAAATTCATTGTTGCAAAAGATCCATACAAAACAAGTTGTGGGGCAAGACCATATCAATCAAAATTAGCTTGCTGTTTCTGCAAGAACATAAAGGAAAAAAACAAAAAATTCTTAAAAGGTAAATGAGATTTGCTTGGCATTTGAGTTTACAAGTACATGTTATTGGCAGCAAATTGAATGGAAGAGCATAATTATGGCAATACAAAAAGACATGACTTTTGTAATATCAACAACCTTCTCAGTCTATCACTGTTCACACAGTCTGAACCAATGAGCATTCCAACAAAACTCAATACCAGATCAACGGTAATTAGGCCATCTTTCTCAAATAAAGAAGCTGCTTAAATCCTGAAATGGGACTGCTTCTCACAGACTGGCCGTTTTTGCTACATACCGTAAGGCATGAACCCAGATCAAAATGTCAGAAAACATAAATACCAATTTTGGCCAATGTTCAAGAATTATCGTGAAGAAATAGTCAAGGATGCGGACTTGCTGCTCTGACATAAAGTTGTATAACTAACGGATCCACAGAACATTACTCTATTATCAGGTAACCATAATATTCACCTCACGTCATTACTTTCATACATCCAGCTCCTTTTACAACAGGTCACCACAAGAGCTGCATTTCCTAAGACAACTGAAGTACATACCTTACCATAAGTTCACAGAGAGAAATGGCAACTTAAATGTTAGAAAGATAACACGGAAAAAATACACAGCAAGTGTGTTTATGGGCATATCCACCAAGTACAAAATTTTCCACTTACTTCAGAATGCCTCTGCCACACAGAACTACAGCCCACTTCTTTACAGAGAACTAAGAACTTGACACAGCTTTGGATAAATAGAGACTCCTTTCTTGTAAATATATGATGGGACTTGCAATGAAAGCAAACATTGGTAACACTTCTGCATCAAATGCACAACAAATGAGTCTCAATCAAATAAGTGGTACTTCTGAGGAAAGTAAAGCTCAGAATAAAACTCGATTGTGAACAATAAAATGCAATCAACAATTAATATATTATTGAATGAACTCATGGGGAAATTGATAAAAAAAGATACAAAATAATTAATACAAAATAGAAAAGGCAAACTGTGCGTTAGTGGGTTAGTCTACAAA
This sequence comes from Odontothrips loti, assembly GCA_038380765.1. Lineage (NCBI taxonomy): Eukaryota > Metazoa > Arthropoda > Insecta > Thysanoptera > Thripidae > Odontothrips > Odontothrips loti. The sequence goes on from CM076258.1 coordinate 10,291,314, forward strand.
ATCAACAGCATTGCACGCAAGCAGAACACTTCAGGTTAAAACATATATCTTTGTGACAACTCACCACCTAGTTTCAGGTCATGCACTGTACTAATCAAAAGATGTTACAGCATTGTGCAAGTCTGGAGCAGGCAAGACACTATAGTTTATATTTCAAGCAGAGCCCTTCAGCTCGACCCTTCAAGTTTCATTTCGAGCTAGTCCTTGACACTTGTGTTGTGGCAATTGGTACTTGTGCAGACACAAACGAGTATGCTAGGATTTGGTCGTAATACCATGCTGTACGAAATGCTTGTGGATCTTGAAAAAAAGACGAACCCAGCAAGGTAGGCAATAAATTCCAGAAACTTCAAACCAGATCAAGACCATCATGAGCTTTGGAAAACGAGCATAACATAAATTTTAGACACATTTCCTGAAAACTTGCACTTGGTATATTTTATCTGGACCTAGGAAACCATACATCTATGCAAAAGTCTATGAAAATATATGCTCATGCATGTCATAATCTAAACACATTGTGCAGAATCTACGGGCACATTTACATATCATATAAACATTAATACATGGCACACACAGATAGTCATAGTGTATAGGAATTCATCTTGACAGTGGGCACAAAACCCATACTCCATAGAGCTACAAGACAATTTAAACTCCGTTCTCTAAAATTCATTTCAGTTAGAGTAATGGACATTAAACAGAATCAAGACGATCTCCTGCTGAAAGATTGGTAAAACCTCCCACCGGGTCTAACAGTGGCTAGTGTATACTTCAGCCATCACATCGCTTGCATGAACATAACTCTGATAAATATCCACTTTTTAATATAAATATATTTCTTTCAGATAAAACCCAGAATGAAATAAAAATAAATAATATTCCAATGTACAGCTTTGGATTAAGTGCTTAAGACTAGTTTCAACTATTATTACATTTGTATTAAAATGTAGAATAATTTCCTAAAACTATGACAAATACAATTGTACAAGATCCAAAGAGCACATTCGGCCACAGCAAGACAACCACTCCAACTGCAGCGAAGAAAGTAGCGACTCAGCTGAAAAGTACTTCTGGACCTGTGTCAGATGAAGACTAAAAAGACCGTGTTTAGAGTGGTGTTAAAATTATAGTGTCTTGCTATGGTCAAATGAAAAATAAACAAGCATTTATAACTGCTCCTCAATGCAATAAAATGTAACAAGAGAAACACTACAGAAAGTAGAAAGTGGCTCATGACAGAACTTTGAGGACTACATAACGGCAAAAAGTGGCAATGAGAACATGATTCTTGTGAATGAAGAAAAAAAATACTGTATAAATACTTATTGATAATATAAACAGTTACACAATAAACTCTATGACTTAAACTCTGCAAGAGATAACAAACGCTACTGCAAAGAGCAGAGAGGACAAGACAATGTGTGTCATGGGCAGCACATAAATATGTATTTCTTTGGAAACATTATGAATGAATGAATAAATGAATGAACGAACCAATGAATGTGAAAAGGTAGATTAAATAAGTGTCATTCTTCAGACGTTTTTTTGCAGAATACATTTAAGACACTGCTACCTTCATTTAAGAGCCTCCTGTTCTAGTAAAAAATGTTTGCGTAAAATAAGCTCTAAAATGTCCAAATAATGTTAAAAATACACCTGAAGACTAGTGCCATTCTAAAATGGTATTTGTACACAACTGCAGAAAGCAAAACAATGATTCATCACAACAATTAGTCTCAGGAGTTATGTCTTCAAAGAAAGAGAATAATTATAAGATCTACTTTGCAAACCATACACTTACACAACTATCAATATACAAGAAGTTAAATAAACCATTATAGGTCCTAAAAGCATAGATCCTTTTGCAGCATAAGAGGTGTTACTTGGAAGCTGTGTATCAACTTGTGAGATCTTAGTATTATTTAATAGTGAACAGATATCAGTTCTCTTCAAAAATGGCACAACAACAGTCTGTCTTCGCGACAATATCTTGTGCTCACATACACTACTTTGTCTCCACACTCTATCCTACAGATAACACACCCAACACAATTCTTCCAATCATAAATTGAGAATGATTTTTGGAAATGGAAAAATTAAGGCTAGTCAGATGCTCTATACAGAAAATGAGTTACATTGATCACAACAGCAACACAACATAGACAAACAGCTTTTGAGATGATACTAACAATGGTTAGCTAAACAATTACTTTCACTACATCCTGTAGTGAACTAGTATATATATTCATATATCAAAAAGATGTCAAAGAAAACAATGAATGTCCTCCTCAGGACTTAATATACAAAGGTACAATGAAATGCTCCAAAGGATAACCACTGGCCGTGAATAACACGCACTGTGGAACTTCATAGAGATAATCATTGTTCCTCAAAACAATAATATAGCAATCCCATCTCACATTCCAAACAGTCCGGAACATCAAACCACATGGACTAGTGAAAAATGCAATGTCTAGACAATGATCAGAAAACCAACCAAATTGGTTAACAAGCCATTAATAGTTTGACACAAAAAGTGATTCCTCTACAGCTCAGAGAAATATCAGCATAAATGCTATAGTAAATTCCACAAAACAAACAAGCCAGGCAGGAAGGAAAGTTTACGATTTATAGCGGTCAACAGAGCGGACAGCACAGCACAGAACAAGGGAGAAGACCAATCCGATGATTTCAAGGACAGCAATAGTGATCAGCAGAGCCCAGGCGATGATCATGTGCTCACTTAGAACTTCCTTCAGCTTTCCAATGCATCCCTGCAAAAAAAAAAAAAAAAAAAGGACAATGTTGAGACTGCATACAGCTCTCTAGGCAGTCCAGAAGCAGCAACATTTAATTACTTACATGTTGGTACATTACAACAGGAATATTGGCTGAAATTCCAATACGTGAACCATCGTCACATATTTGGGGACTTGTGGGAAGGCTGCAGCAGGACAGGGGCAATTTGTAGGTTTGAAGACTGGAGGAAAGTGCCATATCTACCCCCTTATCACTCTTCCTGTTAACCTGATTGTACCGTGCAGTACTCCAGTCTCTTGGGCCTGTCGCACCACAGCACTTCAGCTGCAACAGAAGAGGTACCATAATAAAGAAGGCTACTCTTGCATGGGGTACAACTCATGACCACCCATCCAGGAGCCCAAGTGGGCGGGCTTACATGTTTCTGAATAGAATCAAATGTCTTGGTGCGGTATTCATTAGTGCCATAGTCATTTGCAACAGTACTCTTCACATGTTCCTGCAGCATGTTTTCCAGTTCATCACGGTTCGTGTACACCCAACACCCAGCTGCCACTTCAACAACCAGGATCACCAGCAGGAAGGAGAAGAACTAACAAGAAACAAATGCATGAAATTAGATACTACTGACATTACAAAAAAATATGTATATGAAAAATATAAACCGTAGAGATGTCTTACCGTAACCAGCATGCATGGGGATTCCCTCAGGGCCCCACAACATCCCAGGAAACCCACAATAAACATCAACACGCCTGCAGTTATCATTATATAAATCCCCGTGTGGAAATTTGCATCATCCTGCACCACTTGCACATACATGGTTGAGTCCGTCAGCATCCATATTCCGACACTGACAACAGCAATTCCTGCCAACTGCAAACAATAATTGTGTTCTCAATAGGATACAACACAGAGAAAATTGTAACCAAACATACAATAAAGCACGTAAAAGGGCACTATGTCATCCCTGCCACTAATCTGATATCTTTAAAAAAAAATTTAAAAAAAAATTAAAATGACCCACTTAGAATATAGTAACACTTGGAACAAAAATATACTTAGACAGGAACTTCATTGAAAAATAAATAAATAAAACAGGTCTCAATAAAAGAATCTTAAAATTAGTTGTGATTAAATCACTAACAGATTCTTAGCAGAACACTCTTTGGACAAAGTATGGAAAAAGAGAACCCCTTTAATACCAAGCATTAAGACTGAGCTTCAGGACACTAAGGACTTGATTTCATGTAGAGGACATAAATTTTCTGCACAAACAATAACAACTCGGATCCGTCATCAAACCAATGTGTACACACAAATAGGCAAACACAGATTCAAATTCCAAGAGCTCCCTTATCAGTGTTAGCTGACCTGCTATGACGGTGGCAAATGCACCAACAGACTGAATGAAAGATCCAATTTTTATGAGAAAATTAGCCATTAAAATAAATGGGATATCTGTCAAGCCCATCTCAGAGCAAGTACTTTTAATTCAACGAACACAGGCTTGTCTACCAGGCCAGGCCCAGCCGCCCACGCAATGGGGAGAGGACCCACCATACATCGAGCGGAACGCAAGAGTTTCACTTTATGATGCGCTTATCTGGCCAACACTTACGAAAAATATAAAGTTGATGATGACCACAAGATATTTCAGAAGGGCATAACACCCCGACAACGCCATTTCTGTGAGACTTTCAGCTCTCTTTCACACGAACGCTACGACGTTGTTCTCTTCAACGCCCTGTTTGGCTCGCAGTCACAGAGCTCACGGACGGGTGTGTTCCACTACACGAGGGCACCGAGGCATCGGCACCCATCGCTGCCCCCACCGTCCGGCCACTGCCGGCCACCCAAAACCTCCCGATCCAGTTCAGCTGTTGTAGACGCTCAGAAGGGCAGCTGAAGGCACCAGATTGAAGAAAATATTAATAAGCGACTGTTGAAAGCGATTGGCAGCGCTTTGCCGCGTCCGCCCGTCGAAACAGGCGCGATTCATGCACTCTGGGTGAGCACGCCCGACCACTGTGCGGCCCGAATTCTCCACCCCCCGTGCCGCCCGAGGACCCCGTGCCGCGGACCCGGGGGGAGGAGGGAGGGCTGGCCGCGCAGCCTCCTCCTCCCCCTCCTCCTCCTGCCAAGGTCACTGGGAAGGGTCCTAGAACAGGACGGGACGCGGGCGCGGGATGGTCCGAACCAGGGCGCCACCGTACACCGGAAATAATTTCGTTTTGGAGCGTCTCGAGTCACGTTTCGGAGCGGAGGCGGGGGCTTTGCCGTCGCGACGGTTTCCATTCAACGTCCATTACGGAATAGGGGTTCTGTCGGAGAAGCACAAACCGGAAGTTGAGAAGATGGCAAGAAGAATAAAAGCGAAAACAGAATGAATGGGGAACTGCACTGCCAAAACAGAATGCTTGAACCAAGCATAATATACTTGACTGAAAGCAACTTTTAGGCTTAAACCGCAAATTCTCCGCCAAGATTCAAGAATATGATGCTCGATGCAAGTATCGCCACACTGGCGCCGAGCTTCGTTATGCTTGGAACAAGCTTTTGCAACAAGCATCATGTTTTGATAGTGCGCGTCAGAGAGTCTCTCCGCCGCGGTGAAAAGCATCGAATGCGCCGGACTGGCCGCGCGATAGAGTCGCGAACTTAGTCTCCGTCTCTCTCACACCTGGTGCCGTGTGGCCGCTGTGAGTGCACAGGTGCGGCTGGCGGTACTTAGTATGCACGGTGACGCCCTGGGAGCTGCTGGGGTCGTCCGTAAATCACCGGCACCACAGGTGTGTCAGTGAGTTGTGCACGGGCCCCGCTGCACCTGGGCATGAGCTGCGCGGGTTCGAGTACCGATCGAGGCGTGGACGTCTGTCAGGCTAGTGGCGTGAGGCCTCACGGACGGCCTCAGCGGAGCTGAGAGGCGTTTCAAGTAAGCGGCGTTGGCGCGTCGGCGTGCTGGCGGCCACGGTCCAGTCGCCCAGGCGTCGCCTCGCCGCCGATCACGCCAAAGTAGTTGGAAATGGCCCGATATAGAACAGCAATCTGTCGGGATGGGAGGCTGGGCGGGCTGCGTGCGGAAGCGGCACCGCCACTCTCCCTCTCTCTCTCTCGCTCACTCCGGCTAGTGCGCCGGTTCCAGCAGAGCGACGAGGACAGGACGACGACCCGCGGACGTCGGATAGGCCGCGTGCCCCGCGAGCTCGGAGGCGCGCCGGGACTTGATGTAGTCCTTGTCGACGCGCGCCCCGGCAGCCCCGGCCGGTCTCCCGTCTCACTCTGTCGCCCGGCCGGACAGGACCGCGGCATCGGTGCGAGCGAGATGGACAGAGAGGGAAAGCCAGGTGCGACCGGACAGCACGGCCAGCACAGCCATGTGTGGGAGTGTGGGTGGCGGCCCGTGCCCACATCCACACAGGAATTTTTTGGGGGAAATCCGGGTATTAAAAGAAAAGCTTAATGGGTTCTTAAGGGCTGCCAACCTGAAGGATTGCCTTGTGTGGAAATACTGCGCAAGAGATGGGCAGAGGAAGACAACCCCATTGCTCGCGATCAATTCACCGATTCAAATTTCAACTTTTTATTGGTTCTCTTTGACAGTGGATGCACGTGTACCGCACAGTTTTCTATTCTTGATTTTTCAATCATTTTTTTTTTTTCGTTGGCGGTACGTTTGTCAGGGGCAGGGGGCCACCTCGGAGTCAGCGACAGCGAGCAAGGCCTCCTCATCTCATAGGCGCCCGTAGTGGACTCTCCCCACCACCTTCCCAACCCTTCCTCATCGAGTGCCTCACCCCTCCCCCCCCCCGCGAGGGGTATATCTACCTCGCGCCACTGGGATTTTGAATGCTGGAGCTGGCGTTGAGACTAAGTCAGTCGTCGCGCACCCTGCGCGAGGCTAAAAGCAGACGTCTTGTCCATCCCATAAACCTATTTTAGAAAATTACACTTAGTTGTTTTCGTCTCACATTGCGTTGTAGATGTGCTAAGTACTTTTTCACATTTCGGCCCGACACGCGTCAATTTATTTTGATACTTAGGTTAAAATTGTACTCATATTTTGTACATACCCCTCGCGGAGGTGGGGGGGGGGGGGGGCTGAGGTAGCCGATCTGGCGTGGGGGGGCTGGTGCGGTAGAGGTGGAGGGGAGAGTCCACTACGGGCGCCTATTGGGGGAGGGCGAGAGCAGGGGAGAGCATGGATGGCACGGAGGAAGCCAAAGGAGTTGCCTACCCACCAGGCGGCTGGGCTGGGCAGCTCTCCGCTCGGCCCAGCCGCCCAGCGCCGTCCGGGTAGGCCACCCATCCGACACAGCCGCGGGCTCGGCTGCGGCACCGGTGGCGCGATGGACGCACTCAAACGGGGCGTATCGCCTTTGCATCTCCAAGAAACCAACTCGACAAAAATAAAAATATTAAAAATATATCATAGCTGAACGTGACCCTCTAAATTGGGGCTCTACGAAAACCATACTCGTTCTAATCCGTGCCTGATTCCCCACCACCGCCAGCCGCGAGCCTACCAGATTTGTGCGAAGTCTGTGTGTAGTCTGAGTGTAGTCTGCGTGTAGTCTGCGTGTAGTTTCACGCCCTCATCTCCGGCCTCATCTCAATGGTATCGAATCGCTCGCCAGGTCACGCGTGCAGTCTGTTGTGTAGTCTGCGTGTGGTCTGAGCTGGTCTGAGTGTAGTCTGTGCGCGTAGTCCGCCTTGTAGTTGTCACGGTTTTCTGCATTGAGTGCCCTTATCTCCGGGCCAATCTCACTGGTATCGTAGCGCTCGCCAAGTCGCCCTGGCTGTCTGCTTCGCGCTGGAGCGCGATACTCATATCACACACACACACACACACACACACACACACACACACACACACACACACACACAGGACACAGACGGAGTTCACACGCGGCCCCAACGGCGGTCAAGGCCACTAGAACTTCACTAGCCGGCCCCCAGGACACAGAAGCCCCGCCGTGCCCCGCCGTGCCCCGCCGTGCTCCCGGTCACATGGTCGCTGGTCGGGTTGACACAATGCTTGAGCCCGCGCTCGCCGTTTTCGCCCGCGCGCGCTCATAATTTCGGGAATGAATGGGGACCGTTGCGGGAGTGAGAGGGAGCGACGCAGCGGCCGTGCGGAGGGAGGGAGACGGATGCCATGAGAGAGAGAGAATAGTGCGACGCGCCGAGGTTGACGGGGAGGTGCATGCGAACCGGGGCGGGACACCCAAAACGGCTGATTGTACACCGCAATACGCGCTTTTTCTCATTTTCGCGTCGGAGTGGTTTCGACAACGCAGCCATGATCTTGTCTGTCGCGCACTTGAAGAGTGCCTGGGGTTGACACGGTGGGCCAGTAGTATCGTCCACCCCCGGGAGCAGGCCGCGGAGTGTTCCCAGGCGTCCAGTGACGGGACCGGGGCAACCGGCGGGCAGCCGGGGTCTGCCAGACGTGATTCACTCAGCCGCTTGCTTAGGTGGATCATCAGGCAGACTTGACGAAAGTGAGTCATTGTCCGAAATAGCGTCAGCAATTCGTGAACTGAGGCTGCCGAGGGGTCCCGCTCACTCAGAAAAAGAAACAAAAACCAAACACTTCGTACACCATTTGAAAAAGTCAGAAAAAGTTTAGGAAGGTCAGAAAAAAATTCGGAAAAACTAAGTAAAAATTTGAAGTAAGAAAAAAACATTCATTTTTTTTGAATGAGAAAAAAAAACCATTTTTTTTTAAATCAGAAAAAAGTTAATTAAAAAAAGTTGGGGCGTGGCCGCTGCCACCTGTCTGACTGCCACCGTTGGCCGCCGGCCCTTCCCGCGTGGCCTTTGCCCTGTGCTCCGCTCAGCTCCGCTCAACTCTGCGCCGCTCTGCGCTGGTCGGCCGTGTGAAGTAGTAACCGCGTAACCGCTCGCAGAAGTAACGCGTAACGCGTAACGCGCCACGCCAAATTACCTCATAACGTACACATGACTCAGAGCAGCCGGCTGCAGCGGACCAGCGCACCGCAGAACAGCGGACCGTCCGGTAAGAATCGAACCGCGGATCTCCGAGTCCACGAATAGTCTATTTGTAAGTAAACAAAAATCACGCAAAGATCGGCAACCACCGCCGAGAGCGGCCTCAACCGCGCGGTGGTCGACATGAGGACGAAAGGGCTGGCGCAGGTGTCGCAGGTGGGCTCGGCGCAGCGCCCTGCAGTCTGGCCGTCTCCGTCGGGATCCGGGCCGGCCACGTGACCCGCCGAGCACCGACACCACCTGCGGAGCCTCCAGGGAGCCGTTCCGCCCTCTCGAACACTGCTAATCGATCTAATCGAGAGCCGGGCGACGAGACTCGATGCCCGAGGGCGGCGGTGGGCGAGTCATCGCCTTGCTTCTGCGAACGCATGGTGTTTGCTTTGACACGATCTCTGTGGTCGCGTCGTCTGCTCGTGGCATTGTGGCGTGGGACCGGGCCGGACCGGAGGCTGCCGGACCGCTACAAAACAAGAAAAGTTTTAAAAAAATTATTGTAACTTTAAAAATAAAACTGACTTTTTAATTGAACCAGCCATGAGCAGCAGCTTAATAAAAAAATCCCATTCAGCCGCGTTCGCTCAATTACAGAGACAGCACACTGACCACGCGCGGCCGCTCGGCAGGAGAAGAGAACGTACCTCGCGGTATCGAAAACGGCCAAAACCGCGGGCGTGCGGTGCTTATTGCGAAATGCGCGCCTGTGACCGTGCACTCTCCGACCGCGGGGGTCGGGAGGGGGGGGGGGGGGGTAACCTCCCCCTTAATCCCGCAGCTCTAACGCCGCTAATAGCCCGCGCCCTGTAGGCTCACATTAATCCGAACTTGGTCTGGCAGTAGCAGCCATGCCCCGCACATATCATTTACCTTCTTCGCGCCTTTCTTTCTGTCCGTCCGTCTCTCTCTCTCTCTCTGTCTTTTGCGGTGAAATTGCCGGCCGGCCGGAGAGCCGGGAGGCGAGCAAGGGCACACACGCTCCTCGGCCGGGAACGGACCGCCGTAACTCCTGCCTCGGGCGCAGCTCAGAGAGTAGTCGGGCAGAGATCATTGCTCGTTAAGGCTGCTAGCAGAGAGTGTGTTTCGACACCCCGCACGCCCCGCCCCGCCCCGCCGCCAGCCGGACCAAAGGCAGAGATCAGCCGTGGGCGTCCAGGGTAACTGCCCCGAGGGCGGCCTGCCGGTTACGGTTCTCTGCCCGACGGCCGGCGCTCGGTGCAGGTGGTGCGCGCGCAGCTCCGCGCAGCTCGCGTGGGCAGAGCAGCAGCCCGCATTATCGGCAGGTATCGGCGCTTATTTTCAGATCGGCTCCGCAATCAGTGGCTGCAGCGCGGATAGAGACCGACAATCACGCGGACGCGGATAGATACATAACGCACGTCTGGCTGACTGTCTGTTCGTCTGTACGGTGGACGTGGACACAGGCAGAGATCCGGTGCCGGGCAGCGAACGATCTCTGCGCTCGCTCGCGCGCACCAGTCTCCAAGAGCTTCGAAAAAAAAAAAACTTTCTTTCCTTAATTTTTGCTTTGCTGGATCGGACGGGGTAAGCCCGCCGCTGCAGGTGAACTATTCGCACCACAGACTGCTGCCGATAAGCGGAGGGCCCGCGTCCGCCACAAGACAAGGAAGGCAAACACAGCTGTGAAAAGAGGAAGCGAAAGAAAGAGCCGATGATGGCCGGTGAGAGAGGGAGACAGACAGACAGACCGAGAGAGAGAGAGAGAGCGTGGTGGTGGTGGAGGTCGCTCAGTCAGCCTCCTGCCGGTGGCCGCTGGCCTACTTATCATGCGCGCCACCAGCATATCTTGAGAAACATCGCCCTGCCGCGGCGCGTTGCCACTCCCGCGTCCGACACGTAACTCTCACGGCGCGGACCGCGCAGATACGCGGCTCTGATTGGTGCGCAGCCCAGCCTGTGGCAGCCTATGGCAGCCGGGCGGATTTGGCGATCGGACGCCAGTAACAGCATTAGAGTGATTACCATCGCTACCACCGGTGCATCCCCACACCGCCATGGCCGCCAGCTGCTAGCAAGCTCACCACCACCGCGGGCAGCGATTCTACCACAAGATTCAGCCGTTCTCAGGGGATGCTGTTGGCCACACAAAACGGAGGCAGAGCGACTTTCTTTCCATCTGCTGCGAGATTATGAGTAACAGTAAGCCGCAAGTGGAGATTAAGAGAGATTAAAAAAAAAAAATTGCCCCCGTATTGAAAATCACACACCTGGTGACAAGCGAGGGAATCTAATATTTTTCTCAAGTGACTGGTCCCCCCCCCCTTCCCCCCCTCTTGTGTTACAAGGAAACGGGATCAGACTTGATTCCTGGACCTGCCGCCTGTCTCCTGGAACTGCATCGCCTCGGGATACTTCAGTGTGTGTGTGTGTGTGTGTGTGTGTGTGTGTGATGACATCCCGGCCTTCTCCCTTCCTCCTCCAGCCCAGCTCCAGCGGGCCTCCAGCCGGCCTCCAGCCGGGCCTCGCTGTGTCGTGGAGTGGCACACTGGACGCTACGGGCGAAGTTTGTCTGGGCGCACCTTGTCTAACGGCCCAACACACACACGTACACACTCACACACACACACACACACACCCTCACCTCGGGGTTTCCTCATACGAGCTCACCGTCGTGTTCACATATGCCATTTTCAGACGCCCTTTCACTTTTTATTTTATCCCTCTCAGTGGGAATATGTACACACACACATTTCCGCCCACAATAACCCACCCAACTCACTTCCTCATATCTTTTGTGTTTGAAAAATGGTCTAGTATTTTAAAAAAAAATTACTGCATTAAAGTACATCGAAGAATATCGCAATTTGTCTGACTGACACGTATAATTTGAGTTAGTGTCAGAGAGCGCACTTCGCCCCACTGACTTTTCTGACACGCCGTGTAAAATCATGATTATTCAGGCATCGTCCATGTTTTGTTGCTGTCACAGCTGTGACATTCCGCGGCCCATGTCACACCGCCGTAGGCACTCTCTCGCACTTTTTGGCCGGTGATTAGAGACGGAGCGGAGAATAGTGTGGGAGAGAGAACGCACTGAAATCCGTCCTTGAGAGAGCTTTGTCCGACGCTGTGGGACCTGACGATAAACGCAATGACAAAGTGCGGCAACAGCCGACGCTAGAGAGGCTAGAGAGGCCCCCTAGACATCTCTCCACGACCATCTCTAATTAATTACTCTCAAAGAATCGCCAAGGACCCCCTCTGATTGTCTTCTCCTTTCCCCGCGAGGACTCCCTACATCACACGCAGCTCACCGCATTACCACACACACAATAATGGAAACGAACACACATTGTCTTTTCCTGCCTCTTCTCGCATCCTCGCCCCTTTTTTTTCGTTCACTGTCCCCCTCATTCTCTCTCTCTCTCTCTCTCTCTCTCTCTCTCTCTCTCTCTCTCTCTCTCTCTCTCTCTCTCTCTCTCTCTTTCTTTGTCTGTCTCTCTACTGCTGTTCCCCCTCTCTCTCTCTCTCTCTTTGTTAGTATGTCTCTCTTCTGCTGCCCCCCCCCCCGTCTATCTCTCTCTCTTTCTTTCCCATTCCATCCCCCCTCCCCCTCTGTCTCTCTCTCTCCCTCTGTCTCCCTCTCTCTCTCCCTGTCTCTCTCTTTCTCGCTCTCTCTCTCTCCCGCCTAACGCCTGTCAGGGTAGGCTGTCCCGTCGAACAGCCGTGCGTGGCGGGCTTGCCTACCCAGCCGGCGCTCAGCGGCCATTACCAAACGCCTGTCCTGTTGCGGGAGCTCCAGTGCACCCGTGCCGGCGGTGTGTTCAGCCCAACGATACTTCTAGCGCCACTTTTAATGACAGTTTGCGCACTCTCGTTAGTTTGACGTACGAAGTCCATGTTTGTTCGGTACGCGACGAGAACGAAAAAACACAATTAAATGTGCGTGAGCACGATTTTTCAAATACGCACTTTTAGAACACGCTGCTTGACATAAAAAATAAATAAATGATTCGTTGTCACAACTCATTTCGGGACAAGCAATAAATTTGGTGGAGAGAACTAGCGTTTAGTCGGACCAGCAGCAAAGAAGGCGCAACGAATTTTATTTGCTGGCCCAAGGATATGTGATGTCTCACAACGAAATTTATTGCTGGTCCCGAAATCAACGAGCAAATTAGTTTTGGACAACTAATCACTCTTTTGCGCGATATGAGTACTAGCCGAGTGGCGAAAGTGACGCTCGTATTTGGCCAGTTCAGTAGTAACGACTCGTCCGCCCGGCCGGCCGCCCGTCTGTCTTTCTGTCTGTCTGTCTGTCTGTCTGTCTGTCTGTCTGTCTGTCTGTCTGTCTGTCTGTCTGTCTGTCTGTCTGTGTCTGTCTGTCTGTCTGTCTGTCTGTCTGCCCGCTGGCTGCATGCGTCTGTCCGTCGGGACGCCGATCACAGACCGTTGCACCACAGTGAGCCCCCACCACGCCAGGACCTCTCGCCGCCTCACAGCGGCTCCCTCAGGACTCATCAGCGTGGGAGCAGCGCGGAATCGTACGCGATCAAGCAGTCGCCGGTGATTCCCTATGGATTTCGTTCGATCCAAGGAAAAAGTGACAAAAATGTGTGTGACGATTTCCGTGTGATATTTTTTGAAATAATGGAGAATTCAAAAATTACTGTGTATCCTTCCATGTTGTGAGCACATTTTTGGGGGAGAGTATGCCCGCAGTATAGATTTCCTGTGACTAGGTTAAAAATTCTCGGCGGGGAAAAAAAATAACAGCAGGTGAACACCCTCCAAAAAGAAATAGCAGGTAAGTAGGTTTTGTGAATAAAATAAAGATCGATGGAATGTTCCGGCTTAACGTTCGGCGAATCACCTTTGCGACCGAGCGGAACCCCCCAGGTACTTACCCCCTCTACGGTACGGTCAGGTTTCTGCTGACCGTTGGAGTGGTGACCGTAGCAGCCAGAGGGCCGCAGATGCTGCAAAAGGTGTTGGGACGGACAAAATTTATCGCCATTTCCCGTAATTTCGAATGTGATGGCCAGTCGATGCCCCGCGGCCCCCGCCGCCCCCGCGGCCCCCGCCGCCCCCCGAGGCCCCCAACGGCCCCCGCCGGTGCGTCTTACATCTCTGTAACGGAAAGTCCCCTCCCCCTCCTGCAGCCGCCCGACCTGAGACGTGATGAAACACGGACGAAACAAAAACACGCTTCGATTCCGAGGGGAAGTGAGTGGAGAGAGAGAGAGAGAGAGAGAGAGAGAGAGAGAGAGAGAGAGAGAGAGAGAGAGAGAGAGAGAGAGAGAGAGAGAGAGAGAGAGAGAGAGAGAGAGAGAGAGAGAGGGGGGGGGGATGGGGGACAAGAAGGCCGAAAGAGGGACGCGCAGGCGTTGCTGAACAAGAGCTAATATTTCCCCCGAAACGCAGGTAGTCAGCGATAAGTAGTGGGTGTTAGCAAGGAGAGCCGATTCCATACGTCGACCTTTTTTTTATTTGCGCCTTTCGGGATCCCCAAAATTTTCCCCGCGGCGAAAATATTGTTTATTTTTTTACTTGAAGTGGAAAACACGGTCGCGGTCGGTGGGTCCTTCCCAAGTGTCAATGGCTCTGCGGAGTGCGTTGCGTGTTGCGTGCTATTTACGTCCATACTTCCGTTCATCCATTCGCGATGAATCCGTGCGCCCGCAAACCACGCGGTGTTCCCGGCGGCGGCTTCGGCCGAGCGCCTGCGAGAGCCAGGGTAGGCCAGCCCGCCCGACACGCGTGCGTGCACAGGCTGCGATTGCCTACCCGGCAGGCGCTAGTGGCGCGCACAGGCCGGCGGGACGTGCGCCTGCCCACTGAGCTAGGACGACCGCGGCCTCTACAAGGTCACTGATAAGGACCTCGTCAAGGTCACTGTCAGCGTGATAAGGGCAGCGACTAAAGTCATCTCTGTGAGCTCGCGGATTCCCGCCGCCTAATCTCGTATTTACTGCCGCTGCTGCTACTGCTGCTGCTGTCGGTGTTGTCGTTGGGATTGCAGCCAGGACGGCGGTGTCGTACGCGCCGCCGTGCACACACCACCCCGATCAGCGGGGGCCGGCGGGGCCGGCAGCGACCCCCTCCAGGCCGCTGCAGCCGCCGGCCCCCGCCGCCCCCCGCCGCCCCGCCGCCACCGCCGCCGCCGCCCCCCGCCGCCGCTGCTGCGGCGGCTGCTGCGTCCAGGGCGGTGCGGCCGATTGTACGGTGTGCGCGGCGCGGCTCCTGCCGTGCGAGCGAGTTCGCCTGAGCCGGTGCCGCCCCGCCCCGCCCGGCCCCGCGGCCCCCGCGGCCCCCGCAGCCCCCGCGGCCCCCGCGGCCCCGCCGGCCCCGCCGCCGGCTGCGTACAGCAGCCCCGCTCAGCGCCGCTCAGCTCCGCGTAGCCACAGCCAGCCGAGTCCGGCACCACGGAGCCAAGCGCAGCGCAGAGACTGTCCAGGCCTGACACTGGTACTGCGTGGTAGGGACCGCTCCGCAGCCACCCACTGACAAACTGACATACCGACAGACAGACCACAGACAGCCCCCCATACAAGCACGCATACCGCCCCCTCCCCCAACAGACACGGCGGCAGCCACACCACCCCTAGCACCGCACCCCGGCCGCGCCGATCCCCCGCGAGGACGCCGTCAAGTCCGCGAAGCCGCCGGGAACGCCCGCGCGCGCCCGCCGCCCCGAAGTAGTGCGTCCAGCAGGGTGTGTGATAAGAGATAAGAGCAGGTGTGACAGTGTGTGAAGTGGTGGAGCCCCAGGTGGATTACCCCGTACCGAGGCAGCCGCGCAGCCACAGGTGAGTCCCGTCACGTTATCAGTCATACATAACGTACCACTGATTACATGCTTCAATCCAATGCACATAATTTTTTCTGGGCCTTCTGCATCGTTGGGGCATTGCATCGTTTGAAAAGAAAATATTTAAATGGTACCTTCGGAATCAGACTGCCACATAGGGGTGGCAAAATATTAGATCAGTCCATATCACAAAGAAGCAGGGGAAACAATTCGAGTGGTGCGCGTATTGCGGATTCAGAAACCTAGATAGTTGTCTCAAAAAAGTGTCGACTGTTTAAATGTCTGGAACAGTGGTGGAGGTTGACAATGCGGCACGGAGCTCGTGACGCACCTGACCAGGCCTGGCGGCTTGGCCGCTGGCCGCTGGCCGCTGGCCGCTGGCCGCTGGCCGCTGGCCGCTGGCCGCTGGCCGCTGGCCGCTGGCCGCTGGCCGCTGGCCGCTGGCCGCTGGCCACTGGCCGCTGGCCGCTGGCCGCTGGCCGCTGGCCGCTGGCCGCTGGCCGCTGGCCGCTGGCCGCTGGCCGCTGGCCGCTGGCCGCTGGCCGCTGGCCGCTGGCCGCTGGCCGCTGGCCGCTGGCCGCTGGCCGCTGGCCGCTGGCCGCTGGCCGCTGGCCGCTTCGGACTGCCTCCCCGTCTGTGGAGGCTCCTGATCCGCTTAGTGACCAGAGCGTCCGCCAGGGCAGGCAGCCGGCGGTCCGAAATCCCTCTAGATTTCGCACTCCGAAATTCCGAAAATCGAGCATAACGTCAAAACAAAATGCAGCCAAAATTAACCCGACATTCGTGAATTTCCTGAAACCAAAATTTGTAAAATGCGGTTGAAATTTAAAGACGACTGAACCGAAAATCATCACAACTGTTTTCGGGACTGCACAAAAAAAATCACATTTTCTTGAAGTTTGCCGAAAAGTTTAATTTTTTTGTCGAGCTGGAGTGCTCCCCTCCAAACAATAGCGTTAATGCATACTCGGTCCAGCGGAAGCTTGGCATCGAAGCGGCCCGCTGCCTAGGCGGACACCAGAGTCGCGCTTTGTCGGTTCGGACTGTAGCGGCTGCCGGCTGGGGACCCCAGGGGGACCCCATGCCGGGGGCGCACCGTCGTGGCTCCAGAGGCAGATGCGAGGCCGACTGCAGAACGGGGGGACTTGGTGGATTGGCAAAACTGCTGGGACACACACACACACACACACACACACACACACACACACACACCTCCCCACGGCGTGGCATGCCGTGCACGTTTGTCGACTGAATCAACATTTGATGGTTGCGAGTTCTGATGTAAGCCCCGCTAAGGCTGAGGGGTGTTGGTTCGGTCCCCGGCCGCGGCCGCTGCACCGCGCTGCGTGTGACATAACCTTGAGGAAGTCCCTAGTGGTGCGCGCTAGAAAATTGTGACAGGTCCCTGACGGATTCTAGTTCGCCGCTCCGCTGACGATTGTCTGTAGAGACTCTGGCGAGGGGTCAGGCCGCGCCTTCTAGTGGTGGTGTGGACGTGAACACGCCGAACGAGGAAGGCAGTGGCGGGTCTTATACCGCGGCCACCCCCGACGGGGGCATCACTACGCCTTCTCGACGTACACCGACCGTGGCTGATTCTTTTGATTTGATTTCATTTTTTTTTTTTTGCGAACAAATTTTTGGCCCGAACGTTAATTTTTTGTTATCTCTCTCTGACCTTTTGGATTTTTCTTTGGCATTTTTCTGGTATTTGTGTCATTTTTTTTTTCTTTTCATGATTTTCTTCTTGCTGGGACAGCGAACCGATTTTTTTTTTCGTTGGCATATTTCCTATCAGGAAAAAGGTGACATGTGCAGAGTAGGAGAACTTTGGCGCGGGAATCCTGGTGGTCACGGCTATCGGCGAGCGGTGACCCTCCTGGGGCGTCTCCCTTTGTGTTAGCGCACCCTGTCATGCTTATGCCACCGGCGTGTGCAATCGGCCCGGGATTGTCTCACCGCGCTAATCACGACATTGTATCGCGTGTGCTCATTGGCCGGCGCTGTTTGCGTAGCGAGGCTCTGATTGGCCGTTACGTTGCGGCTCGTGTGGCGAGCCTTGACCTGGGCCAACCAGAGATTCCGATACCGCGATAGCGAGCCGCATTATTCGGCGTTTCCGCTTCGCCGATCGGCACGGCGATCGAAAGTTGGGCGCGATACTCACGAATTTCTCATACTCAGCGGCTCGCGCGGCAACGACCCGAGGCGTGTTTGCCTCTTATCCGGCCGCTTAGAGCGCTAAACACTAGCCGAGTTTAAATAGTTGCGCGCCGCCGAGCCCGCGGCAGTGTTTATTCCGCGGACAAACAGAGTTTGGCAGAATTTGCTCAGCGCAGCAGCAGCTTTGCCCGCGGAATGCTAGTGCGTATGAGAAATTTGCGCGCACAAACACGGATACGAGGCGCCTTGTACACAGCACCTGCAGCACCTTCACAGTGAGCTTCTCATTCCTAGCCGAGGCTGATAGCGTGTCGGTACATGCGCGTGCGCCTAGCGCTGGAGTGCAAAAAACAAAAAAAAAAAAAAAAATTACTAAAATACGTATTGAGATAAGTCCTTTGTAGGAATCAGGTTCAGATCCACGCGCGGGCGGCGCGATTTGTCATACCGTGGCGCTGGCCGGCGGCCTATCGGCCTCCTCGTAATAGCGAGGAAGTCGTAGCCGGGGATCCCTTTGGCCTCTTTATTTGTGCCGTTTCCCTTCCCTTCACCGGGCGGAGCGCGGAGCGGGGCTGTCGGGGCCGAGCAGAGCACATTCTGGACCCAACCCTGTGACATAACGCATTGGCCAGTCGGCTCTCGGCCACACCCGCCTGGGCCTGCCGGGCCTGCCGGGCCTGCTGGCGGTAACCATCACGGCGTGGCGTGGCGTGGCGGTGGGAGCACGCCCAGCACGCCCGCGACTGCAGGCCCTGCAGCGCCTGCAGGCGGGTGCTGGTGCAGCCTGGAGCTGCTCGGAGCCGCCCGGAGCCAACCGGAGAGCGACCGGAGCCAATCGGAGCCCAACCGGAGCCCAACCGGAGACCGACCGGAGACCGACCGTAGCCGACCGGAGTCGATCGGAACCGAGCGGAGCCGATCGGAGCCCGACCGGAGCCCGACCGGAGCCCAACCGTAGACCAACCGGAGCCCGACCGGAGACCGACCGTAGCCGACCGGAGTCGATCGGAACCGAGCGGAGCCGATCGGAGCCCGACCGGAGCCCGACCGGAGCCCAACCGTAGCCCAACCGGAGCCTGACCGGAGCCCGACCGTAGCCGACCGGAGTCGATCGGAACCGAGCAGAGCCGATCGGGGCCCGACCGGAGGTCCTACTTACTGCCCGCACTGTCCCTCGAAGGTTCCGGCAACTGACAACTACCAACTACTCTGAGCAAACTCCGACTACGGTAAAAGAAAAATTCAGGCTGAGAATACCATCAAATGCATGCAGAAAATCGTTTCCCGAGCGTTTCCTTGGTTCAAAGAAACTTTGGGGCAAGTTGATTTTTTCCTTGAATCGATGGAGGCGTTTTTGATGTCCGGTAAATTTCGATGGACGGCATCTTTGAATAAACTTAACGATTTTCTGGGTGTGCAGGTACAAAAAAAAATTCACACCCTTCTCAAAAGTGGTAATTTTCATATAAACTTGATAGTTTGGCCTGCTAGTCCTTTTACTTGCCGATTACTTTGTAATTTTGTAAAAATATTTAATGCCAACATGACTGCATTAGCACCCCTGGGGTGGCGGGTGGGCGCCGCCAGGGAAGCCTGACCGGTGGAATCTTGGCCGCGGGACCCGGTGTAGCCGCCTGTGGCCGCCGGGCGGAGAGCGGTCCAGACCGGTGGCCTTGGGGCTGCGCGGTCTGCGGCCAGGGTACCTGCGCTGCGGCTACCTGGCGCGACCAACCAGGCGGCTGCGCCTTTTGGACACTTGTCTCTGCAGCCGATCCATGATATGGAAAGCACCCCAGAACACGGACAGCAACGGTGGATAAGACACCAAAGATGTCGGGGGATTATTTTATTTTTTTCGAAGAGGATTGGACAGAGCACTGTCCAAGAAAAAAGAAGATCAGCACTTTTCTGAATGGGACGGCAAATGTACGGGAAATTTTCAACGGTAATTACATTAACAATTGCTGTTGAAACGTTGGCAAGCGTTTCGTAAATACGTCGGCGTCGCTTTTGGCAGTGTCCTTGTCATCCCTGGCTGCGCACTCGCCTCGGCGGCGGAGTATGTTGATATCATGAAACGGCTGAAACCACATATGCAGGTGGCGAATGGCTAAGCGGTGTGCAGCGCTGAGCGGCACAGCGCCGTGCAGACGGAGCGGAGCGGAGCGAGCCAGCGAGAGTACCACTGCCGCCTAGTGCCCTTGGAGAAAAAGCACTGGCCTTTTAGAGAAAAACGTTCTAGCCACATTTGTGAAACTTTGACATTTTTACTCGCAGGCTTGCTGAAATTTAAACAAATTTCGAGCATAAAACTACCA
This sequence comes from Odontothrips loti, assembly GCA_038380765.1. Lineage (NCBI taxonomy): Eukaryota > Metazoa > Arthropoda > Insecta > Thysanoptera > Thripidae > Odontothrips > Odontothrips loti. The sequence continues at coordinate 10,311,339 of CM076258.1, forward strand.
ATATCGAAATTCTCCCGAAACGCGTTCCCCTCTCGGTGAAATGCCGATACCGTTTTCTCTTCCGGGGAAAACGTTTTCGTGTTCTGTTTTATTCTTATTTTCCGAGCCCGGCGGTGCCAGACCGGGGCCGGTGGGGCCGCAGCCTGAATGGCGCGATGGCGGCTGTCTGACGCACAAAGTGGATCGTTGCCCCACCGGCACCGTCCGCTGTGGGGCCCGTAAGGCCCCCGCAGCCCCACGGGGCGGACGGGCTATTGGGCAACGCGCTCAGCTCATCTCACACGGGATCACAGAATTTCGATGGGAAGTTGTTGCTGCTGATGCACCCAGAGAAACAGATTCTTAGGCTAAAAGCATTCAAGAATATTTACTTGAATCAAGCCAATCTTAGAGTTAAATCAAGATTTATTCTTGGATCAAGAATTATATTCTTGGATGCTTTAAGAATACGCTGTTCTATGCTTGAATCAAGATTTCGTTTCTCTGGGTGTGGCACACAACCTGTAATAAAAGGACAGGGTACTGCTATATATATAAATATATATATATATACCTACCCTTTTATCACTGGTATATTTAAAATATATATGAGTAAACTCCTGCTGCAGGACGGTGGCTGGCGGAAACGGGCGAGGCTCTCCAAGCCGTTCACGATAACGCCTTCGATGCGCGCGTACGCTTGTGTGTGTGTGTGTGTGTGTGTGTGTGTGTGTGTGTGTGTGTGTGTGTGTGTGTGTGTGTGTGTGTGTGTGTGTGTGTGTGTGTGTGTGTGTGTGTGTGTGTGTGTGTCCGGGAGGTTCATGGCCGGACGGGGGCTGTGGCCGGGCTGCGGCAGGGCTGCGGCAGGGCTGCGGCAGGGCTGCGGCAGGGCTGCCGGTCCTGGTCCGGTGCGGGGTTTCGATGCGGAGCATGAAACAAGAATGCCGTGCAGCAGGACTGGTTATTCTGTCGGCCCGTGCCCAGGTGCCCAGCGGTCCGCAGCGCTGCCCAGCGCTGACCGTCCAGTCCGTACAGTACCGCGAGGGACCGGGGGACCGAGGGGGGACGGAGTGCCGAAAAGGCGCGACAACACCGACGCGTTCAGTGTTCAGTCGAGCGAAATTTTGTAATGGAACAAAAAAAATCACTAATCGCGAAATCGAAATTTCATTTCAATCTCTAAATCTACGTAGACCCGAATCCAAATCTTGGATCTAAATCTTAACATGAATCTGAAGCTAAATCATTGTCTGTACCTAAAATCTAAATATTAAATCTAAATATTAATCGAAAATCTCAATCTTAATCGAAAATCTCAATCTTAATCGAAAATCTCAATCTTCTCAATCGAAAATAATCGTAAAATCTCAATCGTAACCTAAAATCTCAATCGTAACCTAAAATCTCAATCTTAATCGAAAATCTCAATCTTAATCCTAACCTTAATCTATAATCTAAATCTTACGGCTCGCCGTGCGGGTGAACGAACTGTGTTCTTCGTTGTGCGCAGTCATCAACCCTCCCCGGAGCCCAGGCAAGCCCAGGGCCCCCTCGATACCGGATCGCCCGCGAAGGAAGGACACACGGCCACCACTTATTTTTGTTAGGCTTGCACCACCTTTTCTTTGTGACGTCTGGAGCTCTGCGGCGGAATCGCAAAGTACAATCACTATCAAATGCAGGAAGGATGCTGCACGCAGGACGGGTAGAGGATCTCACTGAGTTTAAAATTACAATGATATCGCTGTAGTATTCTGTGTTATTTCGGAAAAATATATGCGATGACGCTTTCATAAAAATGGAGAGCGATTATTGCTTAACCTTTCAAATAATGTATCACTGCAAAAAATTGCAATCATCGTTGCAATGTTACAGTGATCACCGCAAAATTTTGCAATGATCACTGCAATTTTTGATCGTCACTGCAATTTCGCTTGCAGTGGCTGCAGCAGGTAACTGAGGAGGGCGAGCAGGCGGTTCAGTTACTGTCGCCTGAGGAGGACTCGCTGCCGTGTCGTTGAACCCTCGAGACCGGCTGGCACGCGAATACTAGTTTGTCTTCCGGATCGTCATAGGATGCGAAATGCAGTCGTGCGTGCGTGCCGTTGGACCCGCCCCCGGCCGCCCCCGGCCCGCCCCCGGCCCGCCCCCGGCCCGCCCCCGGCCCGCCCCCCGGTTCGAGCGACCTTCAGTGGCTGGGGTCGGCCCGGACCGGGAGCAATGGCCATGCAGAGAACGCTGCATGCATAACGTAGTCCTGCCTCACCGGGGAATTGATTTTGGATGCTGTTTCGATATTTAGCAGGGGAAAACAAAACACTAACGCAAATCATTGTTAGTGCCTGGCGAGCAAGCTGCTTTTCATTTCTTCCACAACATTCATCTATTTCAATTACTTCGCTAATCAGGCAGCGACGGAAAATACGCGGTTGTTTGAACCGCGCCGCGGCGGGGCATTCCCGGTAAGTGCACAGGACGGTTGCCGAATTACTGTTGCAATACAAACTGCAGTGCAATCTGCGTTGATGATGCGTTGCGCTCACACGCGCGGTAGTTGTTGATTACTGCGTTTGCGTCAGTTGATGTGCGTGCGTTTTGTATGCTGAGCGTGTTCGTGTGTGCGAAATGAGTGCATGCGTGGGCATTGCATTGGACGTGGATACGATCTGATGTGATGGAACGTTTAAAAAAAAAAAAAAAAAAGCGAGAGTGAGTTTTTGAGAGCGACGAAATTGGGGACAAAATATTTGAGTTGTCACACAGGACATTAGCTCATGGCAGTGAAGGTGGCAACTAGATTCGACCGCTTCTTTCTTCACGCAGCGAAATGAAAAAAAAATAGTCTTAGTCGCAGGGTGGACAGTGGTGGTGGTCGTATGGCGCCTGTGTTTCCGTGATTATGACACAATTCAATCGGGAAAGGCAACACACAGCAGTGCAGTCGTTAGTCGATTAGTCGACAAGTAAACCGTGTCAGGAGGAGCGCTTGTCGTCTGACCGCCGTCCCGGCGTCCCCTTCTCCCGTTGTGTAAGCCGTGGAGTGTGTGCTCCAGCTGACGCCGAGGTGCTAAAAAAGCAGACATGAAAACAGAGACCAGGAGAACCGCGATGATCATGTTTTGTCTGAAGTTCGTGATGAACACGGCCCGGGGGCATTCACTGTTTATAAATTTAAAATAAAAACTGTAAATGAGCAGCAGATGATGCATACTCTTGTGAACGGTTCTGCTATATTATAGTGACAAATTTGAAAATGACTCCCCAATTTTAGAATGGCTTAGGTTTAACGATGACAATTCAGGGCCAAAAAATTTAAACATTCTGTAACGGTTCTAGCCATTCCAGGATGGGTTGACGCCACTTTAAAATTACTGAAAAAAAAACTGTTTGAAAATTGTCGTTTTCAAATTATTTTTATTAAGTGTTCCCTTAGTCCAGACTCACAGTGCGGAGGACTTACTTACACGCCCTGTAACGCGCGAGGAAACGCCCGTATCATCACAACTTTCTTTGCAGTGTATCTCTGCTCTGAATGAACCTGTGTCGTCGACGGCCAGGCAAGTGGTGGTCGAGAGGTGGTCGCGCTCCCGGGGCTATTCGATACATTAATTAAGATGAGAGCTACCACGGGAGACGCCGCGGTCTCGGTCTGGTCGCCGCCACCGTCATAGCCGTCGTTTCGTCGTTTTATGTTTCGCCAAAAACAGAAGAAGAACTCTGGCCATTTCTCCGCGACGGCTCGCACATCCTGACCGCGGGCTATGGCAGTGACCATCAGTACCGTCCAAGTCCAGCGTCTTTCCCCCTCCAGCGCTCTAACGTCCAGCAGCGCTCTTGGCCATCCCTCCTCTGGAGAGGCTAGCGGACGTCGCTCTATATACGGCGGAAGATGCTACTCGCTGGAGAGACCGCACACACATAGGGCCAATGGCCTAGCTGTTTGAAAACAACCATCCAACTGTTCAGTTATTCATGGCCCTAGACACTGCTGGCTTGTTCCCGAGATTCGCGACTTGAGTTAAAATTAGCCCCGTTTTACCGGACACTTCCCACCTTTTTTTTATCTTTTCATCATTCGAATCCGCCCGCTTCTTCCCGGATTAGGGATCGGCACGGGGCCAACAGTCCTGCCTTCCCCTCCCCCTCCCCTCCGCTCGGCCCGCCGTTCCGACACACGACCCGGAGCCCGGTCCAGCCGTAGCCAGGCGTGGATTATGAAGAGTTGACTAACACCGAATGAGGTCTAGGTCTGCGGCTGGCTGGTTTGTCCGGGGGGCGAGGAGAGAGAGAGAGAGAGAGGGAGAGAGAGAGAGAGAGAGAGAGAGAGAGAGAGAGAGAGAGAGAGAGAGAGAGAGAGAGAGAGAGGGAGAGAGAGGGCGGCACCTGGACGGAACCTGCTGCTGCTGCACTGCCGCCCGACTGGACCTGGCAGGATGCGGTCAGAGGCTGTGTGTGTGTGTGTGTGTGTGTGTGTGTGTGTGTGTCGCGAACCAAATGAATGTGGAGCACAACGTAACATTTACGTGCCGTACTGACTGAAAGTGCAAGTTGTCTGGTGGGCTGGGCTGGGTTGCTAGCGCCGTAGCCATCGGGAGGCTCACGCTGCTCACACTGCTCACGCTGCTCACGCTGCTCACACTGCTCACACTGCTGCTCACGCTGCTCACGCTGCTCACGCTGCTCACGCTGCTCACACTGCTCACACTGCTCACGCTGCTCACGCTGCTCACGCTGCTCACGCTGCTCACGCTGCTCACGCTGCTCACACTGCTCACGCTGCTCACGCTGCTCACGCTGCTCTGCTCACGCTGCTCCTGTGGATGAGCCGGCCCATGATGGCGAAACGGAACCCGCCATGTAACTCTTTCACCCTCACCTCCTCCATCTCCCTCATTTTCGTTTCACCAAAAGGTCGTGTGTGACCCCGTTTCCGAAATCCTCTCCGCATATGTGCCAGGCTGAGTCCCAGGCCACGCCCCCAATATTTAACGCGATGGTAAAGTTTCTCGCGCCAATGCGGACTTACACAGATGTAAATTATGTACATATATGTGCATCGTTAGGAAAAAATTCGTACAGTATGCTGTACATATTTGTACATCAAATATGAACAAATCAGTAAATTTATATTTGGTGTGCAGTTTGTAGAATTGGCAAGCGTCGTGTGCATCGCGGAACGTGTGAAGGACGCGGCTCAGGGAGCAATTACAGTCGATGATACGGTACGAATATCGGCTGGGGTTTTTCATTTTTCAATAAGGAAGGCCCCATCGATCATAATAATGATAATAATCGAGTCTCAGTCTTGTGCAAAGTGGTCTCATATGACGTCCTGCTGCACATTATAAAAGTAATGAGCAGAGTCTTTTGGGCGGAGGAAGAACGGTTATGATTATGTACATATTGTAAGGTGCTCTCTGGAAAAACAAATCCATGACACCTATAGAAAGCGACAACAACCGTGAATGTTACGAGTACGATTCCTAACTATTTCCATTTTTTTCTCATAAACTGATGGATCGGGGTGATGCACGTCACTTGTGTCATGTATGACGCTTGTTCCAGAGGTATCGATGGAATACAGATCGAATACAGTAGTTCAGCGAAGCACCGCGCGCAATGTCCGCAGCAGCCTTTCGCGCGTCTTTAGCGTTCGTGAAAGAGGGCGCGTTCTAAAAGTATTGCCTGCGGGTTGCTGGGTGTCGCTGTCGCCAAGCGGGCCGGCGGCAGACCGACCTGTAGCGGGCAGGGACTGGCATCCTGTAACCGGGAACGACCGATGGACGACCTTTCGGCAGGAACGGACTCGACACGAGTCCGCCGTGTTCAGGTCACGTTCAATTTATATGAGGGAACCGTTCTGAAAAGACCTGGTCATAATGGTCGGTATGATCGTTAATGAGTAAAATAAATTTTGTTGAGGAAGTTTGAAAAAAAAAGTCCCACATGAAAGCGGCAAATTTGCGTTTTTCGCCGGTTTTCATCCGGTTTTTGTGTAGCAACCCCTTGTGATCATTTTTTCGTCAATTTGGGCTCTGTTTGCATTACGAATCGCGTTCGTGGTAAGTTTTAGGTTGTAATTTTTAGTGCTACTGCGAAGATAGCACTGTCTTCAAAGAAAAAATTCAGTAAAATCTATGATTATTGATGAGAGCTGGCAGCCGGGCAAACCCGCGGGGGTACGGGTGGCCACGTCACGGGGAGGGCCTGAGCCGATTGACCTTGCAAACCTGATTCTCGGCATCCTTTTAACTTCCTCACACACGGAGGCAGCCTCCAGCCCCAGCTGCTTTGTGACATAGCGGCATGAAAAAAATATCGACTCTACGACGCGCTTCCATTCTTCCTGCAGATTTCTGCCACCGACTGGCGCCCCTGTTACACTGAACTTACCGTAGAAAATTAAAGTGCGTCCGAAAAAAACTTTCACATTTTCTACATCCAAAATACTTCAGTCCGAACATTGTCGACCAGTGCGCGTTGTGGAACATAGTAAACGGACGGAGGGTTGTTTTACTTTCCTTTTTCACTTTAGAATGTGAATCAGACCATCGCTGGCCGTGCATAGCAGCCTCTCCGGGCGGTCTTCATCATGAGACATTATGATTTATTTTTGGACGAAAAAGGAACGATGGTGACGCGCGGAACGGGTTTGAGAGTCGGGAAAAGCCGGGGCTGTGTTCACAAATGGTTGATCATCATCCAGTGCCCGCTGCATGTCCGTGCGGCGGTCCGAGTGGCTGTGGGAGCTGTCCGCGCGGCGACCAGTAGAGTATTCCGGAGAAGCCCGAAACGGAAGAAAGAAGTCGTCACGAAGAAGAAGAACGCTGGATAAAGTATGAAAATTCGCGTTCCCGGAGCCCTGCTCTTCTTCAAAAATCACTCGATTTCTCATACCTTATGCACGTTCTTCTTCTTCGTTACGACTTCTTACTGCCGTTTCGGGATTCTCTGGAGTACTCTATTCCGGGCGATAAAGGAAGGCTGTTTTGAACACTATTTCCGGTGGGAAGTATGAGTAAGCTGTGGCACGGCGCCCGGTGGGTAGGCAGCCTCGACTCCAGGACGCACGCGTGCTGTGCGGGCTGGCCTACCCTGGCGGCGGCAGGCGCTGGGACTCCGTCGCAGACGAGCGGGGCGGTCGTGTTGCATAAGGGAAGGAGTCAGTGTGCAATACCAGGCACCGCGCGGCCAAAGTTCGGCCCCGAAAATCTCACGCGAGGAAGACGAAGCGTAATCAGGCGTACTAGCCAGGGTTACACAACAGCTTAAGTGGTTGTGATACGTACTTTTTGTGCATTGTTATGTACAGAGGTGGGCAAGCATTACAGAACGGACAATATATTGTGTGCGCGGGAATACATTTAGATTCGTACGTCGTATAGGATGATTTTGCGCTCATTTTAGTGCTGTGCACTTTTCAAATTTATGTAGATTGTGATTCAGAAAATTCCCAGAGTTCAGATAAATCAGGTTACGTGACGTGGATGAGTGGTGTTTGTTCTCGAAGCTGCACGCGCCGCAGTGGCCCGGATAGGTTTCGGAGCGCACGTGTGACTCCAATAAAGCAAAACTCGCTCACCAATTCATCACAGCTGTATTCTCAGGTTAAACATGGAGGAATGCAGAAAATTGCGCTGGGTGTTGCGCCTTGCTGGCGGGGACTTATGCAAAGTGCGGCAGAGATATAGAACAGGTTCGAATGGCGACCACTGAAAACTCGAGCGTACGTGAAGTTTAACGATCATAGTTTGACGTTCATAAAATTCGAAAGTCATGCGCAAAAACAGGATCGTTTAAAAAACAAAAATTGACTAATTTCCTTTAAGGACATCCTCATGGATTTCCGGCGGGAAGAAAGCAAGCAGTGTGGGCAACAAAATAACGTGCGTGAAGATGTCCGATGGCAGTAGCACTGACAGTGCAGCCAGCGGCGTGTGACGGTCTGTGTCACGGTCCCGGGGCCGGGGCGTGGCCAGGGGGGCGTGGAAGCGGGCGTGGCCAGGCGGGCGCGTGCCCCGGGCTTCCCATACACTTCCTATACAACGCCGGGAGCTCCGAATCTGCGTGCGCGCCAGCCGAGTCTCATTACACATCATTTTTATTTTACGCGCCATTGGGAGCGGATGTGTGACTGCTTCAGGAAGTTTTATCTTTTCGGTGACGGGACACGATGTGTTCCTCCGGCGGTGCTGCAGCTGTTGGCTGCGGGCCCAATCGTGAGTCCATCCGTAATTGTCTCTGCTCCCCCATATTTTTACTATCTGAAAATGATGCTAGTTTGCGAAATATAATGAAAACATAGACGTGCCCGCGATGGCAGCGCTACAGCTTTTAATTTCCGCGAATTTATAAAACCACAGAGCGATGCGCCGCCGACCGCAGGCTGCCCGGGGCGGCCCGGGGCCTCCGGGGGGGTCGGGGACAGCTGGGGGCCCCGGGGGCCAGGACCACGGCGTCCGGTACTTGTTTGTCCACTTCCCTCTGCGGTCGCCGCGGTTGAATCGCATATAACGCGATTTCATTTACGCCATTACGCGGCCGCTTGCAGACCGCGCCATGCGAAAACCCGCGAAAATCGGTGCGAATCGCGTAGGTTAAGTGTAAATGAAAAAAATATTGCAAAACAATCACATACCAGAAAACAATTGCACCCTTAGTGGGCAGTGGGCATTTTATCCAGAACTTGCCAACTTGCTATTTTTTTATTTTATTTTTTGGCGAGGGTGTTATTTTTTTACTTGTTGTAATTGTTTTCCCATCGAGATTTTTTTTTACCTGCACTTACCCTCGGCCAATTACCAATCTGTCTTTATGTCTCCGGCCGATCGCGCATAGCTTTAGAGCCGGACGTACCGCAGTGGACGATGGGTCACGCGGATGAGTGCTCCGATTGGCGGCTCCGATGGCGGGCATGTCACTGCGATGCGCTATCCGTCAAATTAGAGAATTATTCAGATGAACTGACGCAGTCCCACTGACTTAACCTTGCGCGGAGTAGACAACGGAAAAGCGAAACCAGCGATGCATTTTATTGGCTCCCAAACAAATTCAGATTCCAGTCGGAATCACCTGTGATTAGTGTCGACGACGTAAAAATGAAACAACAATGTCAGACGTCTTTGGCTCTGTTTGCACGACTTTGAGTAGTTTCTAGATGACTGTGTTTTCTTGGAAATTTTCTCAGCTTTAAGTGCCGTGAAGAATCCCCCACAATGCTGTCTCGGGGATGAGACGGGTCGAGATATCGATGAGCGAGTTGCCTCCGGGGCCCGCCCGCCCGCTGTGCGATGAAGACGCCGCCAACACGAAGCGATCAGCGCCCTCTGGTGATCGGCTCGTCAGGCGTGATGCGGTCGTTAGCTGCAACTCCCGTCGGCGCCGTACTCTCAGGCGCCGGCTTCCTCTCCTGCCGAACATATATCACCCGTCCTAGGCAGCCGCGGTCTCAGAAAATTAGCGGCGCGGGTCACGTGACCCGGGGAGTGATGACGCGGGTGGGAAATGTTGCCGGAAACGTCAAACGACGCTCAATTACCGAACGCGGATCTCGTCGTAAAAGAAAATGAACGCCATGAGAGGGATGACGGCGGCACGGAGGAGTCGTTGTCGGATTTCCCCCCCAATCGGAGACGGGCCGCATCGTTAAGGCGCAGGATCCAGAGCACAACAAACAGGTGCGCTGCAACCGATGACGTAAAGAAGGCCGTGACGCAGATGCTGCGGATGAGCTCCGGGTGCATCCTGGAGGTGCGTTCTAAGTGAATAACATTTCGGGAACGGCTTGGATGAGAAATCGCGCAGTGCCAGGGTGGGGGGATAATGCGTCGTGTGGAAGTGCCGCTCAGAAGCGGAAGCTGAAGAACAAAAACACTTTCATACCGGAAACTCTTGAGAGCAGGTATGAGAAATATTGATGCCCATTATCAATATCCACCAAATTCACACAAAACGCCATTCAAGTTTCTCATACCTGCCCTGTGGGGTTTCCGGTCTGGAAGTGTTTTTGTTCTTCAGCTTCCGTTTCCCGTTGGAAACGTCTATTCCGAGGCCACCTGATCCAACCATAAAAACACCCTGATCGAACCCTTTGCTTGTCTGTTCTGTTCCAGGCGTTCGCCGCGGTGTCCGTGGACTCCGAGGGCGCCGAGGTCCGCCGGGCCCCCCGAGGGGCTCGCGGGGCGGCGATGTGGGGCGAGTGACGTGGGGCCCTCAGCCGGGGGCCGAGGGGGCCGGGGGCCGAGGGGGGCGGGGGTCCGGAGGGCGCAAGCGGCGCAGCCATGGGCGTCCACGGCGACTACCTCCGCAGCGCGAGCCGGGCGGCCGGCCGCATGGCGGGGGTCACCTGGAGCCCCATGGGGGGCGGCGCCGCCAGCCGCCAGCGGGGGCCGCAGCGGGGGCTGTTCAGCATGGCGGCGGGGGCGGGCACCCCCATCAACATGCTCGTCAGCCAGCAGAAGAAGATCAGCTGCGGTGAGTTGATACATTTTTGTTTAAATATCCTTTCCTTTTTTTTTCGGAGACATCCGGTTAGGATTAATTTTGTGTGGATACCCAGCCGACACGATTCGAAACCGAAGGGGAAGTAACACTAAATTTGTGGGGGGCACGCACTCCTGAATGAAATTTAATGATTTTATTTAATTTTTTTGAAATTGTTGTTGTTGTTTTTTGCTTCTTCTATATGAGTTTTGAATATAGAGTTCGAGTGCTCCCACAAAAGTGGAGTTATTTCCTTCTCTTCAATGCTGCTTAGCGCTGTTTACGGCAGAAAAAATTCTGTTTCCGGGCGTTCAGTATTTTGGGGACGAAAGTCAAATTTCTACCTCGTCGGTGACGCGGCATGCAATGAATACATGAGCGCGCATCATTAACACGACGAACGCTTCGCTGGTGGTGAGCGATCGCGTGAGGCAGACGCTGTTCGCGCTGTTTCCTAGACTGGGTATAATCAGCCCGGCGATGAGTAGGAGTAGGTCAGTAGTGCTGGCCGAACTGGTGCCTCTGGTTAGCCAGCGCCGGGGGCGGCGGGGCGGAGCCGCGAACTGATGTGGCACCCTATCAGATGCAGCCGTGTGTTCCCACAACAGACAGTTGTGGTGACGGCTACTCCTCGCCGTTCCCACGATCGGCAGCGAAATGTGTCCAAATGTGGGTGAGCCGCGTGACCGCGTGACCTTGGACGTTTGACCCCGAGAAATGGGGAACACGCGTGCGCGCACGACTCGCCACACGCCGCCACACGCTGCAACACGCCGCCTTTACGATAGTAAAACAAATCAGCCGCGCGGCTCGATTCGGGCCCACTTCCTTCCTCATAGGTTAGGTGTGTTTGCAGTGACCTCCCCGCGCTCGGCTCGCCACGGGCCACGCGCGGCCAGTTTGAATAATTAAACGCGAAGAAAATAAGTCAGTCTGGCGAAGGGAGCAGGCGCCGCTGCTTCGCCTTATGCGCTGCCCGCGCTGTCCGCGCACGGCACCAGCAGCCGGACCCAAGGCTGAAAACTAACTCGAATTGATTCGGTGTCGTTAAACAAAAATCGAAAGTCTTTCTGCCTTGGGCGCGCGTTATTCTCGGGTGATTTCGGCGTTTCGGGAGGTGGGAAGAAACTCGAGCATTTCGCAGTTCGCAGTTGACCCATATTTTTTTTTTTTATTTATTTTAAGTTACCTCTGGCTCCCAATTGCCGAGTCAGACTCGAGTCTCAAAATGCGACAAAGTTTTCAGAGATTGGTGGACGATCACGACTCAAGGCTGGATGTGGTCCATGCGGGCCGTAGCCTCGGCTACCTCGGAACCGGCGGCGGCAGCAGCGGCGGCAGCGGCAGCGGCGGCGGCGGAGGCAGCGGCGGCGGCGGAGGCAGCGGCGGCGGCGGAGGCAGCGGCGGTGTGCCTGCATGCGCCGCGAGCCTCGTTTCGGGGCTGTTTTAATACGCAGACACCGTGTGTGAGCGTGTGCGTGCGTGAGCGTGTGTGTCCGCGCGCGCCTCTCTTGACCGGCAGCTCGCTGACCTCCCTCCTTCCCTCTTCCTCCCTCCCTCCCTCCCTCTTCCAGGACCTTTATCCTTGCACGCCCCCCCCCCCCCCCGGGTCCATGGCGCTGCAGCCGCCGCGCCGCTCCTCGGGGTCGCCTCTAACTGGTCATTAAGTACTTCTCACGAATTATCGTGTACAAACTAAACGATAACTATGACGACCGCGGCACCGCGGCGCGCGCCGAACCGAGCCGCCGATGAATGGGACTGGCAATCACCGCTAACTTGTGTGAAGAGAAATAAAAAGAAGAGCGAGGAAAAACAAGAGAAGGTACGACGCTGATGGATACGTTTTAAAAATTCAACTCGCGGAGTGGGAGTAGTCGGAAATGTGACCAGTATGTAGCGGATTCGATTTGTCGGAGGGTTTCCCCGCGCTGACGCGCAGTCATCGCGTGCACAGAAAAAAAAAACATACAAATGGAAAGACAAATAGCGCAGGTGGTGCAAAAAGCAGCCTTATACCGGGAAAAAGTATTGCGTTGCATATCCCTACGAGCTCCCCGCGTCACACAACTAATGCAAATACCGCAAAACAATTCGCGTGTCTAAGTGCAGCGGGGGTTCGGAGAAAGAGTATGAGGAAAAACAATTTATATTTCATTCACACGCGTTGGCGAAGCCCAAATAAATGCCCTCTGACGTCGTAGTCGCACTTTCGTTCTACGAATCGTCGTGTGTCTCACATCCGGTAGGAAGAGACATTGTGTGTGTGTGTGTGTGTGTGTGTGTGTGTGTGTGTGTGTGTGTGTGTGTGTGTCACTAGGTCGTTTGCACTGGTTTGCACCTCCCGCAATAGCTGCAATATTTTTAGCCCCATTTGTTGCGGCCCCACTCTGGAAGTGTTGCCGGCGCGCGCGCGTCGTATCACGAACTTCGTGCACGCGTCTGCCGCTGTTCCGTGTGCACGACCCGTACGCACGACTGGCGTTGTGCAGCGTGCACGTGCACGGCCGCCGACGGTGCAGGGGAGGTGTGAAACACGTGACGTCCGTCTCCGTTTACAGTGTGCACTCGGAGGCGCGGCGGCGTGGGTGCGAACTTCACACGACCCGCAGAGAGAGAGAGAGAGAGAGAGAGAGAGAGAGAGAGAGAGAGAGAGAGAGAGAGAGAGAGAGAGAGAGAGAGAGAGAGAGAGAGAGAGAGAGAGAGAGAGAGAGAGAGAGAGAGAGAGAGAGAGAGAGAGAGAGAGAGAGAGAGAGAGAGAGAGAGACCGCCCGCATCGGGAAACTGCATTCCTGCTCCCGCATTTCTTTTTCCGCGGGTCTTGCAAATTGTTTTACAACCTGAAAAGGCAAAGAGGAGTTTATAAAGACGAGTCATGGAAGTGGTATACGTATATAGATCACCCTCATTATCACCTTGACTTTAAAAAAAAAAATAGAGGCCGCAATATTATTTTCTTTTTCAGTTTGTGATAGTTTGTATAGAAGCAGCCTAGCCGTCGCACACTATGAGCTCTGATTAATCTACAAACTTTTTTTCCTTTTTTTTTGTTCCCTGCGGCCACTTTAGAGAAAGGAAAATGATAAAAGAAACAACAACAAGTTCTGCGAGCAAATCGTGCGTCCGTGCTGCTAGCAGCTGAGGCAGCGCTAGGCGGCGGTGCTGGGGCTCGGCACCTGACAGGTCCGGACCTATCCCAAGTCGGGCCGCGTTTGCGCTCCGCCCGCCCCGCCCCGCCGCGCCGCGCCGCGCCGCGCCGCCTTTGTGGCTCTACCCGTTCCGCCCTCCGCCCTCTCTTTCTGCGGTCACTGCTCGCATCCTCCGGGTCTAATATTCCACGCAAACCGCGGCTCCTTTCAGGCTTCGCATTACGCGCTTAACTGACATGCCCCTTTTTTTATTTCGGCGAGCGCGCTGCCCGCGGGGGGCCGACAGGGGGCACTGTACAGGCGGCCCCCGTTTTGCGCTACTGTACACACTGCGTGTGCACAGCAAGTCGAGAGTAATTCGGGCAGGTCGTTTTGTACTCCGAGCAGGGCTGAGCTGTACACCACGTACCGTCAATACGGCAATTTCATAAAGGTGACCCCGTTCTCGGGTTGTGCGCTGTCATTCAGCTCTGTTGAATTAGGTTAGGATTCTCAACGGGGTTTTGTAGCCCTTTCTCTTGTGGAGACACACTCGTTGCTGCTCGTCTTTTGAAACGTTCTACCTTTTTAGGGGAGCTGAACCTTTTCAAACGTTTTACATTTTTTAGGGGGTTGAAGATTTGAAGCTAGAGGAATGTGGTCGAGAATGTTGTCACACCGTGTCGCAGGGCAGCCTGAAAAGCTTCATTAGGAACGCACACCAAATCGAGCAGGTGGGAAGTCACTACCTGTTCCTGGCCGCGCGCACGCACACACCGCGCGTGCGACGGAGACAGAGCCACCCTCTGGTGCCGGGGGCCTGCGGGGGGGACGAGGATGGCGCTATGCGGCGCTATGCGGCTCTATGCGTCCGTGACTCGTGAGAGAGTTGCGCAACCGACTCCTAGGTGAAGGGCAGGATCTGGCGGGCTGGCTGGGGGAATGCCCCGGCGTGCGGCGTGCTGCACAGAAACACGGTCCGATACATTTCTCATAGCCGAACCTTCTCAAATCGGTCACAAAAAATACGCAAAGCGATAACCAAAAGGAAAACTTAAAAAAAAAAAAAAAAATAGTTCCTCTGACCAAATTTTAGTGACCAGAACCAATATTTACTGCTTGTCGAAAAATCAACTAAAAACTTAGTTGCGACCACTGACCTTTTCGCTACGTGACCGTGCGAATTCGTTTGGGTGGCGGTTTTCGCGGTAGACGTGCGGGCTCGCACGTATGCACTGTGAGTGTGTGTGTGTGTGTGTGTGTGTATACGTGGTGCAAGACCTTGCGGTATTATTTAATGTTTGTTGTGCTTTTTTTTTGGGTCGATGTTGTTTGCCTGCCGTTGGTATGACTGCGAGCGCGCTCCTTCCGAAGCTGCTGCTGCTGCTGCTTGCGACACGACATGCTCCTTGGCAAATGTGCGTGTGTGTGTGTGTGTGTGTGTGCGTGTGCGTGTGCTCGCGGACTTCCCTGCTCACCCACTGCGCTGTCAAGTGTTTACCCGCGACAGTAATGCGACTCGCATCAGCATCAGCAATGCGTGTCATCTCTTTCTCCCGCTCCAAGGCGAGAGAGAATCATCATCGTGATCATCATGTATCTGCCTCGCTCTTTCATCCCATGGCGCAGGCTCAAACAAAAACAAAATTTTAAAAAAAAAAGGCGCAGGCTTTTTCATCAGCGAGCGCGCGCTGTGCGCGCTAAGCCTCCAAATTTTTGAGTCGGCTCGTGGCTGACGGCGTGGCACGTGCTGCGTAACTTTTCATACCGTAGACATCCGTATCCGCTTTTGTGATTCTTGTCGTCTTCTCGTTTCCGGTCAAGCTCTACTCCGGAATACCCTATTGGCAAATAGCGCGTGACTGCCACACCGACAACAAAACACACACAAATAAGCGTCGGCGTCTAGGAAGTGATAGGAAAACTGAGTGCGGAAACTCGTGGCCAAACATCGCCTCGGACAGCAAACGGAAAGCGCGATGGGTGTGGTGCGGTCAATCAGTCAAATGCCACACCTTTTTTCTTCTTCTTCTTTTGCACCTCCATTTTTGTTTGGCCATTGAGGAAATGGACTGGCTGGAGGACTGTACTGGCAGGCTCAGCAGGGGGTGGTGTGGGCGGAGGCTTACGGCTATGTTACGCACGGTTTGTTGTTGTTTGTTGTTGTTGTAAAACATGGCAACTGCACTGCGAGCGGGCGCTGGCAGCCGCTTACGTGTCCGTTCGCCTGTAACGGGAAGCGTGCTACGCGATCACCGGCCTGAATGGAAGATGCAAAAGCGCCCCCCCCCCCCTCTCTCTCTCTCCCCCTTCCCCCCAGTCCGGACCCGAGTCTCTATGTGGGACACTGTTGCCAAAGAGATTCCGCAGTCGAACCCTTGCAAACGTTTCGTCCGAGTCTCGGAACCTGGATGTGTGTATATATATATATATATATATATATTACTCTGTGGGAATTTTGATGTCCTCTCGCGCGCACGAGGAGAACACACATGTGTTCTGCCATTACTTTTCGCTGAAGTTTAAGCGGCCTCGCAATTTAATTTCAAGTTTCATTCGCAGAATTACGGCGCAGTGGATGGTTAATAAAATCAGAATAGACCAAAAAGTTTCGATTTTTTGTGAGAAACGTCGAAGAAAAAAAAAAGGATAAAAATCGTCGCAATTCAATGTCCTATTTCTGTTGGTGGCAAAAATATAGGAAGCGTACGCTCGTTCCGATTTGGTTGGGAAAAAGTGATTCTTGCAGTGTTTGGGGGCAGCCGGGGGCAGCCGGGGGCAGCCGGGGGCAGCCGGGGGCAGCCGGGGGCAGCCGGGGGCAGCCGGGGGCAGCCGGGGGCAGCCGGGGGCAGCCGAGGGCAGCCGGGGCAGCGGGGGCAGCCGGGGGCGTCGGCAGGAGTACGGGACTGGTTATTCCGGTGGGATCTGGTCCAGATCGGGTCCATGTGTGGGTGTTGCGGAAAGCGGCGAACAGCGTTGCTGTCCTCCTTCCATTCTCCCCCCCCCCCCCCCTCCTCCCTCCCCTTCCTCGATGACGTGACCACAGCCGCCTGCGGGGTAGGCAGGCCCCCGGAGACCTTAACGCTGGCGGTAATCCAGCAGCCACCAAACTTTGTTTTACACGTAAATTTTCGTCAAAATGACATCGTTTCGATCAGCATCTCGACGATAATGTTTAGTCACCGAAATTTTTTCAGCCAATGCTTGATTTTTCTCTGAGATCGCTTCACGTGAAAGAAAAGTGAATAAATAAAAATGAAGGCGTGACCCGTCTGCACAGCGTTTTAGAACACAATTAATGACGCGTCGTCGTATTTTATTTTGCTTTCGTACTTTTCAAACGAGTTGAAGTAAACTAAGCGCCGCGTCGCGTCCTCCTCCGCGGGGATTCGAACCCGGGTCGGCCGAGGCGAGGCTGGAGCACTGGGAGGTGTGGCGGCTGGCGCACGCAGCAGCTGCCGTTGGCTGCCGTTCGACACTCACTCATCATCCCTGCAGGCGGAATCACCGGCTGAAGGTGAGCGAGTGCGGAGGGGGAGGGAGGGAGGGAGGGAGGGAGGGAGGGAGGGAGGGAGGGAGGGAGGGAGGGGGCAGCTGCGGCGCTGTCAGCTGTGGGCGCTGCTGCGATGACTGAACGTTCACATCGCGTCACCACTTTAACATTCCACCCTCCCAACTTCTTCTTTTTTTTTCTTTTTTTTTTAGATACGTTTACTTTTTTTACTGTTCGTTAAGTGTCAGAAAAATATGATAAATCCTGATATGGCAGTCGATGAAAAGGTTTTCGATTTTCTTCCCCCCAGTGCAAAGTGACTAGAACTTTGAGTCGTCATTTCGATTTTTACCCACACACTTCTGTTGGACTCTGAGCGTTCTGCTGAGAGCGAGAGAGAGGAGAGTTACGGAAAAGTTGTGTTTCTGCGACGGTCGGTCAGGGCTGAATCCTAAAATACAAGACGGAGCGGCGTGTTCTGGTAACACTTTGTCTCTGGCACACACGCACACACGCACACACGCTCACACGCACGCCGACACAAAAAAAAGTTTCCGCGGACTACAGGACCTGCGCGGACGCCGCATTTTAAAAATCGTGAAGCGCGGTGGATGTGTGTCCACCCGCGCCTACATGCCGCACACATACGTGCACGCACGCACGCACGCACGCACGCACGCACGGGCGTCCACGTGTTGTTGAACGTTTCCTGGACGCCTTGTCACCGCCGGCAGGGCAGGACCGGCAGGACTTAGGACTCACTGCCTCGCGGCTGGCGGCTGGGGGACACTGCAAAGAAAAAAAGTACGGACTACGTAAACATCTCAGGAAAATAAAACCAAGTGGCTGATAATAGACGATATTTCACCGAGAATCATCGTTCGTTTCGACCAACGATCCGACGGAAATGTCGACTAACTGATCTAATTTTGACGACAGGGCTTCTCGCCGCCTCAACAACGAAAAGGAAGTATATCGTGGAGGCTGTCTCGTGCCGGAGTGCAGGTGCCGCGAAGGCTCCGGGTGACTCGAAGCTGACGTTTCCTCGTGGCGCCGGCACAGGTCGTGTATAGTCGGTCCTGTCTAAGGTTAGGAGTCGGAGCGTGGGGAGCCGCGAGTGGCGGCGGCGCCGCTGTTAGGCGGGACGGACTGTGTGGGGGCGCTGTTGGCGCTGTCGGCGCTGCAGGAAGCGTACGGCTCCTGTTGGCGCCCCGCCACACTCACCGCGCGTGGGAGAGAGACACAGACACTGCAGTGTGCGACAAAGAGAAACGAGCGGCGCGCGTGATAACTCAATAACGAGCGACGCGCAAACATGCAAATTTTCGGAAAAAAAAAAAACCCTGATTCGGCCGACCTCATTATGCTGACATGACAATTGCCCAGTTTCTATCAGCAAATAACACGTGAATAAACATGCACTCGTCTCCAAAGTAGTGCCACTTCACGTTTAATTGCACCAAACCGACCGGCCCGACCGCCTCTTAAAATTTGCCGAAGCCACGCGGCGATGCTCCCGATGCTGCTGTTTTGTTTTCGTTGTGTCGCAGCCATCCTGGCTCACAAACGACCTCCCTTTCTCTGCTGCCAATAACTACTCGGCGACGCGCTGCAAATAGTGGTCGGCACAGGCGATGCACGCTGCGGATAAACCCCGGCAGACGCCCGCGACAAAACGTCGTCGTGCGAATGGTATAAATTGGAAGGTTCACGTGCTCGCATGTGGGATCCACGTACCGACTTCCTCGGCGCATAAATCCGGAGGGAACTCAGCTTTGGCGGACCTCCCGGCCGACTGTATTCACACGACAGGCACTGTAGATACCCATCTCCCTTACGCGCAGACATTGTCACGTGCCCTGCCTCGATTCTGCATGAGGGTCTTCTTTTTTTTCTTCTTTTGTTTTCTTGTCTTTATACGTGTACGTAACTTTGTGGTCACACCAGTGACCCCCCGCGAACACCGAAACTGTTACGATACTCGGGATCCTAGTGTCACTGCAACTGTTATCATGCTGGTAACATGATGACAGGGTGACTCGGAAGACAAATAAATAAAGTCACACACTTACTCTGAGATACAGAAAACACTAGTTTCCGAGTGTTTTTTTTTCCCCCTCCGCTCTCCGCTGTCTGCCGAGATCTACAAAGTAGGCAGGTGACTGACGCGAAAATAGAGGCAATTTTGAGTGACAGCGTCGGCTGTGCTGATTGGGTTGCCTCCCGCTAGCCCGGTGCCGTAACTGTCGCCCCGCTCAGTCCAGCTACGCGGTTGTCGCCCGGCCCATCGGCTGCATTGTGCGCCGGGCTTTCGTATGCAGCGAGACTGATTTAATTTATGCCCGGGGGGAGTCTGTGGGTCGACTGCAGGCTGACTGCAGGCTCACTGCAGGCTGAATGAACCTGCGTCTTCCTCCTACTCGCTGTCTGACGATGCTGTCACAGTCAGACAGTCATAATCTGTACCCGATTTTGGTCGAGCCCAAGTCCTAGCGCCTGTGAAGTCCCGGGTAGGCAGTACAGCACCACAGCCGTGCGGCCTTGTGGCCTCCCTCCAGGCGGCCGCTTACCCATCCCAGCCTCGCTGCTCCACGCCACTTATCAAAGCCTTTTCACCTCTTTTCCAGGTCGGTTATGCGCCATCTCACTTGGGCTGTTCACACTGCTGGTCGGTGTGTTACTCTCGTCCATCCCCTGGCTCGACTACATGATCCAGAAGGTGAGTCCAGTTAGCGATCGCTCGAGAGATCCATTTCATCAATGGCACGGGCTCGGTAGCGCACCCAAGGGCGCCGCGCGCCGCACGGGCAGATAATAACTGAACTGCCCTTCGCGCCAGCAACTGCATTACCAGTTTCGATGTATCGCAATACTCGATTGGTGCATTATGAACAGGTTTCGATGGGGTTTCGAAACTAGAACCGGTCCCTGTGATGTTCGGATACCCGGCCACGGCCGCCTGATACGGATCGATCCGAATAACTCGATACATCGAAGTAACTGAAATAGGTGTCAGCACGGTACTCGCAGGTCAGGATGCCGCAGCCTGTACATCTTTTTTTACGAGGGGGCTAGAGACAGACGGACAGCAGAGTGAGAGAGAAAGAGTGATAGAGGCGTTGTGAAATCTTATGACGGTGGGCAGGCACGGGTGGGTTCGCCACCGTATTTCTGGTCAGTGGAACCGACGTAACTGCCAGCGGGGGTTGTTCAGTTACCCTCGGCGTTCCTTGCGCATGCGCACTCCGCCTTCTGAGCGTCCTTGTACTCGGATAGTGCGATAAAGCCGAGAGAGAGAGAGAGAGAGAGAGAGAGAGAGAGAGAGAGAGAGAGAGAGAGAGAGAGAGAGAGAGAGAGAGAGAGAGAGAGAGAGAGAGAGAGAGAGAGAGAGAGAGAGAGAGAGAGAGAGAGAGAGAGAGAGAGAGAGAGAGAGAGAGGGGGAGAGGGAGATTGCCGCGCCGATAATTCGAAAGCGTCTGTTTGGTTTTAATGTGGCTCAGGTTGGCAGGCCGAGACGTTACAGCGGTGCCAACCTACCGGCCGGCTTAGCATCGGTTTAACTCACATACGACTTCAAACCGCGACGAGACCCCTCTGCTATCGACACGCAATCTAAAGACCCGCTAAAGACATCGGTTCCCGTTTCGTATTGTTCTTCTTTTAATCGCATGAAAAAAAAAAATTTAAGAGATTTTTGTCTCGTTTTCTTTTTCACATCTGAATCATCATCAGTCGCGGGATGTCAGAGAGCTCTGGAGCAACGACCTTCTAGCGGCCGTAGATCAAACCCACCCGAGTGTGTCTGACAAACCAATCACGAAAATAGTATGCGTCCAGATAGACGGACAGCTTCTCTCGTCTGGAGTGGTTCAAATGTGACTGTGTGTGTGTGTGTGTGTGTGTGTGTCTGTGTGTGTGTGTGAGAGAGAGAGAGACAGAGACAGACAGACAGAGAGGGAGAGGGAGCCGACCTGGGCTGCCTACCTCCCAGTGACACTCCCCCTCTCTGTCGCACACCATGCGCTGCGCTTTCTATGTCAAGGCCTGTGTCGCGAGGCGCACGGAGCCCCCGGAGCCCCCTACCGCCGGCCGCGGGTCCCGGCGCCACGCCTAAGGGGGAGGTCTGTGTCAACGTGTGTGTGTGTGTGTGTGTGTGTGTGTGTGTGTGTGTGTGTGTGTGTGTACCTTTCTTCAGGCAGGTAGGCACCTTCTCCCATCGACTTTTACAGACTGTAATTTTTCCTTAAGTCTTTCTCCCCCTCCCTCTCCCCCTCCCTCCCCCCCTCTCTCTCTCTCTCTCTCTCTCTCTCTCTCTCTCTCTCTCTCTCTCTCTCTCTCTCTCTCTCTCTCTCTCTCTCTCTCTCTCTCTCTCTCTCTCTCTCTCTCTCTCTCTCTCTCTCTCTCTCTCTCTCTCTCTCTTTCTGTCCGCCTGTCTCGCCATCTGGCATGTCATGACGCAGCACACAACAAACTGCTCCCCTTAATTTTCTGGATCCCGCTCGAATATCCTCGTTCTGTGGCGGGGAATCCCCGCCGGGGTGTCCCTCCGGCTGACCTCCCGTGAACCCGGACCGCCCCGCCATGACAGCGTCTGGAAGAAGAAGAAGAAGAAGAAGAAGAAGAAGAAGAAGAAGAAGAAGAAGAAGAAGAAGAAGAAGAAGAAGAAGAAGAAGAAGAAGAAGAAGAAGAAGAAGAAGAAGAAGAAGAAGAAGAAGAATGTAATTTATTAACGATCGATACAAAGAGCTATGGGCCCCACTGCCGTATCAATCGGAAGAAGAAGAAGAAGAGGAAGAAGAAGAAGAGCGTCAGATAGACAAAAAGGGGGGGAAAGAGGCAGTGCTGAGTGGCCGTGGCCGGGGCGGGCGTTGCGTGGGTACGGCTGGTGCCGCCCGCCGCCGCCCGCCGGACTTCGGGCAGAGAACCCGTCATCTTGCGAAACCGGATCAGGCGTTGCACTCGTGTGTGTGTGTGTGTGTGTGTGTGTGTGTGTGTGTGTGTGTGTGTGTGTGCATGTCTGATACGCATGCGAGATGGGGGCCGCGCCTCTCTAAAACCGGATCGGAGATCAGAAAATCGGAAGAAAAAAATTGGTTTGAAGAGGAACACAGTGTTTCGAGTTCAACTCTTTGTGCCTCAGTCCTCCAACTCTGAACGGGTGGGGGAGATAATGGAAACCCTGAACACATGTATTCTATGTGTTGGAGCGGGGAAATTCTGTGTCGGTAGAAAAGTCATCAGCGCTGCGCGCTTCTTCAATACTTGCAACACTGCGACTAACTCGGGTGCAGCGCCAGCTGTTGCAACGGCCACTGTAATGCGCTTCTAGTGTTGCCAGCTTCCCTCGGCGAGACGTGTTGTCATAAGAAAGCATTCCTTTCCTGTCAGGAGAGAAATAGTTATGGCCAACATAAATGTCTCGGATGCCATGCAAGTTCTCTGTTGACGAATCCATCAGAGGTCTTAAAGATGCGCGTTTGTATTTTTGATCATAAACCCTTTTTTTAGTGTGTGATAATGCACTCTGACGTCAGAGGGCATCAATCTGCGCTCTGGCCGGTGCGCAGGGCAGACTAGAGGCAGCCCGCTGGTGGCAGCAGTAGAGCAGTACTCAGGCGATCCGGGCTGGTGTCACAACTCTGGGGTGCAGGCCCCAGTGAGCCTCAAATCTGGCTACTCAAATTCAACCGGAATTGTAGGAAGTTGAATTGATATCGTTCCAACCTCTGTGTGTTTCCTGGCATCGCCTCCTCTAGGGGTCGTAGTGCGTGTGTGTGTGATGAAGAGCTGCTAATGGGTGGGAAGTGGGACGCATCGAGTGTGTGCGGGAGGCACTCTGTCTCTCTCACTCTGCCCGATCATCAGACCTCTAACGTGCGAGAGAGAGAGAGAGAGAGAGAGAGAGAGAGAGAGAGAGAGAGAGAGAGAGAGAGAGAGAGAGAGAGAGAGAGAGAGAGAGAGAGAGACGGCAGCGCTGACTGCGAGAGCGCGCCGCATTATTAAATTGTGATCAGGGACGAGGTAATGTCAGACAGCCTTGGTCAAAATTTTCGCTTGTCCTTCATTCTCTTCTTCTCCTCTTCTTCTGGCTTCCTCTTCTTCTTGTTCTCTGTCGTGTCGCGGACTGTGACCGGACTTCTGACAACCCTGGAAACGTTGGGCATACGATATCAGAATATGCGGTACAGGCGACACCCTTGGAATCCAGCCACAGTTACATCAGGTCATACCATACACATATCCTGACTGGAAACGCGCCAGAAAACCTATTTCCTAAAAATAAAATTTTTTAAAAAAAGGCTATGGTAGTGTGCGCTTCTTTCAAGCCCTGATGAAAATAAAAATGGCGCAGAAGCTGGTCACATGCCCAATTAAGGCAGCCTCTCTGCACAAAGGATCCTAGACCGGGTTTAAAGGAGCCTGGAGGTCAAGCGTGGCCTCACACACACATACACACACGCACACTCGCGCGCGCGCGGCCAACTGCGCATCGCACAGCAAACTCCGTTGCCCGGGAAATGCAAATGTGTCTTGGCGCTCTCTGGCGGTCGGCGGTCGCAACACAGCAGCAAAGGCGTGCGCGGCTAGTGCTGCTGCTGCGGCTGCTGCTGCTGCTGCTGCTGCTGCTGCTGCTGCTGCTGCTGCTGCTGCTGCTGCTGCTGCTGCTGCTGCTGCTGCTGCTGGCTCTGTGAGGTTGGAGCGGGCCGGGCGGCGGCGGCGGCAGACTGTTGGGCCGTCGTTAAGTAGAGGAGTACCTCCTCATAGCTAATGGCCGCGGGCTGGAAGGACACCGGGCGGTCACATTTTCAAGTCTGATTTGATTAAGACAACCGCTCGGGCCCGAGAGTAATTGCTGGCAAATCATAATAGAATTCAGTCGTGGTTAGTACGCCGCGGCGCGTCGTGTTCGCGCACTTAACCGGCGTGATTTTCAGCCGCCATCAGGAATAAAATTCGTGCCTCGGCTCTCCCGGCCGGCCGTCCGAATAATTATTGCCTGGCGTGTGTGGCTGTCGGCCGCATCGTAGAGCATCCGTAATTGACGGCATTTTCTGTTACAAGCCGTAAAGGTGCCGAATGTGGGTGCCGCGGTGCCGTGCGCATCGTGACGTTGGGTTATCGCGGACGTCCCGAGCTCCACGACGGACACCGTCCCGGCCACGCGAGCGTCCCGGGAGCCTCATTACCCATTCCCGTGACGTTCAAAGTGGCACTCTTCGCGCGCTAACAGAATGCACCACAAATGCCAAAGACATTTGCGGAAACGACGTGGTCGTGGCGGCGGCGGTGGTGGTGGCGGCGGCGGCGGCGGCGGTGGCGGTGGCGGTGGCGGTGGCGGTGGCGGTGGCGGTGGCGGTGGCGGTGGCGGTGGCGGTGGCGGTGGCGGTGGCGGTGGCGGTGGCGGTACCCCTGTTTGATATGGCGGACGCCGCCATAGTCCTGGACCCATCGCGGAAACCTCCGATGATGGCACACATTCGTGAATGGCCGCGGGCTGGAAGGACACCGGGCGGTCACATTTTCAAGTCTGATTTGATTAAGACAACCGCTCGGGCCCGAGAGTAATTGCTGGCAAATCATAATAGAATTCAGTCGTGGTTAGTACGCCGCGGCGCGTCGTGTTCGCGCACTTAACCGGCGTGATTTTCAGCCGCCATCAGGAATAAAATTCGTGCCTCGGCTCTCCCGGCCGGCCGTCCGAATAATTATTGCCTGGCGTGTGTGGCTGTCGGCCGCATCGTAGAGCATCCGTAATTGACGGCATTTTCTGTTACAAGCCGTAAAGGTGCCGAATGTGGGTGCCGCGGTGCCGTGCGCATCGTGACGTTGGGTTATCGCGGACGTCCCGAGCTCCACGACGGACACCGTCCCGGCCACGCGAGCGTCCCGGGAGCCTCATTACCCATTCCCGTGACGTTCAAAGTGGCACTCTTCGCGCGCTAACAGAATGCACCACAAATGCCAAAGACATTTGCGGAAACGACGTGGTCGTGGCGGCGGCGGCGGTGGCGGTGGCGGTGGCGGTGGCGGTGGCGGTGGCGGTGGCGGTACCCCTGTTTGATATGGCGGACGCCGCCATAGTCCTGGACCCATCGCGGAAACCTCCGATGATAGCACACATTCGTGTCGTGGCTATAGTGCCAACTACTGTGGGTCGCAGAGTCAAATGGGGCACGCTAGTATCGCGGGCCGCAACGAATCAGCCGTGGGTCCCACAGTCAAATGGGGCACACTTACAGGCCGGAATCAGCTGTACGTCACAGTCAAATGGGGCACGCTCGTGCCTCTGGCCCGAAACAGATCAACTGTGGGACACACAGTCAAAACCGGGCTCAACTTCTTCCAACGGACAGTTCACAAACCCCTACTTGGCCGGCTGGGCACCTCAGCGCCTGTTGGGTAGGCAGCCGCGGTCTGTGAGGCGCACGCGTGTCATGCGGGCTGGCCTACCCTAACATTCGCAGGCGCTCGGCGTCACCGTTCGCGGGAAACAACCCGAACGTACTCCATGTACGAACGCTTTAACTGGCAACCGCTTGAGTGGTTTGAGTGGTCAGGGTTGGTCCCTATCGATCTTACCTCCGAGAGTCGCGAAACAGAACCCTTTCGCCCACCAGATTTAGTTATTTTTCCGTTTATGGTTCCGGTGTTTTTCACACGATTCGCAGAGGCGGATTCATTCCTTTTTATCACCTCTTAGAGTCCCCTTTTCGTATACCGACCATAAGAAAGCGCAGAACCAGGAGAGTATGATGATCTATACTCGGGAGGCGCGACTCTGTCTGCACACAGAGAGAAACAAAAAACCTAGAACGTTTCGATCATTGATCTCTGTGTTGAGTCGTGTTTGTTTATTTCTTCAATTATTTTTTTTTTTTTTTTTTGAAAGGTAACCGTGGAAGAGACGTGCGTGCACTTATGTGTCCACTGTCACGTTTTTCGGCTTTTATTGCCGTGAGAAGTGAGACGAATAGCGCCGTGCGCGCACACACGCACGCGTCACGCACGCACGCACGCACGCGGCTCCTGCACTTGACATTCAGGCGGCGTCGCGCGGTGTGCGCGCGTGTGAACCAGTGGTAGTGCGTGAGGACACACATGTCAGATCCAGGCGCCGCCGCCGCACTCCCAAAAACTGATTAGAACATACTGATAATAGAGGTTTCCGATAAGTCTTGGAAACGGAAGTTGAAAAACAAAAACCCTTCCAGGGCGGAAACTCTCGAGAGCATGTATGAGAAATATCGATGCATAAGAGGCGCACCACATATGGGGCATAACCTCCAGTGTCACTCAAAACGCCATTCAAGTTTCTCATACCTGCTCTCGAGAATTTCCGGTCTGGAAGAGTTTTTGTTCTTCAACTTCCGTTTCCAAAGTCTCATCGGAAACCTCTATTACAGGTGTAAAGTCTTATACGATACCAGAAACGGACCAATGTATTGACTGATTCTTCTCTGAAAATGCGGAAAACTCCGCAGATACGGTTTGCGCTGCGGCTTGCGCAGGTCTCGTTAGCAAGGGCAGAGAACGGACGTGGGAAAACAAGCGACGCAATACTCGTGTCGATTCCTTTCAATTTTTCTGTTATTGAGTGGAATCCCCCCCCCCCCCCCCCCCCGTATGTGCTTATACTGCGACACGTCTGCCGCGGGTTTGCAATTGCAATCTGCAATTGTTCGCAATCAGGTGCATCGTCATGTGCGGCGTGTGACCCGCTGCGTCGCGGTACCTTGCCCTTCACCGTCAATTGTCACCCTCGTTGCACACTCTCTGATTTAATGCATGGTGATTGGGGGACAGTGGGGAGTGAACGAGAGAGAGAGAGAGAGAGAGAGAGAGAGAGAGAGAGAGAGAGAGAGAGAGAGAGGGGGGGGGGGAGGGAGAGAGGCAGGCAGGCAGGCAGGCAGGCAGGGAGAGAGGTGGGGAGGAAGCTCACGCGTCAGGAGAGGGGAGGGGGACAATGACACAACCCGAACGCACTTGTTGCGAGAGATGTGTTTGAGTAAATCATCAGGCCCCACATGATTTGCGGGCCGTGTGAGTGTGTGAGTGAGTGTGTGAGTGTGTGAGTGAGTGTGTGCCGTTTGTGTAAGCGGTCCCGGTCCTCACCGTGGAAGCGGTTTTTTTTCTCTCTACGTCACCAAAGGCACACGCGTGTCGAAGTCACACCTGTGCGTGTGTTATCTGGCGCCCAAAGTGAAGCAGCATCCACACTGGCCGGGGCCCCCAAGCGGCACGCCAAATGACCTTCCGCCTACACCGGCCGAGTCTTCTTAATCTCGAGGCTGGCCGGGAGGTTAACTACGCAGAGCTCCATCTAGGAATTATATTAACTGTTTACACCCGAGCCTCAGTCAGAATCTGTTATACTGCAGCGAAAGAGTACTTTCTTCGAGGGGGCAACCACTCATTTTAACAATGTACTCGGATTTCGGGATTTCGTTGAATTACATCCCGTGGTTTTCGTTAATTTTAGAATTTTGTTGCTTTTCTGGCTATTTCAGCCTACGTATTTTTCGTCATGAAGTCCAAATCCAACTTTAAATTCGCAATTTTTTTTTTCAATTTGTTCTTCGAAATTTCTATTTTGTAACATTACGCGAGCGCCCCTCGACTTTTTTTGCGTTTCTTTCAAAAAAATTAAGTTATTATGGTTTTCACCCGGGCTGACTTTATTTCCGATCTTGTGAATTCGCGTTAGGGGGTTGCAAAGAGGCTCTAGAAAAAAAAAAACATTAAAAAAAAAACTCGTGCAGCAGGCTGGCAAACGTTGCGCTGTGAAGCGAGTCCCGGACGAGTCTGGCGGGGCGGGGGCCGGACGCCGACACCGCGTCCTGTCCAGACAGACGTCGGCCCGGCCGGTGAGGCTGGGCAGGGCTGGCGGGCAGGCGGGCGGGCAGCCAGGGGGGCAGGCAGGGGGGCAGGGGGCGGGCAGGCATGCAGGCAGGCATGCAGGCAGGCAGGGGGGCAGGCAGGCAGGCAGGCTGGCGCACGGCTGCGTCTCTAGCGACGCAAGGTCGAATACCGGCTCAAGAGCAGCTCTCGTTCCGTGCTTCTGCCC
Organism: Odontothrips loti; assembly: GCA_038380765.1. Classification (NCBI taxonomy): domain Eukaryota; kingdom Metazoa; phylum Arthropoda; class Insecta; order Thysanoptera; family Thripidae; genus Odontothrips; species Odontothrips loti. The sequence goes on from CM076258.1 coordinate 10,339,486, forward strand.
CGCCGCGCCGCGCTGAGCCGACCGGAGACCGGAGCCGACCGGAGCCGACCGGAGCCCGGCCGTCGAACACAGAAGGCTCCCCGGCCCGCCGTGCAGCCGGGCTCCGGGCCGGACCGGACTCCGCACAGCGGCCCGCGGCCCGCAGTCCCAGTGACGTCAGCGGGACGCTCACAATAGCCGAGCCGAGCCGCTGAACCGAGTTCAGTTACCGGCCGCATTGCGTCAGGCGGCGCCGCGCCGCTCAGCGTGGCGATGCCCCCTGCTTCAGTTGTTTGGGTCCCGAACGAACAAAAAAATAAATAATCGACACCGTGCACGACCTGGTATTTGAACTCGGGATCAGCGCTCGCACTCGCCGCGTGGGTGGAGTTCCCGCGGTGTTGATGCCCTCTGCTGATTCAGGCACAGTTCGGGGGCCGGGGAAAAAAAAAAAACTGTCACGACAACGGCCCGGTATTTGAACGAACCAGCGATCACCGGGCGTGCGTGCCGTTCCGTGTTATATTTTTGAGTTGTCGTCGTCCTTCTCACTCCCGCTGTGACCGCTGACACCTCGCCCCATCTCCGTCTCGCTTCTTCCTCTTGTTCGGGGCGACGAAGAGTCGCCGGAAATGCCGGCCTCCGATTGGCCCGGGCACGGCACGCGCTAAACGGATCGCCAATGGCGTCGCCCGAGCCTAGCCAGCCGCCGCTGCAGGCGCTGCTGACCGTCACCGTGGTGGCCTTCCCCTGCACCATCCCATCCCACCAAGGGAGACGGCATTCCAGGTGGCCGTCACAGGCCCCGCCGGCCCACCGCCGGCCCCGCCCGGCCCCGCCCGGCCCCGACAGCACACCATGACTTCATGGCTACCTCCGAACCCGGCCACTGCACCCCGGGGTCACGGTCTATCCCTCGGTCTATCCTCACCACTCTATCCTGCCTCTATCCTACCTCTACCCCGCCTTTATCCTATCTCTATCCTATCTCTATCCTGCCTCTATACTGCCTCTATCCTACCTCTACCCTACCTCCATCCTACCTCTATCCTACCTTTATGCATATCGCCCATTTTCTTGTTTCAACTTCTCGTTGCCTCTTCTTTCTCTCGCTTCCCTCCTTCCATCCCTTTGCCAGCACGTTCATCTAACTGCGTCTGTGCTTCTATCCTTCTTCGCATATCTTCAATCCTCTTCTATCCCCCTGCTCCGATCAGAGCCTCCTCTCGTCTCCAGCCCGCGCTGGCAACGAGCCCCCTGGAGAACCTGGAGAACCACTGCCGCCGCTGTGGCGGCGATGCGACGTCATCAATGCGTCCAGTCCTGCTCGCCTTTGTGCTCAGTGTGAGCGAGTGTGTGTGTGTGTGTGTGTGTGTGTGTGTGTGTGTGTGTGTGTCACTGGTCATGCGTCGAGCGCGCTGCGACTGCTGCTGGAAGCGGCTGTGCTGGAGAACCGGCTCCAGGGATGGGACTGCGCACAGGCACCTCCATGGGGGGTCAGAACGAATTACTTTTCTATTTCAAGCTGCGTCGTCCGCGTTGAAAAACACGCACGAATTTTCTTTTAATTTGAATCGATAAGACCGCGAGCGCCTGCGGGCGCCAGGGTAGGCCAGCCCGCTCAACACGCGTGCGTGGAGTTGCCTACCCGGCAGGCGGGGTGCCTGCCTTACGTCACGGGACGGGGCGGGGGGGGGGGGGCCGAACGTGTGGTAATGCACACTTGCCGTGTTGTCACGGCGAACACACTTGGAGGCGGACGCTTCCTACTCCCCCGCACCGCCCAGCGCCGCGCCACTGTCCCCATTATATCTTGTTCCCGCCCTTTTCCCGGACGCCATTATTAGTTTTTCCTGACGCTTTTTCGCGCTCGCTCCTACAGCATTCAGCAAGTTCTCTATTTCTTCCCGTTGACGAACTGTTTCAGCCGGGGGAGTCCGTTTTGATTCTGCACCATAAATTCAAACTAATTTTTAAAATCATACTCGGAATTCAACCCCCAATAAAATATTCAACAAACTCAATTTAAATTCCGTAGCCGCATGTACGCCGAAAATTCGCGAGGATTTTGGTTGTCCTTATTTTTCCACACCCTTATTTCTGTGATGGCCTCATTACCAACCCTTATTTGTTCTGTTTCGGTAGTGAAACTCCCTCGACGTCACCCAGTCCCCTCCCTTACCTTTTTCTACCGGCGCAGCGTTCACATTCTTCATCTCGAAACCCTCTCTTCCTGACAAACGAGTCGCACTTCGCCAATTAAAACCCACCTGTAAATCACACACACACACACACACACACACACACACACACACACACGAACGCGCGCCCGCGCGACCTGGACAATGTTTCCTGCTGACGCTGACGTCACTGGGATATCGGTAAGGCGGCTACGTGACGGTTCCCACGCCGGAGACAGTCGGTTCGGGACGATGCAACACAGCGTTCGACGCGTCGCTCTTGTTCGCAGAAAACAGATTTAATTGTCGTAAAGAATATTTCGTTGATTATAGGACAAGCGACAACTGAATATGCTACTTGCCCTAAAAACCAAAAATCGTTTCTGACAACTCATCATTTAATTTTTCTGCGTGGTAACGGAGTGGCGAGGCGGGTGAGTCGGACGCCGTAGGCCATCCCATCCCAGGGCGGAAGGCGCACGAGTACACTTGCCCCATCCCGGCGCACACCGCGCGCTGCAACACCTGCAGGAGCGACCGGGCTAAAATAACGGTACATAAATATTGACAATAATGGAAATATAATTTTAAAACGCTTTAAAACTTCTTGGGTGATGCAACTAACGTTTCGTTGGTGCACCTAAAAATTAGTTCCTCCAACCAAAAATGTATTTTTTTAGAACCAAAATAATTCACTTGCTTGTCTGTAAATCGACTTAAAAATAAGTTGCGACTACTAATCTTATTTCTCCGCGTGCTGCTGCTGCTGCTCAAGCCGTTTCGTACATCCGGGTCGGTGTCCACGCACAATGAATGTCCTGCTGCCGGCACCACCCGCCCGGCCCGGCCCACAGAGCCCCCCGGCGGCCCCCGGCGGCCCCCGGCGGCCCCCACCCAGGCCACGCCCCTGGACACCGGGCCGGGCGACCTTCGAGGTCATTGACGTCCATCGCGTGGGTCACTGGTCATCCCGGTCGGGTCCGCAGGGTCCACAGGGTGCGCGCGCAGCCGCAGCCCAGCCCAGCCCCTGCCACAGCCTGCCAACCGGCCGCACTACCAGTCAGGCGCATCCACTCATTTTTCCACCGGTTTCACTGATCGATTTTCATCGTCACCACACAGCGATTTTCCACAACACAGACTGTTGTTATTTTGCGAACTTGCCGCTCTACATCCGACCGGAGATAGACTCACAAGGGAGAGCCTACCAATGTAAATTAGCACTGCGACTGTGGTCCATATTTTGCGATACCATATCGTAGGAATGAATGAATTAATTCGATTTTTTTTTTCAAGTTTTATTTTTAAACACAGTTTGTAAGGGCTGCAAAAATTCAAAAACCTAAAAAAAAAAAAAAAAAAAATTCATGAAATTTTTCTTACCGACAAAGTCTCTTCAGTTGAAGAAACGTCGAGAAATCGCATTTTTTTTTTCGTTTCGTAGACAAAACAAATTTCCCTGTCAAGATACGGGACATGCCTGCGTGTGCCGCACAGCTGCCACTCCCCCCGCCGCAGCTGCCGCAGCTGCCGCAGCTGTCGTCAGGCGCCGGTGTCGCACTTTAGATCCAGGTGAACGGGTCCATCCTTATTTTAGAATGATTTTTTTAGAATGATTTTACAGCGCGATAAAAAGAGCCGCCCATAAACGGATTGCATAGTTTGACCGCAGACATTCGAGTGGGATCAGCCGCCGTAAGCGAAAATGGAAGCTGGACAAGAACATTACTTTAGTACAGTTTTGTTGGGATTTGTTGAGCTCCCAGAGAAGCGCGACAGAGTCTGGCAGCAAAGGGGCGCCGCTATCTTTTCTTTTTTAAATTTTAATTTATGTTTTTGAGCCGTTGAAGAAACAAAAAGGCGCGTCTGGCTCGAACCACTACACCGAATCTCCGCGCGACGTCTGCCTACAGGTAAGAAAACTTCAAAGAAAACACTAGTAGAATGGACAAACAAAATTCCTCGGATAGAAAGCACGACGCCTCAGTCCGCTGTAACTGTGAACGCAGCTACGAATGTAACCAGCAAAGGTGCTTAGTCACGTGGTCTGGGCGCCTGGTGTGACGCAACCGCAGACAGTCACTCAGTGTAGCCGCAGCGTCTTCATTCAGATGCCTCAAGTAAATGAGCATCACTCTGTGAAAAAAGTGTCCCTAATTATGTGACCGAGGGAAATCCCTCTGATACGTCCGGCACCCCGTTCGATAGTTAAGTCCGCCTGTCTCACAGAGCGGTCGTCATCTTGGGAGGAATTACAGGACGAGCATAGGACTCGTCTGGGAGCCCGCGTGGGTCTAATGCGAAGCACCATCATGGTTAGTCAGCGCGTGACCCTCTGTTCTGGTCTGGGAAATACTGGGTCCCTCGCTCAAAAACAAAACAAAAAGATCAATGTCTACCCTTTAAAAAAATGTAGAAACAAGACAGAAAAATTGAAAAAAAAAATGTGTTTTTTTTTTAGAAAATCAGTAGAAAATATGATTTTAAATCATGCACTTAAAACACTTTCCACCACGAGTACGGGGCCGTGGCCCCTCGGCTACTTTCTCACAAAAAAGACAACAACAAAAACGGAGTAGTCTCACAGTAGTCTCGCAGTAGTCTCACAGTAGTCGCTCTGGCTCGGGTCTCACGCATTTTTTGACGTCTTGTAGCGACCGAAAACTGAGAGTGGCGGTGACGTTTCGTTGTGAGTGTAAGCGAGAAACCCCTTTCCATCCCGCCCAAGGCCGTGGCTGCTCACTCGTACCGGCCGGCGCCTTTCTTTCTCCTGTCCGAAGTGCCCCTAGAACGGCACGTTAACATTTCAACTGCTGCGGTGCGGTGCGGTTTGGCCTGGCCTACATGACGGCCTGATCTACCGGCTGCCACCGGCGTTCAGATCTCCGTCTCCGTCACACCCAGTCGGTCAGTCACAGGCAACGAGTCGGTATTGCGACAAGGCGCCGTATGACTGAGGGGAGGGGTAGGTTCAGTTAGGTTACTGTTGGTTTTCTCTTCGATGTCTCTTGGATAGGAGTGTACCTGCGAGCCACGCAGAGGATCCCAAATGTCAATCCTCGCGACAACAAAAAAAAAGTGCTAATTTACTTCTTTTTCTTTTCAGAGCGACAAAAATATTGTTTTTTCTAAACACCTTTTTTTTGCGCGTGATTCTATAACTTTTTTTTTTGTAGCGTGTTTGGGCATCCGCGTTCCCGCTAACGTACGGGTGTCCAGGGGTACCGGGTCGGACCGGAGCCCCCACGGGGCAGCAGCGGTGGCGGCGGTGGCGGCATTCCTGCTGAACATTGTGTGGGGAATCCCCGGGCGGCCGGGAGTGTGACTGCCGCTACCGCTGCCGCTACCGCTGCCGCTGCCGCTGCCGCTGCCGCTGCCGCTGCCGCTGCCGCTGCCGCTGCCGCTGCCGCTGCCGCTGCCGCTGCCGCTGCCGCTGCCGCTGCCGCTGCCGCTGCCGCTGCCGCTACCGCTGCCGCTGCCGCTGCCACTGCCACTGCCGCTTCTCCAGGGAACCGGTCCGCAGCGCAACGCACAAAATCATTATGTTTTCTGATAATCATCCGGTGTGCGAATATTATGTATGACCATCGCATCGCGACGCACGCGCACTCAGGCCGCTCGGTACTCGTTACACTTTTACAACCCGGACAGCGGATTACCGACCCCTGCGCCCCTGCGGCCCATGGGGCTTATCAGGGTGGTTTTTATCACAAGATGAATCCCATTCAATGGAGTTGTCCTTATGTTCGCGACATAAAAAAAAAAAGAAGTTATCAATTCAGACTTATTTATTGTAAAATGTTTTCGACGGATGGTTAAATAATGACGGGACAACAGGAGATGGACATGCAAGTGAAGCACTTTTGATTTCGTTTACCTGCCGCTAAGAGCCGGTCAGTCGTGAACACCTGTAATCAGTGCCACGATCGTCAGTATATCGGGGCCATTGTTTCGTGTCCATTTTTCACTTTCGGCCGCGGAGATGTACGGTGATTATGACTGCGAAAAACAAGTGCAGAGAGAGAGAGATAGAGAGCAGACACAGAGAGAGACAGAGAGAGAAGGAGGCAGATATTGGAAGGGGGCGACTGGGAGGTGACTGATGTGGGAGGGGAAATGACAGAAATTGGAGAAAAGACGAGAAGCAGACGCGTGAAGCACGGGTGATTGCGGTGGTTCATGACTCGGGGGTGGGGCTGGGGGCGGGGCTGGGGGCGGGGCTGGGGGCGGGTTGTTTACCGGAGGCAAGTGAACAAGGATCTCAGGTCGGGTCCCGGTCGGGTGTGGACGAGACTATACCTCCTCCGGCAGCCCCCGCCACCCCTCAGGCCCCAGGTAACCCCAGGTCAGCCAATGTCATGTCGAGCTCAGCGCCTGCAGGGTAGGCAGCCACGGCTGCTCCGTGCACCCGTGCCGTGCGGGCTGGCCTACCCTGGCGCTCGCAGGCGCTCGGCGTCGCGTCGGAAATTCGGACGACGCAAAATACACCTCTTCGGGCCTCAGTAGAATATTCCATATCGTCCTCGTTTGAAATTTTAAAAAAGAGCTGCAGTGTGGTTCATGAGGAGACACAACTCGCTCCAGTACTCAATGTTTATTTCTTTCATCTTTTCTTCTCATCGTCTAGAGCTCGCATAGCGGCGAGTGGTATATGGGTTCGCATTTCTCTGTTCGGCCGATGAGTGGTGATTTGTTCCCGTACGACGACGCGGCGAGAAGGGAACGACCGATGCCGAGTGTGTCTGTGTGTGTGAGAGAGAGAGGGAGTGGGGAGCACCTCTGCTGAGTGTGTGTGAGAGAGAGAGAAGAAACAAAGTGGGGGAAGTGGATTAGGCTGTGAGGAAGGGACAATCATGTCGCAGTGCGGTGTGCGCCGTGTGTTTAAGTAGTATTGCACGAGGCTGCCGGTCCAAATCAATTAACCACGGGATCTAACGTAACTGTACGAGACCCCGAGCCCCTCCAGGCCACATGGCCGCTGTGTTATGATCTGGTCCGGCAGCAGCTGATCTAGGCCCTGCTGCACTCTAGAACTCCGTCATAATAGTCATGTCAAATCGATTTTGTTTTTTTATTGTTGTACTGCAAATAATCATCACCACAACATCGTCGCTTTTCGTAATAAAAAAAAAGGGGACCAAATTTATCTCGACACGACCAACTGAGGTAGTGATCCTGACGAGATGTTTCGACTAAAATAGATTTGTCGTTTCCAATCAAGTTTTGGTTGGCGTGACTCGTGTAAAACACGACTCTGTAAAAAATACTGACCCGATATGAGAATGTTGGCAGTGCCGCAGGAAGCGCGCGGTTTTCGACACTTCACCGGCACTCGGCGGATAATTAGTCTGCACTTGCAACCGAGGCTATCGCGTGCAGTGCACTCAGCATGCCAATTTATTTATTTAATTACTCTTTTTTTCGGAACAAAATAACGGATTCTAATTTCGACGCGACATGTGAGAGACTCACGGGATTCCGTCTGGCTCGGATTATCGCTTCGACCTGGATCCGGTCCCTCCAGGATCCTGTGTCGCGGTTAGTTGTTTTCGGGGACGTTGGGGTTTTTTTTTCGTATTTTAGGCACGGAGTGACCTTATAGTTTCACCCAAGATCGGACTACCATCCAATAGCGAAAGAAAAAGACAGAGCTAGCGTGCTCGGCTCGTCAACTGGCTGCATCAGTATCATCCATCCTTCTCCTGCCACGCTAAAAATCGGACCTCTCCCTTTCTTGTGAAACAGCCCTTATTGTTGTTCACGAAGTGTAATAGTATTTTTTCTTTTTCTTTTGGCCCGCATCCATCGGTATTCGAACCCGCGGCAGCGCGGTGAGAGCTCTCGGCACATCGGTGTGAGCATCTCCGCGGCCCTCGGGGCTGGAGGGCCCCGCCAGAGGTCCCGCTAGAGGCCCCGCGGGGGGTCAAGGTGAAGGCCTCCGGGCGGGGGCCCAAGGTCGGCGTAAGGAATCCAAGGACGACATCCCCCACCACCGCCGTCCGCCCGCGGCCAGGGTGGGGCGAGCGCCGGCGGTGCGAGAGAGACGAGAGAGAGAGAGAAAGAGAGAGAGAGAGAGCGAGAGACAGCGCCGCGCTGTGACGTAACGCACCGCCCTCTAGCCATTAGTCGGGTGCAGCCATAGCCGGCCGGCCGCCGCCTTCTAACATTAATAACAATCATTCCGACGTTATCTCGACAGCACTGCAATCCGATGGCGGCCGCGCAAGTGCGGCGGACCCTCAGATTTAGCGACTTTTATGGACGGAGCTTGATTTTTTTTTGTTTTAGTTTTTTTTCTTTCAAATGTCAATCGTAGAAGAGACTGTCATCAGAGACCCGTACCTGACCTAACCCAACATTTCCCTCTTGTGTTTGGCAGGATCTGAAGCTGCGGAACGACACCATGTCGTACTACTACTGGCAGAAGCCCGGTGTGGTCCGACTCACCAAGGTGTACATCTTCAACGTCACCAACCCCGAGGGCGTGCTCAAGAGGGGCGAGCGGCCCCGGCTGGTGGAGGTGGGGCCCTACGTGTACCGGTGAGCCAAACCACACTGCTAAAAAAACGGGGGAGGAGACTTTCTTTCCTTTTCAGAGATTGTTGCGAATATATTTGAGCATTTTGTGTTACACCAGACTCGCACCATGGATCTCTTTTTTCTGTGGTGAAGAAAGTCGTCTATCTTTCTATTTCTCTCTCTCTCTCTCTCTCTCTCTCTCTCTCTCTCTCTCTCTCTCTCTCTCTCTCTCTCTCTCTCTCTCTCTCTCTCTCTGTGTCTCCCCTCCATTAGATCTGTCCGGTGCAAATAATTGCTCCGACAGAGACTTGGCAACAACAAAAAAATGTGCCAGCAACTCAGTCAAGCAGCCAGTCAGTCAGTCAGTCAGTCAGTAAGTCAGCCAGTCCTCCTGGCTGTGCACTGCAGCGGGGTGTTGCGCGCCTTTTCATAACCGCTGCTGGGCTAATGAGCTCAGTTGCTCAGTTTTCGCGCCGAGTCCTGCCGAAGTGGGTCAGTACGGGACCCCCCGGGTCCAGGCCTCCCCCGGCCCGGATCTGGCCCCCGGATCTGGCCCCGCGGACCCAGTCCCGACTCATCCCAGATCGACCCTGCTCCAGTATTCACACAATACGCGAGGTGCCCGCCTCCGCGAGCAATGGGGTTCGACTCCCGGTGCCGGTGTGGGGCATTTCCTGGGGAACAAACACACACACACACACACACACCACGCTGCACACCGCAACCTGCTTGTGTACTCCCAGTCCTCCCCTGTGCCGAAATGGCCACCACGTGACCTTTCTCCCCTCCCCGGTGCGTGCGGCGAGCCGGATGGGGGCCGACTCCCGCGACTCCTGCCTCTCATGGTCCCCATCCGATGGGATGTGAGCGCCTCACACACACACACACACACACACACACACACACACACACACACACACACACACACACACACACACACACACACATTGCATCACGGGCCTTAAGGGATCGCCGGGTCCGCCGTGCCGCCGTGATGTAACAGGTGTCAGAGACGGCGAGTGCGGGCGGGGCGGAGCGGGGCGGAGTCAGCTGTTCTGTGTTTATGGCTGGAAACGGCAGCGTTCGCTAGGCGTCGTACTGGCGCTGGCCGGGGCTGGGCTGGACGTGAGTGATGGCTGTCCAGCCGGAGCTGTGCTGAGCCGTGCTGAGCCGTGCTGAGCCGTGCTGAGCCGTGCTGAGCCGTGCCGTGCAGACCCCGGCCGCCCCCTGCTGGATAGGCAGGCCCGCGCGGCGCCCCTGCACGACGGGACTGCCTACCTGCCGCCTCGCATAGAAAGAGGAACTGGCCGCGGCGACGGAGCCGCCACCGTTACCGTATACACGCGAAATAAGGCACACGCTCGTTATGAGAAATTACGCGGTGGCGGCGACGCGTGCATGATGAGGAAACGTTTGCGCGGTCGTTATGAGAAATTACCCGGTCGGTGAATAGCGTGCCGCCGTCGACGTGCCGTGTCGGCCTGGTTGGTGGACCCGGGTCACCGCGGCCGGTGCACCGAGATGAGGACGGGGAGGAGGTCGACGAGGAAGAGGTGCGTTCACACGGTGCCGCTGCAGCCGTCACGTGACATTGGCGGGGCCCTTGTCCTCCACGGCGGCCGCTCCGTTCGCACGCCCCCACGTCCCCCCGGTCACTTTCTCACATGCGACAAGGCGGTGCAAAAGGGGGAAGTGCGGGTGTCTGACGAGCAGGGCGGTGCCGTGCTGGGAGCGGCTGCGAGCGCCGCCTGGCGGTCATGGTCGGAACGTGCATCCTCGTAAAGAGGGCGGGGACTCACGTCAAAAAAGAAAATTGTTGTCTAATGTCCAAAAAAATCGAAGGAGCAGGGGAAAAACAAAAATGAAGACGGGATAGTAAAAATCAGAATTATTTATTTAAACGTAGAATCTACAACTAATAAAAATATTAAAATCTAAAAAAATAAAAAATTAGAAAAGAGGTCAAGTTTAAGTCGACACTATTTCCAGAGAACTGACGTTCATGCGGGGTATAGATAGCAGATCCTATCAGAAATCCCTGCGGGGTAGGGATACCAGATCCTATCGGAAATCCCTGCGGCGCGCTGGCCCGCTACATGACACCTGTGCTGCCCTCCGCCAGGTGGGTGCGGAACTCGCACTGCTGTCATGTGACACCTGTGGACCCCCCCGCGCGGCGCCGTTGAACTCTGCAGCCACCGCCACCAGAGGGCGCCACCGCACCAGCTCCTCGCGGACTTCCCCGGGACGAGACGGGCACCTAATTGAGTGGCCATTCAAAACCTCCTCGCGGGGGAACAGGCTGTAGTGCTGTTGCCGCACAGGTCGGCAGCAGCGGGAGAGCAGCGGAGTCATGGGTTCAAGTACTGGCAGCAGCCAATTATTCTCTCTCTCTCTCTCTCTCTCTCTCTCTCTCTCTCTCTCTCTCTCTCTCTCTCTCTCTCTCTCTCTCTCTCTCTCTCTCTCTCTCTCTCTCTCTCTCTCTCTCTCTCTCTGATGCAACACCCCGCATGTAAACACAGAATACCTCGTTATCACGTACGCTGGGCAAATCGGTCCGCACCAGACAATAATGCCCGGAGCCCGCTGTGGCACGCTGAGCGCACGTCGAGTCGGCGCTGATTGCACTATCGCCCTTGTCTGTCTCTCTCGCTCCCCAGGTCTCCGTCTCCAAACGCACCCACCATTGCTTAGCGCCAGTTCAAATCACAACCGTGTGCCACATTTGCGGACGCGCGGAGAACTACCTCAACCAAAGATGATAACGAAACTACCACGATATCACCTCGGGATAGTTTTATAGTAATGAAACCTCTCGTGAGTACAGTGCTATCAAATCGAACGCTACACAACGCCTGCGATACAGAAATAACTTTGTTGTTTTTTTCCTTAACCACAACACGTTTCCGACATAAAATCGGCCCAGAGAGTTATTTTTGGCCGCGCTTTATACGCGTCTCTGCTGCATTTGCATGGAGGGGGTTATTGAGAAGTCCGTCTGCCTGTGCGTGCAGGGAGGTGCTACTCTGCAGAGGGAGGGGGAGGGGGGGAGTGGGAGGCAGTGGCGTCAAGCGGCTGCTACAGCTCTGAGGGGGTGGGTCCCCCCTCGAGAGGTGGTGAAAGGTGAAAAGTGAAAGGAAAAAGGAAGGGAAAGAGGCGGAAAATGAGAAGAAAGGAAGGAAAAGGAAAGAAAGCGCAAAAACATGCACATTTAATAGCGTTTTATAGCGTTCATAGCGGTCTGAGGGGTGGGTGGGTCCTCACTGAGGCCAGCTTGCTTCACCACTGGAATTCAAGCTTGACGCCGCTGGTGGGAGGAGTGAGAGGAGTGGGAGGAGAGGGAGGAGAGGGAGGAGGGAGAGGAGGGGGAGGGGAGGGCCGATTTGAATTTTCCTTCAAACAGCTCGCGAGCGGTGGAAGACGTCACCAGACACCCGCCACGGGAACCGAAATTAAAACTGACAGACGAGCCGGAACCCGAATTCTATATCGGGGCCGCTGCCGCTGCCGCCGCCGCCGCTGCCGCTGCCGCTCTGGATGTCCTGGCCGTGCCGGTCCGGGCCGCCCCGGTCCCGCCTTGTCCGGTGTGGTACAGGTTCCTGTGTCCTTGACACGACGGCAGGAGGGCAGAGGGGGGGGGGAGGGAGAGGGAGAGACGATCGGAAGCATACCCCAACGGTTACATCACGGGCGCCCGCTACTGCCCTTGTTACGGGGAGTCGTTCTGTCTCCCTCGCTCCCCCAGCCGCCCCCAGCCCTAATTCCTCTCGCGCCGTCTCTCTCGGGCGCGCGTGACCCATCGCACACACGGCGCAGTCACACACCATACCGCAGTAAGACACGCGGGCGCGGGTTCGATCCCGGCTGGAGGCGACCACAGGTGGAGCAACCGAAATGATTATTTTTTCTCCTTTCGTGAAGCACACTTATGAACCGACCGGCATGTGATACACATATGCCGCACTCGCCGAGCACTGCCTGTGTGTGTGTGTGTGTGTGTGTGTGTGTGTGTGTGTCTACTACACGGACCCCGCTCCGTACGGCACATGAGCGTCGAAGACGTAAAGCCAAGGTGAGCTGCATTCGGCTCCAAGCAAGACGAGCGAGGGGTTGGGGTAGGGGGTGTGTGGCGAGTGTAGTGCCAGCAAGGAATAGAACGATACACCGATCGGGCGATGGATCGATGGTTCGATACTGGGCGTTCGGGCCGCGTTGAGCGCCCAGGTCACTCGCCATTGATAAGCCGTGTTTAAACGGGGATCTGGATAGGAGTAGAGGGAGGCGAGCTGGCCTCGTGAATGAATGAGAAACCCGATTCGGCAGCGGCTTTTACGTCCCGGCAAGTCACGCCTCACGTCCCTCACGTGATGTGTGGAACTGGCGTGACAAGTGTGAAAGAGGATTCGACAAAAGAGGATTCGCACCTCCGTACGAATAACCCGGAGCTCGTCGTGAGGCGATCATTTTTATCGACGTTGCCGGGAATCAGGCCTTCCGGGGGTGTTCACTTAAAAAAAGGCGGTGTACAGTGTACAGTACAACAAAAAAAATCGTGACGAAAAAAAGTTGAAGAGCCAAATATACGTCACAAAATGTTTCGAAAAGTCAGAAAAATCAAGACAGAGGAAAAACCGGGGAAAACCAAAAATTCAGGTTCATGCCGATAGTATTTTTTGTTAGGAAAAAATAAAATACCATCAAAAGAATCAGCCATGATTTAAATCGGAGCAAACCGAGAAAGGGCCAGTGATGGCCCCCTCAAGTCATTCTGTTGCCATCAGTGCTGTGACGATTTTTTTTTGTGAAAGGAGGGAGGGGGGCAGGGTAGAAATTACTAATAACTATAAAAAATTGTCCAGTCATTTTGTCGCCTCAAAAAAAAATCCAAAAAAAAATCGATGTAACAGCGTGTTTTTGTTGCTTGCTGCAGGGAGGAGATGGAGAAGGTGAACGTCAAGTTTCACGACAACGACACCGTCACCTTCCAGCATCGGAAGATCCTGCACTTCGTCCCGGAGCTGTCCAAAGACATGAACGAGAGGATATGCGTGCCCAACATCCCCTTGCTCGTGAGTACAGCCACCGCCAAAAGAACGCCGCCGTGACGCATTTCTCGAGTTTTCGTAAACGAGTGCTGACAGTCGACACCTTTTAGACCATTTTGCGCGCGCCCGACGTTTTTCAGTCCAAATATTGTCCGTCCTTGGCCATTTCCTCCCGCTGAGGTGAGAGGTTGTGACTGAAGCCGTCGGGTAAAGCCATTGGCTAAACCCGTCCGCTAAAGACCCCAAACAATCGTGTTTGCGGAATCTCAAAACGGCTGCTGATGTTCGCCGTTTTCGGGCACAAAGAGCAGTGGGCCAAAACAATTGGCGCGGGGACGAAACAAAACTCTTGAGTTTTGATGTCTGTTTGACGAGAGGCGAGGCAGAGGTAAGTCAATGGGCGGTCCGTACAGCCAGCCGTGCAAACCCGACACCTGACATCTGCCAGAATGGGAAATTAACTTTTTTTTTTTTTTACTGCTGGTATTTTACACGTCTCTTTAATTACTGTCGGCTCTCGGCCACACACCAAGTCGGTCAGTAAGACTATACGCATGCGCGCGCACGCGCCGGCACGCGCCCGCCACGCTCGTTGTCCGGCAGTAAACCACCTCCACGCATGCGCGCCGGCGCCAATTTCAAATACAGCCACGTGTGACTAATTTCGGTTTGCGACATGCGGTCCGCGGGGTGTAAAGGGGTCACATATCACGTATATTTTTTCATATATTTCGTTATAAGTTCTTTTTTTTTTGTTTTAATTTTACTTTTGTATTTCTGGAATGTAGTGGAGCAAAAAAAAAAAAATAAGGAAAAGAAGGGAATGCTTGTTTTGATCCGGAGAAGAGGTTGGGCAGAAAACCAGTGCGCACGAAAGTTAAAAGTGAGGTGATGGGGGCAGGTATTTGAACTGGGGACAGCCGCCGCACTGCGCCGCGCTCGGTTGCCTTGGCTCCGATGCTAATCCTGTATTGGTATGGGATGGGACCGCTGGCTCGGCGGTGGCCCTGGGTTCAAATACCAAGCTGTTTTCCTTTCGTCTTTTTTTTCTCTCGACATCCTTTTTTTTTTCTGACCCGTGCACCCTGAATCTGCGATTTGTCGCACGTCAGAAAAAAAAAAGAGACGTGCTGGAAAATGGGAATGACCGTGTTTAGTAGCCAGAGCGCTACAACGGGCCGTTCAAGAACCACGTGACATTAATCAAGGAATCTGATTGGTCGCGGACAAGAAAAATTAGCGCGGATAGGGAAGTGCGTGGAACCGTCGGTGGGGATCGAACCCAGCGATCCTGCAGTCACAGGGTGACTCTCAAGCCCTCGCCAACGACAGTTTGCTCCAGCACCGCTCCACCACACGCGACAATAAAGTATTCGAAGCGAAGCCAACGTGGTTTGTGAACGCTCCCCAACTGCACTCGAGTGAGACGTGCGAGGGTTCGAGTCCCGCCCCCCGGCCGCGTCCTTGGCGACGCTCTGTCCTTGTTGCACCGCGCTGATATGACTGCGGTGCGAGAAGGACGGGACGATGGCTAGGCGCTGACCACGTGCGGCAGGGCGCCGCCTCTGGGTTATGCAATTGCATTTCGTACGCCGCTGGCGGTGCGCGGCACACGGCGCGGGGCGGGCAGTCGCTTTAAAATGGACTTTTCGCCACCGACAAGTATGGCGCGGCGCGCCGAGTAAGGCCTCAGCAATTATCGGCGCGGGGCCGGGATTCGAACCCAGGACGAAAGCAGGCCAGTATTCGAACCTAGGACGAGAGCAGGCCAGTATTCGAACCCAGGACGAAAGCAGGCCAGTATTCGAACCTAGGACGGGAGCAGGCCAGTATTCGAACCTAGGACGAGAGCAGGCCAGTATTCGAACCCAGGACGAAAGCAGGCCAGTATTCGAACCCAGGACAAAAGCAGGCTAGTATTCGAGCTCAGGATCGAGTTGTGTGGTATTTGAACCCGTTGCCCAGTCACTAGGTTTTCAAGCCCGGTGGTGCCAAGTCCCTGGTATGAGAACCCGGGACCAAGTCTCTAGTACTCGAACCCGAGTCTCTAGTACTCGAACCCGAGTCTCTAGTATTCGAACCCGAGTCTCTAGTACTCGAACCCGGGACCAAGTCTCCAGTACTCGAACCCGGGTCCAAGTCCTCTGCTTGCCCCTCGCAGACGCTGGCGACGCAGAGCAGGCACATGCCGTGGGGGATCCAGGCGGCCATGTCGGTGCTGGTCCGGGGCATGGAGAACTTCGTGACGGTGACGCCGGCGCAGTTCCTCTTCGGCTACGACGACACCCTCGTCACGCTGGCCAACATCGCCAACACCCTGCTGCACATCAACTGGCCCGCGCCCCGGATCATGTCGCTGCTAAAGGGGGTAAACATTCCGGAGATGAATTTCGACTTTAGTACAGAAAAAGCAAATCCTCATTATTTAACAAATGTATATATATATATTTAAAAACACTCTTAAAGTTGGTGTGTAAAATTCTTAGACCAAGAAAAGTGTTTGGTTGTGTGGTGGGCCGGTCAGACGAGCCGGGTCCGCCGGGGAGGTAGGCAGCCCAACGGCCTCGCCTGCACGGGGAGTTGGCAGCCTGGCAGGGCGGCCAACAGCAGCAAAAAAAAAAAAAGACATAACAAAAATAATGGGATCGAAGCAGCAGCGTCTCTGTTCTTTTTGTTTCTGACTGTACTCTTTTCCAGCGTAACGGCACGCTCCCGGAGGTGCACACCATGTACACGGGGCACACGTCCATGGCGAGGATGGGGCTGCTGGACAAGCTCAACGGGCTGGACACCCTGCCCTTCTGGTCGGAGGCTCCCTGCAACTCCATCAAGGCTTCCGAGGGTACTGACCTCCACGTCCCCTCACGTCTCCGCCCTGCCATGCTTCTCATCCAGAAATCGCTTTTCATCGAACGCGGGAGGGGAGGGGGGGGGAGGATATAGGGGCGACCGCAGCTGGCCACAGCGCGCGCTGAAAACGCATCGCTTTGTTGCTACTGAATCTGTTGAGGTCCACGGACGCGGCGCCAGGGGAAAACGCCACCTCCGGATCCGGTATTTGAACCCTTGACAAGTGTGTCAAATGCCAGCTCTGGTTGTGGCGTCCCCTCCTCCCTGTCTGCTGTTTCTTCATCTGCTTTCCTGCTTCGCTTCTCATCGACAACGTACCTCCCCTGGGGTTTTCTCAACGGCCATGAGACATACCTACCATCGGCGCTCCATTCCATGTGCTAACCCATTCTTAAGATTTCAGAGGGGGTGTCGACATACGTCACTCATGTCATGACGTCATCATACCTCTCACTCACACCTCATCCGCCAATCACAAGGAGGCGATTCATGACGGTAAAAAGTGTGTCAAGCAGCTCTAAAACGGAAGCGGAAGTGAGCGATATTTTGTTTGAGGCAACCAGAACACGCTGGACGACAAGACGTGACGGTATCTGACTTTCAAGATCACATTTTCGTAGAGGGTTTGTCTGTAGTGCAGTACGTAGATATTTTGTATGTTTGTAGAGTGTAGATTTTGACGTAGAACGTAGACTTTTTTGACATGATTTTATTGTGGACTGTAGATTTTGTTGGAGAGTAGCGGGTTAATTATCACCCGGTGAATCATTTTCTTTAGATCAGTAAAATACATTGTTTATTTTCTGCTTCTCAAAAGTGGCCAAAAAAAACCGTAGAAATTAATGGTAGACAAACTGTACATAAAGTAAAGTAGAGCATTTTACTTGGCTTCCGTGGTTTGGAGCTGCTGTCGACATCCACCGCGCGGGGCTGACTGATGCGGTTCTCGCAGGCTCCTTCTTCCCCCCGCGGGACATCACGCACGAGGACTTGGTGGCCATCTACGACAAGGACCTGTGCCGCGCCTTCCCGCTGCAGTACCGCCGCCTGGTGGACAAGGACGGCATCAGCGCCGGCTACTACACGCCTCCGGACAGCATCTTCGCGCCCTCCATGGAGTACCCGGACAACAAGTGCTTCTGCCCGCCCGGCGAGAGCCCCGAATCCCCGTGCGAGCTGAAGGGTCTGCAGAACATCAGTCCGTGCCACTACGGTGAGCCGAGTACCGAGTACAAGTACGTTCTGTGAGCTGCCGACCTGGACGGGTTCTCATGTTCTCTCTCCCGCACACAGACGCACCCGTGTTCGTGTCCTTCCCGCACTTCTGGAACGCGGACGACAAGCTGACCAACGCCGTCGAGGGCATGATGCCGGCCAGGGACCGCCACGAGACCTTCTTCAAGATCCAGCCCGTGAGTCTGCCGCGTTAACCGGTCGGCTGGTGTCACAGAAAAGTGACTGCGAATGTACCTCTAATATTCTCATCTCGCTGCAGAAACTGGGCGTGACGATGGAGGCCAAGGTGCGCATCCAGCTCAACCTCAAGGTGGACCACGCCCCCTACATCTACTCGGTGCACACGTTCCCGGAGATCGTCTTCCCCATCATCTGGCTGGAGGAGGTACGTAGCGCGGCGCGCACAGGGCGGGGTGCCTAGCTGCAAGGCACACTGCTTGGATTTCTGTTGGGAAAAAAATGTAAATGATTGAAATGGGTTTGACAGGGCGTGGACGAGCTGACGCCGGAGATACACCGCTGGGTGTACATCGCCACGACGGCCGCCGACTTCATCATCCCGTCGGTGGAGTACTCGTTCATCTTGGTGGGCGCGGTCACGCTGGCGGCCGTGTTCGTCCGCACCTACAAGGGCGTCGTGTTCACGGCCGAGAACCTGGAGCGCGGCATGGAGGAGCTGCGCTCCGGCAGCCACCTGTTCGTCAACGCCGCCTCGCACGCGGCCTCCATGGCCACGCACCGCTCCGGCCAGCACCGGGACCAGCACCGCGACCAGCACCGGGACCAGCTCTACACCCTGCTGCGCAGCACGTCCACGGCGCCGTCCTCCTCGTCGCAGGAGGCCGACACCCCCGACGTGGAACAGGCCGAGCTGGCCACCGAGATGGAGCCCATGGTGGGGCGCACGTACGGGTCGCCGTGCCTGGCCCGCGCCGTCTGATGACGCCTCTGACTGCGGCCGGACTTCGGACGGAGGCCGTCCCCCGAGGCCCCCGAGGCCCCCGCCCCCGCCGCCCCGCCCCGCGTGTTTCTCTCATTCTAGTCGCTAAGTCGCAGTACGGACAGCCCCCTCCCCTCCCGCCTGCCTCTGCGGGGGGTCTTAGCGGGGCCACCGCCCGGGAAAGACTCCCAATTAGCACGTGCGACATTGGGTGCAGCTGGTGCAGCCAGCGGGACTTAGGCGCGCCGCCACCGTGCCGCCCCCGGCCGGCGTGGTGCCCGCCCCCCGCCCCCGCCACTCCTCCTCTCTGCACTGCGAGCTGGCCTCGGGGTGCACAGGGGCGGTACCTGGCGGGGTCGGCGATGTGGGCACGGCGTCCACCGGTGTCACGAGCCCCCCGACGAGACGGAAGCTGCAGGAACATCAGCTGCATCAGCCTCCTCCGACCCGATCGCGTTGTGCCTCCCCCAGTTTGCCTGTCGCTGTCTCGGCTCTCGAGGAGCGCGTGTGAGGCAAAATAGACAAGAAATAGAAAGACTGTGATGTCACCAACGGACACGTTTGTAAGGGACAACAGAGGGAACCTTGGCGGGGGGTATCGCCCCCGCAGGGCTTGACAGCGACAGCTTTTTATGGTCTCATTGAATTAAGTCTCGCAGAGAGATTTGGACAAAAAAAATGTAGTCAAGACAAAGAAGTGTTGTGAAGTGAAGCTGCTCTCTGCGTATCACCAAAAAGAAATCGAGATTCTAGATGGATGCCGCGGGCATAGTGACAGACAATTAGTCTCTATGCTAATGCAACGAGCATAAGAAACAGGGCTCTTCGCGTGGTGTAACGCGACAGTCGAAGAAGCGAGCTTGTTTTCGCCGGGTGCCGGCGAAAGCCGAATGATATTTCGAGCCGCAAGGTCGCGGGTTCGAATCCCTGCCACAGTGGTAGAATGTGGCCGGGGAAGTGCAAAATGTTAAATGTTGTGCGCCGTACGCCGTACCTGTTGAAGTCAACAGACGACCGGCGGCGAGCTGGAGGCGAGGAGTTTTATACCAATACCAAGTGTCAGGTGGATTGCCTACTCTCCAGGCGCCTGTCTCGTCTGTGTTGCTTCTCTCATGGTTTACACTACGCTAAAAAAAAATCATTTTTCACTTTTATAGTGTAGTTTATAGTTGTTGGAGAATGAAATGTGCTCATCAATATTTGTCTCTCTCATTCCACTTGCATTTTTATTCCTTGTCATTTGTAAATTTCTTTATTTTTTTTTTCCTTTTTGTAATTTATGAGTCTAGGTCCTGTCCAGCACAGATTTTTAAAGTTTTCGCTATTTATTTTTTTTAAATGAAATTAATCATCTCTAGTGTATGATAGAAGAGCTAAAGATCAAAAGAATTAAGCAGTTCTCATTGCGACATTGTATTTTTATGATGCCATCACTTTTTCCCATATTTCAGCACCCACTTTCATAGTTAGAATTGGAATGAAAACACGTGAATGTTTTTTCTTTGAACAATATGCAATGATTTACAATTTTATAACGTATTATTGTTTTGTTTGTGATCTGAAGTATACATGTAAGATTGAAATGTGATACTTTCTGTTATGTGACTGACGTGTTGTTTTTTTTTCAGCTTTTAATCTTGCCTCCTCTTTTACGAATGCCTTGTTTCAAAAAGAGACTGATATAAAGGTTGTAGAAAGTTAGCTTAATGAAACAAGACAATACAAGTCCTCTAGGAGGTAGATGCAAAAGCTGTGCTTAAGTGCTCAATCTTTGTTACCCAACTATGCGCTCATTGTTACCATGTGTCAATAAATAAATATAGTTTGTAAATGAATTATGTGGATTGGTCTTTCAGTTTTCAATCAAGAAAAAGACATCTAGCGTAAGAACATTTAATTGCCTCATTAACTCACAAAACAATACAGCAACCATCTACTTCCAAGAGAAGTATAACTTGACATTGTTTCTCAAAGAAGCAGAACTAGATATATTTTATCACAGAAAGATAATACAGTACAGACTGAAGAAGCACACATATGTTACACCGTGCTTGTCAGAGCCCTTGGGGCACATGAAACAAAGGAGATTCATCTAGGCAGTCTAAACATGCATTGAGCATATCATCTCTTCAAAGAGCTCCTACTATTTTGGACCCTTGCAGACTTCATTGTTTATATGAACACTATGAAACTATAACAAGCGTTTCCCTAGCAAAAACGCCAGTAAAATTGATGCAAGTCCTGCAGACATTAAAACAGCCCCTATCAGTCCATGCTGACTCTTTCTTGATTTCTTTGCTGATGCCTTATGTCGATAGAAGGATTTATCTGACCTTAGCTGGAAAAGGAAGAAACAGACATTATTTTCTGGAACCACTTTATTGAACACTATTGCTTTGAATTAACCTGAATCTGCTCAACACCCACCGGATCAAGTTTCAAAAGCATCCCATGTAACTGAACTTTAAGGAGTTCAGCTTGGACAAGAGCTTCTTTTGTCAATATTTTAGCTCCCATTGCAGCTGAGTGATTTCCATCCAAAACTTGATTTCGCATATTATTGGGGTTCAGTCTTGTACGGTAATTCCTTAAGAGAACAACAAGGTTGTTGATATGTTTCACTGTATGGCACATAACTGGAATGGCTTCTTGTACGCTGTGATAGAGACAAAATAAATGAAATTTTAGTGAATGACGGTAAGGTAATTACCAAGAGGATTAAAAAGTTATTTCAGAAGAGCTCTTACCTTAATGTTGAATCTGCAACATCGTCTTTGAGTCCTCTGCATGGTGTTTGCACCCTTTTGGAATTGCGAATATTACTAATGGTGTGAGCAATAGCTTTCCTATGCGATTTGTCATCCACTCCAACCACCTCAATGTCTTCTTCAGTCAAAGTCAGGAACAAATTGAAACCAATATCTGCATCCCTGAAGAGGAGAAGGTACTGTCCCATATTCATCCCTATGAGAAGTTCAGCAACCTGCTTGTCAAACACTTCACTGAAAAACCAAACAAACAAACAGTTCAGGCGGAGAAACGTATCATGACTGAGAAAAGGAGTTGACGTAGGAAATGTCAGCTTACCCATCCTCATCATGATCAGGTACATCTGCTATGGATTCCCAGGCTGTAACATCCTCCTGATACCTCTTCTCAGTATACTCAATGGACGATGGTGTAGAACACGAGATAGTAACATCAGACACCAAGTCTGGATCCGCTCTGACTCGAACAGGGCTTCCTGTAGGCCTCGCCTGTTCTGCTTGAATTTTTCCACTTCACCATTCATGATGTGTTATTTATTGAGCAATTTCTGAAATAAACAACACAACATGTCATTACCATAAAATTGAAAAACCAGCTGATGCGCATAGGTGATCGACGCCCCTTAAAAATTTCAGGGGAAAAATGGACTTGTTACGGAACAGACGAAACCGAAAAGTCAAGCCAAGCAGCAGCCGCCAAATCCGGCCACAAAGCCACAATGTAGGCGGGGCCACCTAACCTCAAATCCACTTAATCACGCCAAACAAACATCGACTATTAAGCACGGCCTAAAACTGACAGCAGCAGGTACTTGCCTCAGGTGAACCCGCGTCGCCAGTGCTGTCCGAAACACGGGCGAATGCCGCTCGATTCTCGCGAAAATTGCAGCAACACTCGTCCGTCTTGTGACCCTCCGACCTGACACCACCTGTCCGCACCCGTTTCACATCCACTACTGAGATGCCGCGCCGAGCGCTATGGTGTTCGAGGTTCGAGCCACGAGTTCTCACCGACAGAATTCCCTCCACAACTACTTTTTCTCAGGATGTACGGCAAGAACGCCCCGAGTTTTAAATTCACGCGCACAATACTATTTGCATGCGGAAAGAAGTACTGATACCGATCGCGTGCCGTTTGTCTCATGACTAGCCTGTGTGCCGCCTGAGTTGTTGGCAATAGAGTCCTGTATAGTTGGCAACACTGACGGGGGAGGGGCGGGGGGGGGTTGAACCGGGGAGAGGGAAGGGATGAGGAGGGGGAGGGTTGAACCGGGGAGAGGGAAGGGATGGGGAGGGGGAGGGTTGAACCGGGGAGAGGGAGGGGATGAGGAGGGGGGTGGGTTCGGGTCAAATTGCGGCGGGAACGGGAATCTCCCGCGACTGCAGCGGCAACCTGTCCTGCTGGCTCGGCATCCACCAAGTTGAGCAATCATAGCCCAACCCGACTCCCAGCTCCTCTCCTTCCGCCGTGTTTCTTACGGTATTTCGTCCAGGCCCGAGAGTGGGGCCGTCCAGAAATATGGATTGAAAACACGTCGATCGATCGCACGGTTATACTGAACAATGTTTATTAATGTCAAAATAATACATAATAATCCTTACATGTCTAGTGCTTAGTGCTTCTGCTTACATCACATACGTGACATCTCCACGTCACAATGATAGACACATAATCTCTTACTTCACTTTTTTACTTTTTAAATGTGGACATCGAGCTTGATTTTGCCGCACACTCGTTGTCTAGAGAATCTTAGCCTAGTGTTAAGCAAGCTGACATGAGACGCCTTCAAATCAGAAATGCAACAAATCTAAATGCACATAATATAATTATTATTCCTCGCAAGTAATTACGAATGACTGGGCGCGAAGCAAAGAACATCACTATGGTACAAACTCATTTTTATCACAGCAGTAATACAACAGCTTAACAATATTGTGCTAAGCACACGCTCCTACTCAGAACGGGCTACTCGAAACTTGAATACAAAGCGCCTGTGTTTCCCCTCTAACTCGGTCCAGCCAAAGCCCGGCTCCTGGGCGCGCCTTGGCGGGACGGACTATCGAACTTTATCTATCATCTATCCTGTTTGGTCTACCGTCGTCACGCCGACACAGTTATTCCAGGATAGCGATTGAATAGATGGCGACGAAGATTGATGTCCTTGTCTCCCTCACTTGGCTGCGGCTGCTCCCGGCCTCTGTCGGGGGCGCCCGGGGGGTAGGCCGCCCATCCGACACCGCTGCACTGGCGCTGCCTACCCCCACCCCGCCGGACAAGGCGACTGGTCGCCATCGGGGACAACGTGACCCAGGACACGGCAAGTCCCGGAGTGAGGTGACTTGTGGACGCCCCCGGCGGCTCCCGGCTGGCTACGAGGTCGTCGCCGTCCTCACGGGTGGCTGGCCAGGCTCTGCACGATGAGGGACAGGCAGTCGAGGCTCGAGGTCGCCGACGACGACCCGTCGGACCCCGCTGACGACCCGTCCGCCCCGCGGCCCCCTGGGCCTCCCGTCTGCGCGCAGGGGTCGCCGCCCGGGCCGCCCAGCGATCCTGGAACACAGGGCAGAAACAGGTCAGTGTGGTTCTCATGGTGGTCGTTCAAAATTTCGTACTTGGCCGCTGTTCCCCGGGTCCGGGACCAGTGCAGCCGGCGGCCGTGCAGGGGTAGCAGCAGCAGCAGCAGCAGCAGCAGCAGCAGCAGCAGCAGCAGCAGCAGCGGCAGCAGCAGCAGCAGCAGCAGCAGCAGCAGCAGCAGCAGCAGCACTCCCCAACGTTCGTCTGCGTTCACTGTTTGAACAACATGCCGTCGGGGGCGGGGGCCGGGTGGGGGCGCAGCTACGTGCGTGTCTTGTTGCCTTTTCGGCGCTGCCACGCTCCTGATCCCCGCCGCCCCGATGCACGCCGTGTCTGCGGACGGCGGACGGAAAAAGACAGGCGTCGTCAAGTTCCGGGACGTAATAAACTAGTGGGGGCGGTGGAGCCTCACGCAGATCAGAAAACGACAACCACGCCCTCTACCGGAGGGTGGTATAAGTACCAATGCACGCTGACCGCGCCGCATCGCGCTGCAGTATTTCTCATACCACGGGTAACAACTCGGACGAGACGTCGTTTTCATCCATCTCGCCCCTAATCGCCGCCGTCATGCCCCCCGGTCGGCGGGAGGTTTAAATATGTTTAAATGGGGGGCGGGCGCCCCTTCAATGGGGGCTTAAGTCTCGGGGGACATTAACCCAAACAGC
Source organism: Odontothrips loti (assembly GCA_038380765.1). Classification (NCBI taxonomy): domain Eukaryota; kingdom Metazoa; phylum Arthropoda; class Insecta; order Thysanoptera; family Thripidae; genus Odontothrips; species Odontothrips loti. The sequence continues at coordinate 10,364,246 of CM076258.1, forward strand.
GGCGGGCTGTACCCCCCCCCCCCCCCCAGCGAGCGGCCAAGCCGCGTACGACCCATGTCATGACTCCGATAATTCCCCTCCGAACATTGCGCTAAGCGTCTTGCTGAATTTCGGTCCAATTTTTCAGCGAATTTTCATTAAATTATCCCTGTGTTCTCGGATGGATGAAAATCGGGTGGGGGGGGGGGGAGCATGTACCGTTGGCACGCCTGCCGCTGCCCGCTGTCTGGTCACGGGGGGACAACGTCCACCACAACACGCTGCCGTCGGCGGGCAGACCCACGCAACGCCATGGAGCCCGCGAGGCACAACGGCAGCTGCAGCCCCCGCCCCCCCCGCGGCCCCCGCCGCCCCCCGCGGGCCGCATCGCATGGGGTTTAATAGGTTTCTATTTATTTGATGCCGCGGGCCGTCGCCTGGGCTCTGCAGCACAGCTCCGCGGCTCCTAGGTGGTCCTGCGGGCAGCGGCCGCGTCCGGGGCGGCGCGCACGCCAGTCTGTCTCTGTCGCACCCGGCCCACCCGGCCGAGGCGTGCGAGCGAGACAGAGCGTGCCGACGCGGACACAGCCCGGCGCGGGCCGATGTCTACTGCAAGTATTAATGCGAGATCTGATTTAAGAGCGGCTGTCATGCCGCGATGGTAGAGGTGGGGGGCGGCGGGGGGCGGCGAGGAGCAGCGGGGGGCAGCGGGGGGCGGCGGGGGGCAGCGGGCGGGGGGGGGGGCTGTCTTCGCATTTGCGCTTATACATAGCCATGTCCACGCGCTATCGCTTCTGCCGGGGCGGCGCCGCATCTGAACCGGCCGCCGTCCATCCTTGTCATATGCACTAGATGCACCGCCTGTGCGCCCGGAGTGAGAGAGAGAGCGTCGCGAGCCGTGTGCCGCCCGGTCGGCACTGACAAATGCAGCGCAGTCCAGCGGCGCTGACACTTCGAGAGACTTCGCAGGCCTCAGGCGGCTTTCTCGCACGGGGCGTCCGCAGGGGACTTCGTCATCATCAAGCCCAGGTCCCCCGCGAGCACAGCGCACAGCCGTGCGGCTTTGAAGATGAGCGTGACAGAGACAGACTGGATAAAAAGGGGGAGAGGTGACGAGAGGGAAAGAGACACCGAGGAGCTCTGCCGGTGCCGACGCCCCCGTCGTGTCCCGGTCCCGTCCCGTCGGATAGAATGAAGTCGTTTCGAGTAATACTCAAAGCCCCCGCTACACAGCGCAGCAGCAGCAGCAGCAGCAGCAGCAGCACGGGGCGACAAGAACGACGTACGGTTATGCCCCTCCGCCCCCGGCACGCTAAAAGCCCTGCCGACGCCAGTATGAGGGGCGGTGGGGGTGGGGGCGGGGGCGGGGGCGGGGGTGGGGGCAGCCCGGCACGGCCACCCCCTCGCCAACAACAACTTTCTAATGTTCTCCCGTTTTAAGGAAACATCTTTTTCTCGTCCTTATTGCGGCGAGTCCCCTATCAGCCCCAAAAAGTGGCGGGCGGAGATGGTTCGCCTCTTTTTATTTTCAGCGTCTGAATGAGCCACTTTCACATTCACGTTCGGATTCAGGTTGTGGTGGCCAGCCGACGCTGCTCTGGCCCGCTATTTCGGTCGGGCCGAGTCCCGAGTGTAAATGGTCCGACCACCGTGAGAATCGACGCGAGACCGCCGGCGCTGTCGTCGACGCCGCCGCCGCTGCCACCGCCGCTGCCGCCGCCGCCGCTGCCGCCGCCGCCGCTGCCGCCGCCGCCTCTGCCGCCACCGCTGCCGCCGCCGCTGCCGCCGCCGCTGCCGCCGCCGCCTCTGCCGCCACCGCTGCCGCCGCCGCTCACGGTGGCGCCGGTAGACACACCGGCACGGCACGGCACGGCACGGCACGGCGGAGGCGGAAGTCAGAACATCAGCATCTGCCGGGAGTAGCAGAGGGACCAGGCCAGGGGGTTCCCAGGGGGGGGCATGAGGGAACTGGCGGGAAGTCACACCATGTCGGGCGCCATGCCTATCACAACACAGCAAACCCACGCCCCACGCGGCTAAATAAAATTATGATTGAGATACGCACTGTAAACAACAACATTTTGAGACGAGCGAAAATCCCTATTTCCCTGTCGCGCTCCCGAATCCTAATCCCGCGTCTCTCTCACTCTTTCCCCTCCCCCCTTCCCTCTCTCTCTCTCTCCCCCTTGCTGCGGTGCATGCCAGCCGGGGCCGGGGGCCGGGCGGCCCCCAGCCGACCCGCCGCCGCGAGTTCACAATTAACAGCACCTAAAAATATTTCCAAATAATTGGGCGATGCGTCGTGCGAGGGGAGTCCGCCTCAAAATTGAACATAAATTTCGAGCATTGTGGGCGTCGGCTGCGTTCTCTCTCTCTCTCTCTTTTTTCAGGGCGGGCTTTTTTGGCGCACCAAACGTTTCAATTTATGGCTGCCCCCTCCCCTCCCCCGCTGCTCACCGCAACGGCTCATCAGCAAACCCGGTGGCCGGACCCGGCAAGAGGGGTGCATGGCGATGCAATGCAGGCAGCGCCGCGGCAGTCGCGGGTTCGATTCCCGCCCCCGCGCCGAAAAATTAAAAATCGGACACGACTTCAACTTCTGTGTGAGGCGCGTGGGACATGACGGGACGGGACTTTAAAAAAAAAAAAAATTGTTTAGACTGTCTTAATATTGCCGCCTTTGGCACAAGTTCTTTCTTTCCTTTTTTTTTTTTTTTTTTCAGAGTGTCTGAATATGGCCGCCTATCCACTCCACCGCCCCTTATAAATAATGGCGCCGCTTTCATCCCCGTTTGTGTGACGCCTGCTGCGGCTGCTGTGGCACTCGGACACGGCCCGCTAAATACCGCCCCTTGGCGGCATGCGAACAAACTGCACACCGGCGATAAATCTCAACGGGGGCTCCCTCTCTCTCTCTCTCTCTCTCTCTCTCTCTCTCTCTCTCTCTCTCTCTCTCTCTCTCTCTCTCTCTCTCTCTCTCTCTCTCTCTCTCTCTCTCTCTCTCTCTCTCTCTCTCTCTCTCTCTCTCTCTCCTGGCGTGTTCCGGCTCTCCCTGCCCCCCTCCATGTGTGGGTGCAGACCCCCTTCCCCGAGGAGAGTATTTTTTATTTTTTATTTTGGTGCGCGCATTTTAAACAAAATTATACTGGTAACCTTTTTTTAAAAAAAAAAATTGGAAGAAAATATTTGTTAATTTTGTGTGGATGCATTTTAAAGCCGGCACTATTTTCCGCACCCTTCGGCGCGCCGCACCCCAAAAATTGAAAACCATGAGAGTGATGTGGTGAACCAGTGGAGCCGCTCCTGCTCTGCTGTCCCTCCCCTGCAGCCGCCAGCGCCGATGCAGCGGCAGTGGCAGCGGCCGTCCATCATCCCGTGCGGCAGCAGCAGCAGCAGCAGCAGCGGCACAGGAGATCAGTCCCCCAAATTGTTGTTCTTTCCATCTGATCCGGAACGAATCGCAGACATTACAGTCGGCGGTGGGCGGCGGCGGGACACCGGTTCATCACCTCCACGCTCCGTGATCATGGCCCTTTTAATAGAGGGCTTTGATTTAAACCACGCCCTCTTCGTTGTGCCCGAGAGCCGTCGTTCGCTGTCCGCCGCGTCGCCCGGCAGATGGCGCCACGAACTCGCAAGCGGAAATGTTAAATCCAGGACGGAGGCGGGATGAGAGGAGTTGCTAGGCGCCGTAGGGAGCCGTAAAACGGGAAAGAATTTTACTGGCGGGGAGGGATAAAATCCACCGGGGACCGTCGCCGTCGTGCTGTTGACGACCAGGGTCTTCTTCTCCTCCCCGTCATGTCCCGGGCGGAGACACAAACACTCTACTCTGTAAGTGGTGAGGACGCGTGCTGTCGGGCGGGGATGCGACGCGACACGAGGGCCGTTCCAAGGGGGGCGGTGGTGAAGAAGGGTTGGGGTTGGGGTGGGATCTGCGTCGGGAACCTGTTGCACTGACAGAGCGTGTTGCTGCTGGGGGTGTGTCGAGGTCCGGGCGGGGGTGAGAGAGGGAGGGGGGGAAGAGAGAGAGAGAGAGAGAGAGAGAGAGAGAGAGAGAGAGAGAGAGAGAGAGAGAGAGAGAGAGAGAGAGAGAGAGAGAGAGAGAGAGAGGATGCGGGCGGGATGGTGTGACGGGCAGCGGCAACTGCACCCCGCTAAATCAAATAGCCGGCCGCATCTCACACGGCGTGTTGTGGCGCGGCTGAGACTGCCTGCGACACCCCCTCTGGCCTGGCCGCGGCCTGCAGGGGGCGGAACCAGAAGGACCGTGTTCAAAGGGGGGGGGGGGGGGACTCCCACAACCTCCTGATACACCCCCCCCCTTCTGTAATCAGCAGAGTACAAAAACTGTCCGTTCGACCGCATCAGAACAAAGTGTCGACTTGAATTTCCAGCAGAATTTTTTTCTCATCCGCACGAACTGTTGGCGGTAAATTACACAGCGTTAAGCAGGGTACCCACCCGGCTGTCGTGCCGGCGCTGCTGCAAGATTCAATGCGACTTTTGTGCGCGGGCGAGGGGGGGGGGGGGAGCAGATCTAGAGGGCCATCTCTGGGAGCGGGCCAGCGGGGCCGCCGCTGCCGCAGCCCCGTGACGTCATACCAACCATAAGTCAAAAAAAATAAAAAATAAATAAAAAATGGCAGCGCTAAAGGACTTGGCCATGGCCCGCTCCGATTCGTCTGGAATATGTGCGCTCTTGTCGTGTCGCAACACTATTTGTTATTTGCCTGTTGTTTTTCTCTCTCTCTCTCTCTGTCTCACAAACAAATTTATTTTTCCTTTCTTTACGGTTGTCGTGACTTGCGATAAGCCCCCACGGCTCGGCGGGTGCCGACACACATGCGCTCCATACGGGGCCGAGCCGACCAAGGCCGGGCCTTAGCAAGGGGGAAAAAAAACGAAAAAAAAAACGAGGGTCTTGGCGAACTCCCCGAAAATTATAACGCATTCCCGGGCGAGATTCGCGAATTAACTCGAGCAGTGCACGTGCTCCCTGTATCGACATGGGAAAGCTTTTACGCTCATGTCCGCTATGTACCCCCCCCCCCTCTATCTCTCTCTTTCTAGGGTAGTGGGAGTGGGGGAGTCGAAAATGATCTGCCTCGGTAGTTGATGGGCTGTGAAACAGAAGGAGATGGAGGAGGAAGACACCGCACCGTGTCACCGGGCCGGTGGGGGTGGGAGAGAGACACACTCGCCACTTCCTGGGGGTGGGAGGGAGGGGGAGTGGGGCAGAGACACGTGCCCCCATGCCGCACGACGGCCTCCTCAATCTGTCTCCCTTCGTTTAGCTCTTCGGTTTCTTTCTTACCCCCTCCAACACACCACTGTCTCTCCACTTCACCGTCATCAACACCATCATCACCGCCGTCATCGTCTGCTGCCCAGCTCAGCATCACCGTCACCGCCCGCTGCCCAGCTCGGCCGCAGCCGCAGCGGCCTCAGCGCCTGCAGTGGAGCGGTCTACCTCTCCCGGCCCGGCGCGCACCGCCGTGTGGCGGGCTTGCCTACCCTCCGCTGGACAGGCGAACACCGCTCCAGCCGCTGCGGTGGGACCAGCCAGCGGACTAGGCGGAGGCCGAGCCTACACCGCCAGTTCAATTTCTCATCCTCGATCCTCTGCTCTGTCTCTCTTCCTCCGTTTGTCTCTCTAGTCACTGTGTCTTCATCCTCAAAAAAAAAAAAAAAAAAAAAAACGCAGCTCCGTGGGAAAGACGGGGTCAAATCAAAAGTAGTCGTAGTATTTTTGTACCGCACGGGAATTTGAATGCACGGTCATGGCGTGAGGTCATTTAGCCGCCTCCTCCTAGATTCCCTGCCTCGGCCGTGTGTGTGTGTTCGCCAGCGTGTTTTGAACCGTGTGTGAAGCCCCGCCTTTACTTGCGATAAATGAGTTGTATCAGAGCCCGCAGGTGGTATTTATAGTGGCGTTGAGGGAGGGGGCAGTGTGTGCTCCACTACGAGCGCGCGCGCACACACACACACACACACACACACACACACACACACACACACACACATGTCCCCCTGCCGCCCGCCCGGCATGAGACAGGACAGGACAGCGTCGGCATTAATCCAGACATTCCGCTAAACGTGTCGAAGAGAGGACTGTGAGGATGCGACACAGCCGACACGGCCAGGGTGGGGCGGGGGGGGGGGGGGGGGGGGGCGGGGGGGGCCCCCCAGCCAGGGTTAGCCTGTCGAAACGATGTCGAATCGATGTCGAATCGATGTCGATTCCTGTCTGTCTGCCCCCCCCCCCCCCCCCCAAAAAAAAAAAGAGAGGGAAAGAAAAGAGAAAATAAAATAAAAATCGATGTCAAATAAATCGATGGAATCCGCAGTCGATTCGATATCGAAATGGTATCGAAAGTCGATTTTCTTTGACGATTCGGCGAATGATCGAATGAAAAAATCGAGCTTCGACAAAATTTCGACACCGTCGGTATCGATTTGGTACAATTTCGAGAGTCTATTCCTGGAGTGGGGAGAGGGAGGGGGGGGGGCAGCCGTCCGTACGTAACCCACCTCAAATGGAGAGCTTTTGGTATGAAAAGGTGTGTAACAAGTGTCAGTGGCGGATGACAAAGCCCCGCCGGCCTCCTATTTCCGTCGGGCTGCCGCTGCCGCTGCTGCAGCTGCTGCTGCTGCAGCCGCCAGGCCAGGATGTTCAGCACGTGACTTACGCCGCCGCCCGCCGCCCCTTTGATGGATGGCCAGCCGGTGGAAGCGGCTTCTAATTGGCTGTTAGCCGCCCGCCTCTCCCCTAGCGGCCCCTAGCGGCCACTAGCGGCCACTAGCGGCTAGCGGTGCCCCCGGCACGGGAAGACCGTTCCTAAAGCCTTTGATCAGGCGGCGCCGAACCGGAGTGCACGACCGATTTTCGACCGATATGTTGGGCGACAAACGCTGCTCTGAATGCTCGCCGCGTTACATTTATGGTTTGAGACCCGAGTTGGACTCGGCTTGGCGCCAGGATCCCAAACATGTCACGTGACCTTGAGTACTCACCGGGGGTGAACCTGTGGAGGGCGTCGGAGAAGGCGCCGATGGCGGCCATGGTGCTGCCCCTCTCGGAGACGTACAGCGGGGTGCTGGCCTGCGGGGAGACACAAACAGGAACATTGAGTCCTCTGGTGTACCGCCCCTGTCAGCGGGGGGGCTTATTAGACACCAGCCGCTCTCTCTCTCTCTCTCTCTCTCTCTCTCTCTCTCTCTCTCTCTCTCTCTCTCTCTCTCTCTCTCTCTCTCTCTCTCTCTCTCTCTCTCTCTCTCTCTCTCTCTCTCTCTCTCTCTCTCCCGCCCCGCCCCGCCCCGCCCTGCTGTCAGCGCCGCCCTGTCGCCGTTCCGTCGCGCTCATTTGCAGATCAGACGCCGTAATGGCGCGAAAACGGCCCACTTTTCAAACCGGGCAGGGGGGGGGGGGCCTCGCTAGCCTCGCTCAGGGTGAGCGGTGACAGTAACCAACTGGCGGCGCAGATTGCTTGGTGCGAGAAACGGCAGACGGCTGGTGTCACAGCGGCGGGGCGGAGCTGTGCAGCGCAGCGCCGGCGGGGTAGGCAACCACGGCTCCGGCACGCACACGTGTCGTGCGGGCTGGCCTACCCTGGCACTCGCAGGCGCCTCTGTTGTCGCCGAGCGACGACATGCCGACATCGGGAGCCTGGCCATGGAATGCGTGCGCGTGTTTTGGAGGCGTCGTGGCGAGGGGGGGGGGGACGGGGTGGTGATTCCGGCTGTCCAAACACGGCCAGGTAACGGATGGCCGTTTGTGGCCCCCGCCGCCGCTGCTGCGCGCCGCCGCGCACAAAGAGGCCCTCTTCTTGTACGCAAAGCGCGTGAAATATGCGGCTACTCGACAAATTTTGACAAACACGCGGCGCCGCGGGTTCAAATACCAGAGGGGGTGTTTTTCTCACTTTTCACGGCTCCGTGCACGCGCCCCCTCCCCTCTCCCCGGGACCCGTTGGTGTCGTCTCCGTCGTCCGTGACGACCTTGTTGGTGGCGGCCGCGGGCGTCCTGGCCCCGCTGGCCCCGCTGCGGCCCGCAAGGTGAGCTTACCGATCAGTTCTGTTCGCGGCGAGTAGGTATTAACAGCAAGCGCGCCATTTATTTATTTTTAAACGTGGTTTTTACAAATTTCTACCGCGGACATTTGAAAAGAAGGGAATTCCAAATGCGCATCGACTCATGCCCCTGAAATTCAGTCGGTGAATTTTGTGGATTAGTACAAATTTGTTGCACTCGGCTCAGAGACATAGCCCCCCCCCCCCCCCCCCCCCCCCCCGGCCCGCCCCCGGCCCGCCCCGCGTGGATACAGCACCAGAATACCACCGTCGAATTAATCGGCACGTCAGCGTCCTCACCGTGTGCGACAGAGACAGAGGCAAGCGGCACCGCCTCCGTCATCGGGGGACAATCAGCACGAGTGCGAGAGAGACGGGATCAGAGACATGTGCATCATCCATCTCCGTCCCGCACTACGCGCCCTGCAAGGAGCGACGCGACGCACCCTCTCACTCGCGCCCGAAACACGCAGAAAATGAAATAAAAACCGAGGCAGCAGAAAGCCCCCTCTCTTTCTCTCTCTGTGTGTCGTGGGCGATGAAATTCTCATAGACCCCAGAAGAGGCTAAAACCCGATAGTGCTTTTCAGTTTTACGGCGTCGGTCCGTGTCTCCCACGACCCTCTGAATAGAACTGAGCTCTGAAACACATCGTCTAGCAGCCCTCTCGTCGCGGTCTAGTCGTGGTCTAGTCCGCCCCCCGCTCCAGAACGAGCCGTCTGCGCAGAATTTACGTATCGCCGGATGCAAAAAGCATTCCTGCCGGGAGGGGGGGGGGGGGCGTTAGTTAATTTGTGGACGGCCGCTATGCCGCGTGTCACGCGCACGTTCTCCAAGTGCCGCGCGCGTTTGCCTCCGCGCTCCGCCGCCTCAGCTCTCAGCTTCGTGCTGCGTTTTGACACCGCCGCCTAATGAAGACGCGTCCGGAACGCGCCGCGCGCAGCAACACCCCGCGGTAACTGAACGCACCCTGAGGGGGTGCTTGCTGCAGTGCCAGCGGCGCGAGCGGGGTCCTGAGAAACTAATTGGGAATGGGCCGCGAAGTGCCGAGTACTGCGACATGTTTGTGTGTGTGAGTGTGTGTGTGTGTGTGTGTGTGTGTGTGTGTGTGTGCTGTACTACCACGTACAAGTATCTGCCAGGAAAGAAGAGAGAGAGAGAGAGAGAGAGAGAGAGAGAGAGAGAGAGAGAGAGAGAGAGAGAGAGAGAGAGAGAGAGAGAATACGGAGGGGGGAAGGTCAGGATTCGGGTGCGTCAGCGGACGGGGTCCTCGGCTTTCGGGGCTCGGCCTCCCCCGATGTTGGTTCTCCTTCCCCCCCCCCCCCCCCCCCAGTGACAGTTTATGGCAGTCGTTACACGCATCGTACAAGCCGGGCCGAGCTGGGCCGTGCTGAGCCGAACCGTGCTGAGCCGAGCCGTGCTGAGCCGTGCTGAGCGGTGTCTCCGCGGCTGAGTCCACCACAACCGCACCACCTCCACGAGCTTCCCGACCGGGGGCTGAGGGCTGCGGGGGCTTCGGGGGCGGGCAGCTTCGAGTGGCTTAGCCGCGCTCCGTGGTGTCGGAAACATTTGGACGGACAAACTTATAGGAGGCGAATCGCTGCCCGTCCCCTACCCTCCTCACGAAGACACTTACGTGGTTTAAGGACGGCCCCGATGGCAATCCTCAACACGGCGGCTGAGTCATGACGTATGCCGATCCCTTGCGAAACCAAAACCGCAGGACCAGAGCCGAGGACCTACCCCTCCCCTCCCCTCCCTCCAGCACGCATCTGCTCAGCAGCGGCGCTACGAGTCAGAAGACGAAACAAAACTCTGGTTTTATAAAAACCGTTGTGGAGGGAGAGGCTCTCGCCACTGGCGCTATGCTGGTGACGAAACAGTATCGTGCTCAGAGCCCTCGTGGCTGCAGTTCAGCGCCCTGGACACGAGGCGGAGGCTCACACTTGCTCACGCTCACCACGAGGTCGCTGGCTGACGGGGTGCTCCCGGACACCGACTGCGTCCCCTGCAGCAGGTCCTCCAGGCTCTCGATGTACTCGATGGCGTTCCTGAGGATCTCCACCTTGGGCAGTCTCTGGTTGGGGTTGGTGGACGTCCGCCGCTTGAGCACCTCGAACGCCTCGTTCACCTGCGAGTTGAAAGCGACGGGGTGGATTAATTGTGAAAAGGGGCGGCGGTGGCGGTATTCGAACCGAGGTCCACTCACCTTACGCAGCCGCCGCCGCTCCCGGAGGGTGGCCGCCTTCCGCCTGTCCACCGTGACGGTCTTCTTCTTGCAGGCCTTGCACGCCCACAGCAGGCAGCGCCGCTCCCCATGCGCGCCGCCCCCCGCCGCCCCCGCGCCGCCCTCGTGGGCCCCGCCCCCGGCCCCGCCCCCCAGCGGCACCCTCTGCGCCCCAGCGCCTACCTCCTGCGGAACATCCACAGAAACTGGGTTAGACAATTTCCCCCAAGAAAAAAACAAAAAAGGGCAATTTCTTCATTAAAAACTAAAATTAAGATGGGTGTACATCGGGAAGGGACTCACGGGGCTGAGCGGCGCCAGGATGTGCGGCACGTGCTGCTCGCTCTCCGACCCGGACGACCCGCTGTCGTCATCCTCGTCGACGCCCTCGTCCTCGTCAACGTCGTCATCCTCTTTGCACCTGCGGCCGTCAGAGGGGGTTGAAAACACGAGGGCGCGGTGTACCCGGGTTCGAATACCGGTGTGGGGCAAAGGATCCCTTTTACATTTTTCTGACTATTGGATATGATTTTTCCCCGCTCTCATTCCGACTCACTGTTGACTAAAATTACCTACCGCGGGGCCCGGCCGGGCCCGGTGCGCACCAGGACCCCGTCGGGGACCTAGAGCCCTCCCCTGTCCTGGCGCCGCCCCCCGGCCCCGTCCCCGTCCCCGCCGTCGCGGTCGTGGTCCCCGACAATGCCGCCCTGTGTGCCCAGCCGCTGACCGAATCGAGAATCGAGGTGAGGGCGGCTCCGGCTGCGTGCGAACACGGCCGTGGGGCTGCGTCCGCAGAAACATACTCAGGTGTTTGTTTCGGAAACGCTTTCCCCTTTAAAAAAAAAAAATAAAAAAAAAAGACACGCCTGGCAGCGCGGTAGGTTGGCTAGGAATTCAGATCACCAAGCGTGTGGCGTCGCCTTCACTTCACGGCTCTTCCGAGAGATGGGATGGAATGTAATTTGGAACTCTTTTGATGTCTGTTTTCTGCTACGACAAATCACCGCTGCTGCTGCTGCTGCTGCTTCCCCGCCCGGCTCCGCCCCACCACTTCCTGCACTACAGCCTCCCCTTCCTCTACGACTGTCCCTCTCGCTCCCCCCGGCCTGCCCGCCCTCCCCACTTTCCCTCTCTTTCTAACATGTGCGTGTTAAACGGACGGACCGTTTAGGGCGTTGTTGGTTGTCGCGACCAGCCCCCCAGGGGGGCCGGGGCCCGGCCCGGGGGGAGCGACTGGAGCCGAGCTGGAGGGAGGGGCACCGTGACACAGCGGCGCTGGAGCGGAAAACAAACCAGAAACGGCACGTCCGAGTCAGCCTCGGCTGCGCCGGGGACTTCCCACCCCCAGGTCGGCGGTGTGGGGCAGATGTCGTGCCGACGGCTCGAGGAAGCGTCGCCCTCCCCCGGCCCCGGCCCGACGAGTAGATGCACTTAGAGAGTATCATTCTCTAGGGATTTATGGCCCTACTAGCAGCTGCAGCCAGTGCTGCCTCTGCTCCTTGCCCTGGCTGCAGCTCGGCGCCGAACGAGAGCACGGCGAAGAGCGGGAAGTGCGGCGAGGCCAAGTACGCCGTGAAAGCGGAGATGAGAATTTGCTGTCAGTCCGGCCATCAAACAGCGGCTAGAAGTGTTCGTTTTCCCCCAATAGAGTACTCCGGAGAAGCCCGAATCGGAAGTAACAAGTCACAGCGAAAGAGAAGAAGAATCCCGGAGAAAACATGAGAAATCGCGTGATTTTTGAAGGGCCGAATCCTCGATTTCTTATGCTCTCCCCCTGCATTCTTCTTCTTCGATACGACTTCTCACTTCCGTTCTGAGCTTCTCCGGAGTACTCTATTGTTATTGTGTCTTCCGGTCGAGCCTCACGGCTCACGGCTCTCCCCTCGGAGCCTCACCTGTCGCTCGCTCTTCTTATCCTGGCGCGGGGCTTCTCGCTGGACCTCCTGGAGGCGCGAGCGGCGCCAACCCCGCCGCCGCTACTGCTGCTGCTACTGCTGCAACAGCTACTGCTGCTCATGTTGCTGAGGTGGCTGTGGAGCGGGGAGTTGGGCGCGAACTTGCTGTTGCTGCCGAAGAGGCAGCTCCCCTGTTGCTGCTGCTGCTGCTGTAGTGCCAGCGTCATCATGTCCGTGGACGTGGTCGCCGGCGTCCGCACAAGGGAGGGGTGGCCGTCGTCAGAGCGTCCTCCCTGCCCCCGTCGACAACCCGATCACGATTCCGACCGGGGCCGTCGGCTACCCCGCAGCACTACCACCATGGCGACGGGACGGCCACTTTAGCGCCCATCGACTGGCCAAACTACTCGGCGTCTGCCCGACTCACTCCACCCCCGTCAACGGCAGCGCCGCACGTCCGAATGCTGACGGCGTCCTGGTCGAGCGGCGGTCTGCGTGCGGCCGATAAACAGACCTCACGAGCACCACGACGCCGAGCTGATGGCCGATGCCAGCGCCGTAAAGTCCCCCGGTGGTCGCCGTCGTGAGCCCGAGACCGAGGCCCGAGTTCGCCGATAAAGTAGACCGTTGTTACGGCCCGCGGCCCCCGCGGCCCCCGCGGCTTACTGCGGTCTACGGCTGCCTGCCCCGAGTGTCCTGTCCAAATAACTGTCCGTGGGCCGGTGCCAAGACACACTCCACTCCCCCGGCACACACACACACACATACACGCGCGCACACACTAACGTCTCCAGGATTAGGTCAGGTCCCCGACGAACGCGGTGTTTTCACGCACGAGGGTGGACGACGAAGGCGCGGCCCGCGGGGTGTCTGGAGCGGGCGGCGACGAGGGGGCGACTGGGGGGCCGAGGCCGCCGTCGAGGCGGCGGACAGTGGGGGCTCCCGGGGCCCCAGGGGCGGTACGACGGCGGCCAAGGGGCGTGTCTTGCGAGCCCCTCCCCGTAGGCTACTCGCCAGCGGCGGGCGACGGCAGACGGTCCACCCCACCCCCTCCCCAGCCCTTCGCGACGGCAACCAATGGGCCGTCGCCGTCATGGGCGCGGCGCACGCGGGAAGGCCTGTCGGAGCTGTGTTTCATCCCCCAACCGCGCGTTCGTGGCCCACCAGTACAAGAAGTGCACTGTGGTGCAAAATGGGGGAAGTTTTTAAAACCGGCACCTGACGGCGAGGACGCCCTTGGGGTGCTTAGTGGGAAGTCCCGGCACTCTCGTGCTGCCCTGGCCCCTGGCTTTGGTCGCGCCCACGCTAGCCTCGCGCCGACCGTGTTTATTCATTATCAAAGCTTCCTGATTTTTCTCCAACAATTACTCTTCAGTTCACTGGTTGCTTTTTTGGTTCTAAAAAAAACGATTCTTTTTTCCTTTCACCACAATTTTGTTTATTTATGTAAGTTTTCCTGAGAGCTAGTGCTAGGCCTCGGACTCATAGATGGGAGGAAGAAGGTGTAAGGAATAAAATAATAATTAAATTAAATATAAAACTTTATTGCAATAAAGGTAAATACAGATGAACTGCATTACCAAGGTGTTAAAAATGAAGCTTGCTTGATCACAGAGAGATTTGACTCACAAACAAATCGTGACAATTGATTGAATTAATATGCAAAAATAAAAGCACAAATACAGGAAGCGATAATTCAAAGAACCACTACCAATAAGACAATCTACATTTCACAAGCATGTAGTATTGTTAGAACAATACGTTAGTTAGGAAATGTTTGATTAATTAGAGCAATTTCTAACAGAGAAAATTGCATTGGTATAAAAGGAAGGTACAAAATAATTCAATTTTTAAATATTAAGAGATAAGCAAATTTATAATCACTAATAATACAAAATACATGCTGCTATGACTCATTCAAAGCAATTCTGTGCCAAATTAACATTAGCAATCAAACTGACTCAATTCCACCAAAAAGCTAATCCGGGCTTTAAGAATAGTAGCAAGGGTTAATCATTTGGTGAAGTTGGGTCAATATACATCAGATAATTATGGTTTAGGTAGGATATGAGGCCGCTTGTTTCCATGCCCTTCCACTGCAGTAGAGCATCGCTCTGTAATGTCAACCCCAGACATCTGGGCACTCCTCTTGCGAGTAACTGGGCCTGCCGCATTGCCTGTTGGTGAAGACTGCTTCAGTAGTTCAACATCACTGAAAATCACTTGAGCTCCTCCACTGCAAGTGGGCACTACATCACCCTGGAAAATAGACCAATTTTTTTCAGATGTGTTTTGAGTGACTTGATTATTATTTCAATGTGTAATAGCAAACAAACCTTGTAGAGGCGAGTTTCCAGCTCCCCATCTGTATCCTGCTCCTGAGTGGTGAGGCAGTAACGTTCTGTGCCCTTGGTAATGTCCTTAACGTCTGTGAGCTTGGTGACAGACTTGCGTTTCTTCATGTTGGGCTGAAACACCGTGCTGAGGGGTACAGGAGCGGCCGGGCAGTGGTCCAGCCAGCGACCAGCTCCCTCGGCTGAACGAGACCGACGGTGGCGGGGGTTGCGAAGTGCCAAGCCCATCTGGAAGTTGATTAAAAAACATTTAGAGCCTCCTGTCCGGCTGTCAAGTTCATCCTAGCAATTTGACTGAATATGACATACCCTTCTAGAGTCTGCACTAGGAGTCTTCAACAATGCACTGGAAGAATGTGTGGCACTTGTGGTACCACCATCTGACTTTGAGGTGACGTTGGTGACACTATTTGCTGAGGAGCTGCTGGAATGAGGTACACTTTCCTTCAAGGCCTGAGCAACGCGGCGGATTTTCTCATCCTTTTCACGAATCTGACTCTGTGGAAGCATACATAAAGTAGATAGGTAACATTTGATTTATGAAGTTCTTTACAAAATATGAAGCAAAGATACGTACTCTTAGGAGTTGCCTGTCTCTTTCCAGCTTTCTTTCTAGCTCATGGGAGATCTTCTCCGTTTCCATTTGGACTTTAGCATTGTATCGGTGTTTAACTTTCTGCCTGTCAATAGCACTCTGTGACAAGGCCATTTCTAGGTCTGCCTTCTCTTGTTGTAACAGATTGATCTGCTGTTCTTGTTCATCATAACGCCTCTGAAGACTTGAGTTCTGTCTCTCTAGTGAACCCATTTTAGTCTGAAGGTTGCGAATCTGGAAAAGTGAAATACATAAGGTGACAAAACTATTTTACATGAGAAATGGAACAAAATACACAGCCTCAAACTTACCCTGCTCCGTTCATGCTCTAGCTGAGCGTGTAAAGTTGAACTCTCTTGTTTTGTCAGTACATTTTCCCGCTCTACTTCGGCAAGCAAAGCTCTGACATGTTCTTGTTTGGCAATAAGATCCCGCTGTAGCATGGCTCGATGCTTCATCCTATCCTCCAAGAAGGATCTCAGATCTGCAATGACCTTGTCACCATTATGGCCCAGGATATCCATGGAGGGGATGTCAGATGATAAACTGAAATATTGCACTGTGTGAGTCACAACAGACCACAAGCTAAAAGATCAGATCATCTCCCATAAAAACGTGTTTAAAAAAAATCTACCTGTACACAAGATCTACATCTACTGCAATGTTCGCATTTATGCCATCCTCATGCATCTGACGTACAGCAGACTTGAACACCTGGTTAGCCTTTCTTCTTCCTGGAGTGAGTCCAAAGTCCAAACGAACTGGTGCTATAGGACGTGCTATCTGTACCTCTTGGCTAATTTCAGCAAACTTCATTACTTGCTGTTATACAATAATAATATATTCACTAAAAAAATATTAAAGAATAACAAGCGATTTTCCTGAGTTAAAAGCATACCAAAGTCTCATCATAATCCTCAGCACGAGGATTAGCACAGACAATCATCCTCACTTCTCCCTCGCCATCCAAGTAGCTTTTGAATAAATGAGTCAATTTTGAATCTCTGTATGGCACTATCTGTTTGGCTCCATTTAATTGGTTTTCTCTCAAAATCTCAAGGCAAGAACGCAGGGTCATCAATGAATTATTGATGTTTCCTGTAAAACGTGCAAGGGCAAGATAAGAATCCAGTAGAGAGATAATGACAGACCAACAATATTTCCTGTGAAATACCTGCTTCTCTAAGGCGTTGACCAGAATTTTTGGTACGGCTAGTGCGTTCACATCCTGCTAAATCTACAAGAGACAGCTGACTAATCACCACACTACCTTTGTCTTGTATTACATGTTCACCATGGTAATCCAATGGAGCCTTGAGGGGGCAGAGTAGGAAATAGAATTGACGGAAACTAATAGCAAATATGATCAAAAGCATAATTTGGCACCATTTTTTTCATAACAAAATTTGGTAGAGTTTGTAACAAACCTGAACCAATCTGATGGAGAAAATAGAGTGACTGCGACTGGACTCAGCATTAAGCATTGTGTTGGCCATTCTCTTTTTTCTTTGACCCCTATAAAATGCCTTGAAAGCCTCCTCAGGGGATTGCACTTCCACTTCTGTCACTCCATGAACATACATGTTTTTAGAGCCATCTTCTCTCAAAATTTTCACTTGCAAAGGTCTGTAAAGAGCATTAGTGTGAGGTTTCTTGACTTACATACCATTCACAATAGGTTTCCCATTCATGAAAGTGACGAGAACTCACTTGTTACGGAGCATGTCATCTGGTACTTCCTCCAGAAGATCATACACAGAATTGTTGTAGATTTCAACGTAGGTTACAAATACAGCATATGAGCTATCTGCACAGACGCTGTCCACTTTTGTTGCATCTGGTTGACGACACTGCAAAATTACTTCTGGATCTGGATCTGAGTTCCTTTGAAAAAAAAAGAAAGACAGTGTTTGAAACAAATCCTAGAAGGTGATCCAAAAGGAAAGTCTACAACAAATTCTTACTTTCTTGGAGTTCGCATAGGTCTAGACTCTAGGTTTCTCATAATATCTTGCTGTCTTTCCTGAAGAGCATCAACATCACTCTGAATTTCAAATCCATTCATTCTATCAGCTTTGAAGGTGTATCTCTTTGCCTGGAAAAAAAAAATACATGTATAAATAATATAAATAGCTTTAAACTGAAACTAATATATTTTAAAACAGAATTTGCCTCACCTGATAGTCAGCAATGGTGTTGAATATGACATCCAGAGTACGTGGCATAATACCTCCATCTTGGGGCTCACCATTCATGGTATACGTTTTGCCACTTCCTGTCACTCCATAAGCAAACAAGAGGCCATTCTTTCCCTCAATTAGGGACTTGACCAGTGGTAATCCCACTGTTTGAAATACTTCTTGCTGGCCTATACTGTCATCAAATACTCTTTTAAAGGAGTAAATAACATCTTTCGCAGTTCCCGCTCTGTAATTTGCTGAGGAGTCTGGAGGACTGACTCGGATAGACTGGGGAGAAGTTATGATCATACAAGAAACGTCAGATTCATTTTGCATGGGCCGAAGCCGGCAATAGACCTGAACAGGATCTTTGGAGCCACTCTTGGATTTTGAAGGAGTCTTCCTTGGCAGGTTTCGAACTCTCCTATGAGAAGAGGAAAAAAAACACTTTAAAACGATAATCTGACAGCAACAGGAAGAAAGGAGTAAAAGAAAAAAAAATTAGAAACAGAAAGCAAAGTAAGTAATAAAAAAACTATATGTATGTTCACAATCTGACTTGGAGGTGGCAGGATTATGACAGGTCAAACAATACTGACAGCTAAGGTAAATACACTCCACAAGAGTTTAATTACCCCAAACCCCGATAACCAAACTAACATTTCGTGTCCCTTCAAAAATATTGTCGGTACAACAGTGCAAAATAGAACGGGTTTGACAGGGCACCACTCCAGCCTGCAGCATCTACATCATTATGTTTAAAACTTACACAGGCTTCATCCTGCTAGTTAAACGTAGATATGAAGTGGATCAAAGGTGAACTTCGTCAAGTCAACACACACAAAATAACAAAAATAACTGCAATAAAAGCAAAACACCGAAGCTTCTACATGATGTGCCGCTTAATTCCAACACAAATTTCAAACAAGTAACGAACTTTTCGATTTGACAGCGGAGCCAACTTAACAAATCGCGCCGACTCGGGAGCCCACAAGAGAATGTAGATTATGTGTAGATTTGCGATATAATATTATTTCATGGACTAAAGTTATTGCTTTTTTGGGGCGAAAAGTAAGAGAAGTCCCCTGATATCAAGGCATCAGCTTTTGTTTGGTGATGGTAGACCTGAAATTCGGGGTTTGGGTTTGGGTCGGGAGGAACCGTTCAGACGGCGGTGCAAAAATGATGACAAGAATGTTAACCTAAACAAACAAGTTGGGACCAAGTTGACATTATCCTGCATTATCACTTTAGCCGTTCTGACAGCTGGTTTTGCTTCATCACCCACAGCTTTAACATGGAAGAACAAAGTTCCTATCATCCGGAAAAGTTGGAGCAGACAACTCCTGCTATTATATCAGATACTGTATTATTTGGTGAGATTGATGTCGGTTCTTACTGTTGTTGTTAGTTTCTTTTCACAATTGCTCACTTGAAAATTTCTGATTGACAGTCCAGTATATATTTTCGTCATACGGCTGGTTTATTTTGGGTGGTACCATTCTCTCCCTGTATATATGGAGCGTAGCTAAACCCCATCTTGAGAAGTGGAGGAAACAACGAGAAGAAGAGGAATATGCTGCTCTAGTACACAAAAGTATGTACCATCAGTGTTATTTTTTTGAGTGTGTCATTTAATGGTTTTGTATTCAAAACCATGCTTGTTGTAGATCCGGATGTTTATCGAGCTAGGCAAGAAGCAATTGAGGCAGCACGCCTACGCATGCAGAAGGAACATGATCGCATTGCTAGAGTAAAGGCAGAGAGAGCAAAGGAGGTAATGAAATGTATATTTGTTATTGTTTTAAACACTAGAATCGACTAAAGGCAGCTTTGATTTTTATAATTTGCAGCTTGAAGAACAGAAACGGGAGGAATGGCTTGCGAACCAGATTGGCTCTGGTGGACACAGACTTAATGCTAATACTAGAGAGACCAATCAAACCCAGCCAGGACCAAGCAGGAAGAAGGATTCAAGCTTCAGACCAGGTATATATTTTTCTTTATTCACCCCTGGTTCAAA
Organism: Odontothrips loti; assembly: GCA_038380765.1. NCBI lineage: Eukaryota > Metazoa > Arthropoda > Insecta > Thysanoptera > Thripidae > Odontothrips > Odontothrips loti. The sequence goes on from CM076258.1 coordinate 10,383,572, forward strand.
TATGTACCTGCCCTGTACCCTTTAATTGAAAATAAATCTGTTTTTCTAGAGTATAATCCCTTGATGGGCCCAGGTGGTTCAGGTGGATATCGACCACAGAAGAGGGGATGTCCAGGTGGGGGATGTGGAAAGAAATGAAAGTTAGTCTTCTGTCATACACTTATCTAAATTACATTGATCTTAAAAAAATTCATGTGATGATTGCAATGAAGTATGTGTTGTTTGGTTTAACTACTTTAACTCATGTTTGTTTTATTGTTACCATCCTTAATTTGATATTTTAACTTATTGTTAGCTGTTATACTTAATCATTTGTTTGCCAGTTTGCAACAGATAACTTGTTTTGTCATGTGGTCCTGCTTCTGCTAATGTGTATGTAATTATGCAATTGCAATAATGTTTATGGAAGTACATTCCACAATATGCCTACTATTATGTACCATTTGACTTATTTACCATGTGTTAGTATTGAAGGGCGATTCTCAAGTAATTAGATGAGGTGTCTTATGTGATTGAATAAATTTTATTATAACAAACTAGATTTTCACATTGCTCATTTTCATTGCTTTCATTGCTTGAAATAATTCAAAATTTTTGCGGGCAGTTTCACATAATTTAAAAAAGAAAAACAGAACTTAAGAACAAAATACTTATGTCAATGGCCCACTGACAAAAATGGATTACAAAGCAGAAGGCTTCACGGAAGCGCTGTATCTTTCCTGCTGCCTCATTCGGATTTCTCTCAGTGCCTTTCCTAAAACAAAAGAAGGTGGGTGATCATCAGATAAGAGGCGGGTATTTTATCCCGCATTTTTCCACATGGGGTGAAGGCTTTTACCATCATCTTCCTCCTGGTGACTGGGCTGAGGGTGAGGTTGCCTGCTGCTTTCGTCCTACAATTCAATGGAGCAATGTGTTTTGAAAAGTCAATGCAATTCACAGTAGAATTAAATCTGGCTGTCGAAGGGCCTCACCTGTCCTAATCTGTTGCCTGGGGCTGTTGCTGCAGCAAGACGAGGGTCTCTCGCCAGTTTCTCCTCCAGCTTCTTCATTTTTTTCTGCAAAAATGAGACGTGGCTGTTGTTAAGGTGGTGACTGTGGGCATCATGTTGGGTTACAAGCAGCGTCACTCACTTCGTGTTCTTTTATCTTAAATTCTTTTATATTTGTCTGGTTCATCCGGTCTTGTACGCTGCGTGCCTCTGACACACTGCTGCTGTTGTTGGCCCCGCCGAGCCTGTAGCCGCCGTTGGCGCTGCTGACTTGCATTGGCTGTGGCTGCATCTGCATTGCTGCTGCTGAGGCCGACGAGAACTCGAAGGAGCGCAAGTGGCGTTGGCGTCCTCCCCCGGTCTCACTCCCTGCATGTCGGTTACCTAGTCTTGTTGATGGCCTCGAACTCATTTTTCAAACTCTCCCTAGCTAATCTGCTCCAACTAGCTCGTGACACAAACCAAATCTAGAGTCAGCTCCGCAGTATCCTGATCCTGATCTGTGATAAGCTGTGACCCTCAGGTATTCCCCGTCTCGAGGAGTCTCGCGTTCCCTTGTTTGATTGGTTTTTTGTTTGTGAGCTTTCGTTAGCAGTTTGACAAACGGCTAGGGACACAAGCCGGCTTGGCTTTCTGGCTTCTGCCCAGAGATATCCTTCTGATGCACCGTAAAAGGCATAGCAACTTGACTAGGTCACTTGTCTCATCGTTGCCACTGTTCCCAAGATTCGTCAGCTGCATTCATCCCCTGCTCCCTTATTCCCGCGCTTTAGGGCAAAGAACGACATGGCCACTATTTGCACTCAATGTTTTGTTATTGTGAAAATGGGAGGTTAGCCGACTAGTACGAGCGTAGTCAGAACGTAGTTGTCAGTTGCGGTTTTTTAAAGGATTTTGTCATTAACATAGCTTCACAAGGGTGTTTGTAAATGGAGGGAAAGGAAGAATCGACGGATAGAGTGGACTTAGAAATGGGTGACGCCGCGCAGGATGCAAAACCGGATAACTTCAAGAAACCGCAGTTGTGTCTGGTGGGACCTCGGAAGAGCAAAGGAGCAAAAATTCGGGTTGTCGATATTCCAAGCGAAGCGAAAGTGAAAGAGGAAAAGCCAGCCGTTCCCGAGACACCCACAGAAATTGTGGCAGCCATTGAACCACCTGAAGTAACTCCTGAGCCGGAGGAAACATTGCCTAAAGCATTGGCTGAACCAGAGCGCAAACCCCCTAAGCCTCAACAAGGTGCACCTGCTCAGAAATTAAAAGAAACGCCGATTCCATACCTGGAGCCGAAATGGGGAGGTGTCCCTCCAGAGTCATATAGCTTGGATGTCATCAAATCTGGCACCGTTCTTGATCCCATTGACCTTAGTACCAAGTCGTACATTGTCTTTGGCCGACAAACTAATTGTGATGTTCAAATGGCTCACCCAACAGTGTCAAGGCATCATGCTGTGTTGCAGTATAGTAAAGGATCGGAAGAAAAGCAGGAGGGATTTTATTTGTATGACCTGGGCAGTACACATGGTACATTTCTAAACAAAAATAGAGTCAGACCTGAAATATTCATTCGTATCAGGGTAAGTATTTTTTATTACATTGCCCTCTTGACTCAAGTCGCCCTTCAAATTGTAATTAGTAGTTTTTTATTTTCCCCTCTTGTCTAACTTGTTTCAGGTGGGCCACCAGATCAAATTGGGAGGCAGCACTCGCCTTTATTTACTTCAAGGGCCTCCAGAAGACATGGAAGCTGAGTCAGAACTAACAGTCACTGAGCTTAAAGCAAAACGGCAGGCGGAACTCCAAGCAAGAGTGCTGGCAGAAGAAACTCGAAAGCAGAAAGAAGAGGAAGAAAAGAAAAAGAGAGAAGAAGAAGGCATAGATTGGGGAATGGGTGAGTTTGTCCTTCTGACAAATTCGCACAAAGTTAAATTTCTTGAATCTCATGTCTATAAATCCCTTTTTCAGGCGATGATGCGGATGAAGAAACTGACCTCTCAGAAAATCCGTATGCAGCAACGACAAATGAGGAATTGTACATTGACGATCCAAAGAAAACACTACGTGGATGGTTTGAACGAGAGGGCCACGAACTTGAGTATGATGTTGAAGAAAAAGGTCCAGGACAGTTCCTTTGTCGAGTTGAGTGAGTGTCTTCTCTTGTCAAACTCTTTCACAAGTACAATTATTTTAGATCTGGTAATTTACTTAATTTGTTGTTTACAGAGTACCTGTGGAGGGAGCTCGAGGTGGAAGTATGATTGCAGAAGTTTTGATCAAGGGGAAAAAGAAAGAGGCGGTTGCTCAATGTGCCCTTGAAGCATGCAGACTCTTGGACAGATTGGGACTTTTGCGACAGGCTACCCATGGTATGCACAAGTGGTGAATATAAATTAATTTGTTTTGTTTTGAAACTCATTTAAAAAATTACATTTTTGACATTGCAGAGAGTAGAAAAAGGAAAGCCAAGAATTGGGAAGAGGAAGACTTCTATGACAGTGATGAAGACAATTTCTTAGATCGTACTGGGGCAGTGGAGAAAAAGAGACAGCAAAGAATGAGGCAGGCAGGCAAAGGAGATCAGCAAGTGGAAACCTATCAGTCCTTGGTTTGTGATCAATCCTTTTCAATTAATTTACCTTTATCTTACTTTACATTAAGACAAATGGAGCAAATCATTTAATGTCAACCTCTGTGTTCCAGTCTGAAAAGCACTCTGATATCTTGAAGAAATTAGAAAGCACTCAAGCTCAACTCCGTAAAGCACAAGCAGACCTTGCAGCATCCAAAGCAAAAAGTAGAGGTGATGAAGAAGGCGACAGTTTGGAATCTTTCATGAATACCCTTTCCAGTGTAGGCTGCGTTGACAAAAAACTAATTAGTAAATTAAAGGTTTGTATACTTCTCTCTGTACTATTATCATTCATGAAGTATACTTTGTGTACTGATCATGAGCCTAATCTGAATTCTCATTTGCCATGATGATTCACTTTATGTATGGTTTCCTTTCTTTTGTCCAGAATGAGCTGGTGACATTGAACAAAGAAGAAGCTCAATTAAGAAAACTTGTTAACATTGCTAGACCAACAAGTCTTCCAGAGTTGCTTGCTCCAGTTTCTGCCTCTCATTCTTCCGTCAACATGGACACCAATGCTTTAAAAAATAAATTGATGCTGGCTGCAAGGAAAAAGACTGTTGAAAAACAGAAGGTATGATTTTCTTTCAAACCCATTTCAATTGGAGTATGTTTAGCCTTATCTTCTAATGTTTTGTCCATTCTTAATTCAAGGTACCAACTAGTTCTTCAGGTGCAAGTAATTGTGATTTAAGCACAAATGTTGAAGATGAAGAGGAGCAAGATGATGAAGAGGAGAGAGGAGGGGAAAAAAATATTACAAAAAGAGGAAAACCTTTTAATGAAAGTAAAGAAAAACTTGATGTTGAGGGAAGACCTAAAGGTAAGTGTTATTGCTTAGGATTATTCAAACCATTTCTTAAGATAAGCACCCATTTCTGGGAAAAATGTGATAATTATTTTCAAATTTTTGTTTTCAGGTGTGAATGAGATCTCTCGGGCGTCCAAGGAATCCCCCATTATTGGGCCAGCTAAGCCTTCATTTATTCAACCCTTGAGCAGCTCAGAGGGAAGGAAATTGGTTGATACCAGGAAATCTGATAGAAATGATCAACCTGAAGGAAAAAATAAAACTGATGACCACAGTGGTGATAAAAATGGTGATCAAGAAGACGATGATGATGATGATGATGATGATGACAATGAAAAAACTACAAAGGCAGCGGAAAGGAGAAGAAAGAGAAGCAGACGACGACAGCAATTTAAAAATGAGAAGGTAATTTTAATTTAGATATGTATGTGAGGTCACTGTATCCAATCCCATTGATTCAAATTTTCATTTTCTTTCAGGCATTGGAGAAAACTAAAGCCCAGTATGATGCATCTGATCCAAATTATTCAGTTTGGCTGCCACCAGAAGATCAGTCTGGAGATGGAACAACAAAACTCAATGCTAAGCTTGGTTACTAATTTTGACTAGACTGAATGTTCTTGTCATTCTTGTACATTGTTGTATATTGTAAATAAACAAAACATTTTTATATTCTGACTTCTTTATTTCAATTTGTTGCCTTGAGGGAGTGGGATAGCAAGGGAAAGGAAAATATTTGGTTCAACTTCAATTTATTGTCGACATATTACATTTGTTTTGTTTTCTTCACCTGACTAGTCCTCAGCATCAAATGCCTGCACATTAGATAAGTTCTAACTCAAATGATGAAAGGTTGCATTACACTAAACATAAAGTGAATACAAAAAAGAATCTAAAACAAGGATGTACTGTAGTAAGATGGGCTCCATACATGCAGTCCTATTCAATGATTTTATTTATACTCTCTAAGTTCGTTTATAAATAACAGTTCATAAAAGTTGGTTGAACCTTGCTAAGATGTAAAGGCATGAATCTAGATGCATGTATATTATGAAACTTTCATTTAAATAGCAGCCACATTACGGTTACTATCAGATAATAATAACAAAGCACAATACAGAAATTAAACATGAACACAAGAGTAATCACAGATACACAAAAACTAAAGAAAAAGAATCATGCTACAATATGTAGCAATTGCACCAAAAAAGCTTTGGAATAACTGATAAGTAAGGCAATATTAAGTAAAAATATTTCATACTTAATCTAGTGATGATTCATGAGAAAATACTTAACCATCATGAGGACATCACTGAAATACTATCTCAACGCAGCACATATACATTCTAAAATCCTTAGAGGATGGACAAACAATTAGAATCGAACAAATTCAGCAAAGTGGATGAGGCATGCACCCACAAACCTGTAATTATGAAAACTAATTCAAGAGAGACGGCTTGACACTCAAGGCACATTTGAAAATGAGTCAGTTCAGTCCACATGCAGTCATTAAAAGATAGGATGTAGAAACGATTAACTAACATGCTTTAAGCTGTATGCTTTAAGAATATGCACTGTTTTAAGGTATGTTTTTCTTACACAAAAGCAACTAAAAACAAACATGAAATAATTTGACAGTGACAGAAGGGTCAAATCTTAACATCCGCTTGGGCATTGGTTAACTACACATGCAAACGTAATCAGTCATAAATGTCCTTTCTCAGTCTCTTCAGACAGTTCCCATTCAATACCATGAGCTCAAACTATTGTCACCGCCACTTAGTTGAATGTGAATGATAAAAACCTTGCCACAAAATGCAAGACCCCGATGATTGTAATTTAACATAGAGATAACAATGAAGCAACAAATATACGAACAACCAGTTAATCAAATTGAATTTAACGTTTCAATTTAATAAACAGTCAAGTTACAAGTAAACAGTCAAGCATGCAAGAAATAATGTTCACTTAACTTAAATTAAAACAAGAAATATTTAGCTCTTTTAAAAAATTCTCACATGGCATGTTTGGTGGTAAAAGACTATGCGAACAAAACCATGAAGACACAATAACAGTTCAAACAATACCACAATCACAAGATTCTCTCCTAAAATTTTCTATTAAATATTTTTCAACTTTCCATATCAGCAACTAGTACCAGAATACACAGACAACAGAAATTTAAAACTATGGTAACATGCAAGTTCATAAAAATGTCAGCTATGATAAAAGCATTGTACACTGTACATTAACAAATATCAATATAACAATGAATATGTTACCGGCAATGACCGCAGGCCGGGCAAACATAACATTGCCCGAGGTGATGTTAGTTTTGCCCAGTCAATTTCGGCAAAGTCGGGATTAATAATTCTATTCTAAGATTTCCGTGTTTTTAGCAAGATAGTTGGAAAACTAAGATTGCCGAAACTGCCATTGGAAATGTTGACTAATCTCCGGCAATGTTTAAAAAGTTAACTATCATCACACTAAAAACACGGAAATCTCAGAATAAAAATTACTTTGACGAAATCGACTGGGTAAACCTGACATTGTCTAGGTAATGTTAGGTTTGCCCGGCTTCCCTTCACTGCCGGTAATAAATACATGAAACAACCTTCCAAACCATCACCTCTCAGTCTATAATAACTTGGCACGGATTTATCTAAATAGAATCAAGATTCAATCAACAACATGTAAGCATGTTTAACATTCCAATAGGTAATTGAGATTTGACTGACAGTTATAACTTCATGTATGGCAATTTGATATGTACAGACAGAAATAATAAAATGGCATAAACAAACTTTCACTAAAGCAAAGCATACATACATACAAGACATACATACATTGGTACATAAAATACATCGTTCAAATTTTTATCTCTGGTCTGTTCTTGGAGAATGATTTAATGACGCACTTTACTCTACACTGAATGTATCAGATATTTCTCGTACATATACCTTAGGAAAAAATCCAACCTGAAAATTGGAGTTAAAGTAAGTAAGTCAATGGGTGCAGTTGTTTTAGAAGCCTAAGGAACCAAAACAAAAACACAAAGGACTTACCCGATCATTTGCTTTTCCCTTCCACCAACCCATATGGTCAGCCTCCTTGCTTAGTACCACAACTTGAGTACCCTTTTTAAGAGGCAACTGATTTGGTTCAGTGGGATTGTAATCCATTTCAGCAACAACCACTATGCGACGAAATGGCCACCGCAGTTTAACATGCAGCCTGCATTTGTTGTTGACAGATCAGAATAAGACAAATTAAGTTACAGATGCATGCTTAAAAAATGAAATAAATGAATAAGAACTGAAAAAATTAGCCTACCCGATAAAATTTTCAGCAAGACTAGTGTGCTCATAACAACTTATAAGTTCCACAACACTTCGAAAGAAGCGCGACTCTGAAAGATAGTAGTGAGGAATGCCATCCATGTCCTTTTCATACACCTTCATGTGTTTCACTTCATTATCAGCCCTGTAAAACACACTCTTGAACAGTCAGATCCACCATCATCAAAAACATAACATTTCCACATTTTGGTATATACTTACTTCATGCTTAGTGCATAAGCTGTCTCATTGGGATGAGTTGGTCCTTGAGGACGAATCCTCAACAAATATGTCCCATCAGTGGTTTGCTCTAAGAGGCTAGAAGCTTGATCACGACCCATTTCACCAACAAACCTGCAATTTAATCAGGACACATATACAATAAAAATATGATTAATTGAGAAGAATATCATGAGAGATAATGACTCAGAGAGAAGGTAAACTACAGGAAAAGTGTGAGGACTTTTCACTCACCACAGATATTCTTTCAGCACTTCATTGTCTTGAATCCACGACCGTCGACTTCCTTCTCCAGCTACTAATGGCAAGGGTTGTGGTAACTAGAAAATTAGGCACGTAAATATACAGATCTCTAGTATAAAAAATAAGAAGTTGTCACAAAAGCAAACAGTAAACCGAAATTGTACCTGAATAGTATGGTTGATAGCATTAGGATCAGAGTCATGTCGTGGGTTTAGGACTGGTGGCCTTGGTGGAAGTTCTGGAGGTGGCTTCATTCCACATCTTCCAGAAACTGGAATGCAAGGCTTGTGGCAAGCAATAGAACATCGTTCACACCGATATCCCTACACAAATTAAATGTATTAAGAGCTGTAGTTAAGTTCATAAAAATCCCTAGTTCGTGTCAGACATTAGCCTTACTTGAAATATTCTCCCTTTGAGGAACTTGCTACAGTGACTACATGTTGTTGGCTTTTCAAAGGTGGTCATTAGAAAACGATGGTCAGTATTGCGACAAACTGCAGGTTCAATGTTGTCTCTGCAATAAACAGAATAATTACAAAGTTCAAATTAGAACATGCGCGAAGGATTATTTCTATCCCTCATTGGTACGGTGTTCAGGAGAGGTCTGAAAAAATTTAATATACAAAAACAATGACAGAATACTCACAAAGCATCTTGTATTGCTTTGATCCATTTTTTCTTCAGTTCTTCAGTGCGAGCATACATGGTAAAAGCTGTACGTTCACTTTTACGGACAAGTAGCCACTGGTAACTCCAGCGTGAGCTCTGATGAAGAACTCTTCGATTTGTGACATCTTCAACTTTATACTCTTGCAGAGGTAGGGATTCTTTAAAACTGTATTGATCTCCCTACAACACATGATTTAAAATAGGTTAAAAACAAGATTTGCTTTGTGTTTAGTGTAAAAATAAAGGTGATAGTTACCCTGACAGATTTGCACATGAGCATAACTTGATCAAATATGAAGACATATCTGGAAACAAGGTGCTTGTTAGTGAAATAAGGCCAAATTTTTATGCACTATCTTCAAAATGTTACTAAAGAAATCAGCCCACCTGACTTTTACTTTCTGATCATTATGAGCTTTGATCCTTAGCTCTCCATCTTTCAACAATCGCCCATAATCCTTCAGCTCTGTGTCTTCTGGCATTACCCAATCAGATATACTCTCTTGGATATCATGCATTATCTGAAGTGTATCACTATCCCGCTTCACCTCGTTGCAGTATTGAGCCACATCAACCATTGCTTCCTTAGCACGCTCCAGACCTCTGTAGTCTTCATGATTCTGCAAGCATGCAACACACTCTTTTAATGCTGCTCCAGCAACACCCAAAACTAAAACATGGAGACGAGTAATTCAGACTAGGTATTCAAGAACAAACTTACATGTTGTGTCTCACTAATAAGTTTATCCAGGAGCAAGTGATACTTAAGTATTCGCTGCATTGGAACTGATAAAATATCTCTTAATTTGAATTTTCCGTTGTTTGCATCTTGCTGACATTTCTAGGCAGATGAAAACACTACATATAAGAGGTAATATTCTTTAAGTGTAAGATCGCAGCAGTTTAAAAAAATCACTAGACTTACAATAACTTCCTGATTAACCACTTCATTCTTTAAACATACTTCTTGAATGGTGTTTTGAGCAGCAGTGAGATTTGCACAATAATCACCATAAATGAGGAATTTTTCTCGCCAATTAATAAATACTTCACTCAACCTTAAGGCAGTCTGGGGAGTGCATGCCTTTCTCAACTGGCTATGAAACCCCACATGTATTTCAGATAACTCCTGATGTTTAGAAAACAAGAGGGAAGTCATTTCATAATAGAGGAGGAAGCTATATAGGACATTAACTAAGTAAAGAGAAATATCATAACAAACTTGCCTTTATACCATGAAAAACGGTTTTCATATCTTCTTCTTTCATTATACTACTTAAAGGACGCATAAAAGATCTCTGCAGAGTTGACAAAACATCAACATACTTCTTCTCTGTTTCAACTAATTCATTGATGACATAATCACGTTTTTCTAAGCTCTGAGTAATTGCAGATGGAACCTGGAATTTCAGGAAAATTTTAAGAAATGTTTCAATTTTTAAGTTCCTTAACATTAAAATAACCAGAAAAAAGGGAATGAAAAGCAAAACATAATAATAGAAAATAATCACAGAATTTGACAAACTTAATGAGGACAGCAAGCATAGATTGACTGAACATGCAGCATCTAGGAGAGCTGAGAGTTTTCTTTGGTTTGATAATATAGCTATGCCAGGCCAATTTATTATTTGCATTCATAAATAACTACTTAACACAGCACAATTGAGATGTCAGATTTAATGAAGTACAGAACTTCTGCAATTATGCACAAAGAGCCGATTACCATGGTTCAGTATATCCCTATAAGGGACAAGAAACTTAAAAAGTGAATTGTTTTTTTTTTATTCTCTTCTTTTTAATTCATAGTTTGAGAGGATAGTGATAAATATAACAGAATTGAATACAGAAAAAAAAATTGTTCACCTGTACATGGGCATGCTGTTTGTGAATGGAGCAAAGATCGTGGTAGACTTCCTCATTGTGAATGTGAGAGTAGTAAGTCCCGTACTCGTCCACATCTGATCCACCTTGGATAGTTTCATCCTCACTAAAACACACAATATCAATAGCTACAAGCCAAGACAAGCGAGCATATCTCTCTATCAACAATGAAAAATAAAAAATAAATCACACAATTTCTGTACACGAACAATCGTAAAACTAAATTTCTATTTCTATCAAACAGAAAAAATGTAAGCATTAAAAAAAAATATACCTCTGAAAATCAAAGTATAAAGGGCGCTGTACATGTTTTTTATTTTCATAATGTTAAACTAAACCAAGGCAATGAGGAAAATGGGAATTTAGAATAATGGTTCAGGCAAGTGTTCACAGTGAGGTGGAGCATTTACTGAAGCATTGTGTGTGACCAAAACTTTGGTGATAGGTTTTAAGGTAAGGGTTTTCCAATATTGTTTTGTCAGGACTAGAAACTTTATGATAAAAATGAGCACCTAAAAAGCAATATCTGAGGGACACTGATCAAATCTGATTTATGTCTGACGAAAATACAAAGCAAAACTTAAAATGCACACACACACACACAGCAGAAGCTAAATCTAAACTACACAACCAATCTACTTTCTCACTAATATATGGTACTTGGCTTGTACCTCACTGCTGAATGTGACACAAAACAAATCCTCATACAGTTCTTCTTCAACTTCACCAAACTTGGGACAAGGGATTGTGAACTGTAACCAGGGAACTGTTCTCCACGTGTCCCAAGCTGGTGTTATCTCAGGATCTGAAGGAGTTTCAAGGCTGGAAATCCATTTACAATAAATATATCTCTCTTCCCGGGATTCAATTTTTCAAACGAATGAATGACAAAATACAGCAATAATAATACTGAAAAGAGTTAACTTACTTAGAATGCAGGTTCCTATAAATGTCCTCTTGTGATAATGTTCTTGGCTTGAATGAGAATCCACTGAAATCACCATGACACAATACACTTGGTAAACAACACCTTAAGGTCAGCTAATACATACATAGGTGTAACTGGTAATTAAACAGGGATATAAAAAAATATCATGCTGCACACTTACGGTATATTTTTACGTTGAATTCGTGGGCAGTTAGAGAGCTTGGACAATGTGTGAAGGACTCGGAAAAAGTCTGACAGATCAAAGAGCATTGAAGGCTCGAACAGTTCGTTCTTCTTGATTCCAAAGTATTCGTGGCAGACTTGGAGGAATGCTTTGATATTGCGCAGGCACAAGAACTGAAACAGACAGCACCCGTTACAGCTCCCCTGTGCAGCAAACGCCCTCCAAACTATTGCAGCCGCAGCGGCGAGGATGCCCACACAAACAGGAACAGGGACAGGGGTGTTGACAACCCTGACACAGCCTGCATCTTTATTTCTCACCTGAGCCATCTGAGGCTTCTGGTTCACGTCCTTCATTTCGATGCATCCTGGCTCGAGGCCATTGAGCAGGTTACACAAAAGCACCCCATCGCGAAGGGTGTAGGCGAGGTCCGAGACCGAGGCGTCCGGCCAGTTTGCCTTGTGGTCTGGGCGAAGCACTTCGCACCTCGTCAACCATCCTGCGCAATCCCTCCAAACCTCCCCTGCCCCAGCCCCAGCCAGCGAGCTGGAGGCGAGAGCGAGCTCCATGGCGCTCTCAGACGCTCACGGACTTACAACAGAGCCATGGCAAAGCTGGGCAGCAAGCCCACTGGGGAAGTCTACGTTAAAAACAAACTTAGACACTACACTCTAGCAGACTTGACAACAACAACGAACGGACGGGAATTGACGAATACGAATGCGAATGTGGAGGCCAGGCCCAGGCCCGAACCTTCCCGAACGCGAACACGCGAGGAGCACCTTTAGCGAGGCTATACCCACGGCCGTATGAGAAATTCAACGTAATTGATTCTCTCTTCATGTGACTACGGCTTTAACGGTTATTAATGCCCGTCGATATCGAGTTGAAACGTTATCAGATAGGACAAATTTGTGACAAAATAAAGAAATCTATGCAAAAATATCCTGAATACAACCCGTGATAACTTTCAACAAAGAATCTAATGCAATGAGGCCCATTCCCCTTCAGCCTGTTACATTTAAGAAAATTCGAAAAATAGTCGACTTTTGTCTTTTACTTTTTTTCAAACATTTCAACGGAAACAGGTAGAAGGTTCTACATTATTACTCTCCTTCAAATTTGAAATTGTGATAATGGTGCAAGGAATTTGTGAAAAAACGGTGGCTTGTAGGAGTGGGACACTACTTTGTTAACCAAAAACTTCAGTATTTCCATGTGAAAGTGTATTAAATATTTCTATACAAACATAAAGTTCAACAAGACAACGTAACAAATCACCAGCAACGTACAAAACAACCATGCATTCCTCTCCATCTTGGGCGTTGACTGATGACATGGCAGACAGTGATGACATGTTGACAAAATAATTCGGGGAGATCACACAAATGGACAGGCATAATTAAAAAGAAACGCGCTGCCACAAAAGTGAAACCTCCCTGCAAAATACAAGCAGAATTAGACAACCCCCCACCACCAACCCTTGACTCATTCACACACACACACACACACACACACACACACAAGGTGGATCTCAAGCTTCCTCTCGGCAATTCTATTTGATTTTCTAAATAAAATCAAAACAATGCGGGAAGCACATCCAACCTTCACACACACTGGGGCCCCTTGCTCATTCATACACATGCTGCAAAAAAAACAATGGTCAAGTGACGAACAGTGCCAGGGGGAATGCTTTTACTTGCTAACCCTGAAGGGGTTGACCCGTTGTGGGCCGCATGTGAGTTGAATATATTGCAAGGAACTCTGCCCACGATGGCCATCCCTGCTGTGATGGGTCGCAAGCATGAGTTCCATATGGGCATAAGGCCCTTGGGGAGCCCCAAGAAAGGGGCTGAAGGGATAGCATGGCTGTGAGCCATGCAAAGGCACTGCATAAGCCACTTTGACCTCATTAGCAAACACAAACACAACAAACACAAACTTTAACCACAGTTGATCTTGCATATCTTCACACTTGTAGACGTGTCCTTGGAGGCGTTGTAGTCCACTGCGTCCTTCAAGTCCATAGAGGCCATTTCCCTGGAGTCCATTGTTCAGTCCACTTGAGATTGAGCGTCCTTCTTGAAACTTGTAACCGATGTCCATTCCTTTGGGCCACGTCCAGGTGCAGGTCCAGGTCCGAAGCAGCCTGTTAACACTAGAAAACAAATGTGAGTAACAAGATTCCGCACAAAAGTGTAATAATACAAATGCAGGCAGCAGCATAAATCAGCCGCCGCAACAGAGCACGCCTGGACACATGCCAAGCAAGGCCAATGGAAGAGCAATTATATGTTTTTTCGTCAGCAGGACCGAGAAAACATATACTTGGTACCATTGCCTGACCTAAACTTAACACTAAACTAAAGTATACATAAAGGGATACTTCCTTTCGATCAGGAACGACGAAGTCCGCGGGACCTTGGAGTGGTAGTGCACCGGCTGCAGCCATGCTTGAACTGACAGGACGGGTTCGCCTCCTGTTGCGGTTCGCAGCAGAACCAGTTTGTTTGTTCTTCCTCTTTGTGGTGGCCGGGGCATACGTGTCCATCGGCCAGGGTTTCGCCAAAACACAACAAATTCGTAGTTATGCGGAAGGGTCGAACCTGTAAACTTGCGGTTTGGATGAAACGGTTCGTCCTATCAACCTGCGAAATTTCAGTCCATTACTGGGCAAAACTATCGAGATATTCTAAAAAATTCGTTACCTTTGTCGGGGCTGGCGAGGGAGGTCGTATTCCGATAGGCGGAGGTGGCGTATTCCGATAGGCGGAGGTGGCGGTGCGGCGGCCATCTTTGTTCCAATTCCCGGCGCGTAATACGAAGTAATCATAGGAGTTGTACCTTTAACTACCGTTTGTTGCTGATTTTGAGTTATGAGGCTCGTAACAAATTATGTTTTGGATGAAATGAAGTGTTTAGTGTGTTCTGACCCTAAAAAATCCGCTTGCAAATGCGTGCCGAAAGTAGAAATCGAGTAGAAATGGGGCTGGGCGGAGGGCGGAGGTCGGCCCGGGACAGTTTTGGTGCCACTTATGTTTTGCACTGTTTTGAAGCCTTCTGTGGAACCGTACAGTCATTGAGTAAATTTTTGTCCCTCTGATAAGGATTATGCCGATCGACAGAGTGGACGGCAGAAGTTCTTCTGCTAACCACTAAACTCTCATACTTTCCTTGCGGCTTTCAAGCAGTAGCCTCGCGCGAGGTTGGGAAGTGGCCTGCAGAAGTCGTCACCCAGTTCCGCCACATTGTTACAGCTAGTTGGCTGAGTGCCGACTAACTTTACCATGAATTTGGCTTTGTTTCACTCAGTCAGAAGTCTCAGGGATTCAGACAACGGATCAGCATCGCGTTGGATCGTCAGCTCATTGCAGGATCGCCGACGTGCAAAACTTAAGATGTCTTTTGCGCCCAAGCGTATTTGATAGAAAGGTGTTGTCCAAGAAATTGGAGGGGTGTGAGGCGTCACAATTACTTAATAAAAAATTCGTTCAGGTTTAGAAGTGAATGACATTTAATTTTGTACATTGAAAGTGTGAAATAAATTGTAATATTTGAATGATGGCTGTCTGAAGGGACCGGAACATCAATTGTTTTTTTCTCCTTTCTCTACCCTACTTTTAGTGCCTTATGTATTTCGTGTCCCAATTCTGGGACCGGAACCTACAAGCACACATTTTCGATTGCGGAGGAGCGCTCAGCCTTGGCAAGTTTTGACTTTGGCTAGTAGAATGGATGTCCGAGTGCCGACCAGCCCGCTCACGCGGTTGTCCGTCAGCGACCGGGCCCAGGACACGGAGAACAACAACGGCTCGGTACGTCGTAGGTTATGTCCAGTTCTGTCGCCGATGGCGGGCCTAGGTAGGTCGGGGGTATTCCCTCTGACTCTGCCCGACAGATACGCGGGTTCGAATGTTCGAATCCACCTTGCTCCGACTCGTCATCCGACTATGATGTCTGGATTCGGTATTTGAACCGGCGGCCGGGCCTGACTTTCATTATAATGCTTCATTTAAAAACACACACAAAAAAAAACACGAAAAAACAACTTTGGGATTCGAACCGCTGCAGGGTTTGCTGCGGCTGCCAAACGAGATGGTGCAGCGGGTGTTGACGTTCCTGCCGGCCGAGTCGCTGACGAACACCTCCCAGGTGTGCCTGCATCTGGGCTCGCTGACGGCCAGCCGCCACCTGTGGCGGAACAAGGACATGGAGTGCCCGGACCAGGCCCGCCTCACGGAGATGGCGAAGGCCTCGGCGGAGGACTGGGACACCCTGGCCGTGGACCTGGCCGCTGGCTCGTGCATCCGGGCGCGCTTCGAGGAGGACGCCAGGTAGGCCGTGTTGCACTATGGGCGTTGCCGCTGCCCGAGCTCCCCTCACTGCTGTCTTCTCTCGTTAAGGAAGCTGTCCGTGTCCGTGCCCTCCTTGGCCGTGGCCGCGGCCGTCCTCGGCGGTGACCTCGGCCGCCGGCCTTCACACCTGCACTTCCGCGAGCACCTGGTCTGCCCGGGGCAGGAGGAGGACACCGCCGGCGCGGCCGCCGTGTGGGCTGCCCTGGCCGGCCTCCGGGACGGCGGCCGCGCCGAGAGCCTCCATCTTGTGCTCCAGGCGGAGGGGCCCGTCGCCCGCAGCAGCTTCCGGTGGCCCACGGTGAGCTCAGGTCCCTGCTGCAGGCCGCCGGCAGTCTATGACGCCGTGCTCATGTCGCCCGTGTCCTCTGTTCCAGGGCAGCACCCTGCCCGCCCTGCACACCCTCCTGCTGCAGCTCGTTGGGGCCGCGGGCGGCACCGAGCCGACGTGCGACGCTTTCGAGTCGCTGCTGCGGGCTCACAGGTACGACTCAGAGAAAATTAAATTCAGCCGCGTCTTGCGAGTCTAACTACAGATGGCGCCTGCTGGGTAGGCAATCCCGACGCGCGCATGCACGCGTGTCGTGCGGGCTGGCCTACCCCGGCGGTCGCAGGCTCTCAGTGTGGCCTGCCTCTCACGCTGCAGCAGCCGGGTGCGCTGCGTGGACCTGCTGTCGCCGTCGCTGGTGCCCCTGCTGGACCTGTGCCCCCCGGCGCTCCGCCGCGCCGCTGTCCCCGCCACCCCCTGCCTGGCGGGGCGGCTGAAGCGCTTCACCAGCCTGGAGGAGCTGCGTCTGGAGGGCGTGCAGACCTACGCTCTGACTGAGGTAAGGTACTCGTGCTAGGCGGGGCCGAGGGGGACTTCGCCTGAAAAAAAATCGGTGTATAGGCGCAAAAAATAAAAATCAGAAAAAATAAAAATAAATCAGGTTGAGTTTGTTTGTTGTTGTTTTTTCAGTTAGTGCGGCTGGTGGGGTCATCGCCGACGCTATCCGGGTTGCGGTCGCTGTCCGTCCGCAGCGCGGTGCCCTGCATCGAGGTGGTCCGCGCGCTGGGCGCAGGGCGCCTGCAGCTCCTCACGCACCTCAAGCTGGCCGTGCCCGTCCACTGCATGAGCGTCCTGCCCGAGGCGCTGGCCGGGCTGCCGCGGCTGCACTCGCTCGTGCTGCGGTACACGCCCACCTCCGCGGTCCTGGACGCCATCCCCGCCGCCTCCGTGCCCGTCCTCGCCTTGCTGACCGTGCTGGCGGACCCGTGCGCGCCCCTCCCCGTCGACGATGCCGCGGCCAGGTCCCGCTGGCGCCCGGGTGAGACCCCGTCGACTGTCGTGCACAGGATGACCGAGAGCGGATCAGTTTGAATTGTGTTGTCCCCCGCAGACCCCGGCGCCGTCTGTCGCCACAAGGCGCTGTGCGGACTGGTGCGCCGCTCCCCCGCCGGCCTCCACGTCCTGTGCCGCCCCTGCCCGCAGTACCTGGCCGCGCTCCGAAAGGCGTCCGCGCTGACAGCCATCCGCTCGGACGCCACCCTACTGCTGGCCGAGCACCCCGACAGCGCCTACACCGAGCCGTGCTGCCGCTGCAACGAGGCCCGCGACTCATACAGGGGCACGCACTTCTTGGCCACGGCGCGGGGCCGCGCGCACGCCGACGAGCGCCTGCAGTTTGTGTGCGTCAGAAAGAGGACGTCATGACCCACGACTGCGTGGTGACGCCGTCATGACCGGGTGCAATATGACGTGAAGCATAAGGTGTCTCATGTCGAAGGTGTAAATGTATTTTCTGAGGTGACAAGCCCGTCTGTCCCAACCAACACTCTGTGATAAACTTTATTCGCCCTGCTGGATAGTAATAAAAAATATAAACTCAAACTCTCGTCGTTTTATCGTCACTGTGAAAGCCGAGTGAGTCCCGCCGCCGCCAGTAGATGGCGCTGCGCGTCGTGCGACTGCGCCTCGCGCCTTCCGGCGCTGCCGTCAGATGGCGCCAGTGGCGGCATGAGGGAAGTACAGTGCCCGGCGCCGGCAGCTGCACCGGTCACTGGTCCTGCTGCAGAATCGAGTCCAGCAGCCCCTCGCGCTCCCAGGCGGCGAAGAACTGCTTGGCGACCTTCTTGTGCGCCTCCCGGTCCAGGGCCAGGTCTCGGGGGTGGGGGCCGTCGGCCGTGTGCACGTCCACGATGGTGTCGAACGTGAGCCCGACGGAGTGCGGAGCCATGATGAGGTGCGTGCAGCCCATGGTGTTCATCACCTCAATGAAACCGCGGCGGCGCATCTCGGCCTGCGAGCGAAATTAAACGAAAATAAATTGCGGCGGCGCTGGTGCGCTGGCACTCGTAGCGCACCCTACCTGCAGCTCGGCCAGGGTGGGCACGTGCGGGGCGGACAGCGCGCGCAGGCAGCCGGACAGCTCGTCGTAGTACTCGGCCAGCATGTCGTCCCGCCGGAGCCGCACCTCGCCGCTCACCGTGGGGAAGAAGTACATGAGGTCGCTACAGGGCGACCCCCACGAGGTGATCTGGTAGTCGATGAGGCGGACCTCGGCGGGCTGCGGGAACATGAGCGGGGTGAGGCGGGGCCTTCGGGCGGGGAGGCTCGCCGCTGGAGTCCCGGTGCGCACTGACCTTGCCGTCCGCGCCGTACTTGAAGAGCATGTTGCCGGTCCACAGGTCGCCATGCAGCACCACGTTGAAGCCCTGCCCCAGCGGTTTGGGGCGGTGCGCCTCCAGCACACGCCGCTTGCAGCCCTGCTGCAGCCGCCTCAGCTTGGCCACAGTCCGCTGGCACAGCTCCTCGGGCCACTGCTCGGCGTGCCGCAGGAAGCGCGCCATGCCTTTCTCCTGCGCCACACCAGAAATTAAAAATTGAAAGGAAAAAAAAATTATCCCGAAAACATTGATAAGTTAACAAAATCTCACAATTTTTTTAAGATCCTAAAACTTTTACCAATTTTTTTAATTTATATTTTTAAAATCAAGATTGATTTGAAGCCGGTCCTGTTCACCAACACCAGTGTTGTACCAGCATGCCGCTGATGAAGGTGTCGTGTTCCTCGCAGACCATGCGGGGCATGTTGTCGAACAGGCCGGGCTGCTGGTGCAGCAGCACCGACCCGGCCGCGTGGAACCGGGCCAGGGCGCGCATCACCAGCCTCACGTGGTCCACGTCCAGGCTCGAGTCGCGGTTCGCCAGCCGGAAGCCCTGAGTGCGTATGAGAAATTCAGGTCGAAATCGCGTCCAGGTGGCATTCGAATCCGAGTCCTGGTGTCGGCGGCCGCTCCGTACCTGCACGGAGATGTCCTCGAAGAAGAGGGACGGGTCGGGCTCGGGCTCTCGGTGCACCATCCTGGGCGCGATGGGCGGCTGGTCCATGCCGGCGGACTTGAGCATCTGCTGCATGGGGGGCATGATGTCCGCGTAGACGCGGCCCTCGACGTCGAACGACTCACGGATCGGGTAGTAAACGTCCACGATCTCCGGGGGCAGCGGCCTCTGCGCACAGGTCGCAGGTTCGAGTCCCGTCCGAGGCGGAGCGGTTTTCACACTCTCCGTACTGTTTGCTGACCTTGACGACGAGGTGCTGCACCTTGCCGTCGTCCGCCGTCAGCCGGAGGCGGAGGGCGGCGCTGGCGAAGTTGTCGCCCGCGCCCAGGGGCTTGGCGTCGAAGTCCCGCACGGGGCCGCCGGCCACCTTCTCCAGCAAGGAGGGCGTAAGCCAGTCCGTGGTGCTCTCGGACACGGGCATAGTGGTGATGCTGCTGCTGTTGCTGAAGTTCTCAAACGCCGGCCGCCGTCCGGAGGCTGCCGCTGCTGCCGCTGCTGCCGCTGCTGTGACAGGACTGCTCCGAGACAGTGCAGGTCGGGCCGAGCTCGGGGTACTCAGAGGGGGGCTTGGGGCTGCGTGTGGGGGTCGCCAAACCGGCCCCCGGCCCAGATCCGGGGCCGGGAGAGAGCGGAGCGGGGCCACTGCGGATGCAGCCGCACCGGGTTCCCACGCAGGCGTACGCAGGACAAGATACTGTCAGGTACCCGACGGGTACCCGTGCCACCGGCAATTCCTAGATAGCAGCACAGCAGCTGAGGTCAGGTGCCATCACCTTAGATAACATGCTGATTGATTACAGCGCGCGGAATCTCGGCCTGTGTCTTCTTCGGGAGGCGGACCTTCGACAGTTCACTCTCACTAACGCGCACCCCGTAGGGCTGTGCGAACTGTTCGAATCGAATCGAATCTACGAAAAGTTCGATTCGATTCGGTGGCGATTTTTCCTACTTCGATACCGAAATATTCGAAATTTCGAATCTACAGTTGTTCATCTGCGAACTTTGGTTGCACTGTTCACATCATTTTTGAAAGCCGCGCGCACAGAGTTTCTCATCAACGAGATTTGTCTCCTTATACCATACTGTTCCCTTTTTTGTATTATACAATTTGTTTTTATTACGGTAACTATTTCTTAGAACGCATGGATAAATTAAATGTTTTGGTTCGAATTCGATTCGAAACTGAATCTGACTAGTTCGATTCGATTCGACAAAATTTTTACAGATTCGGTTCGATTCGACGAAATTTTTGAAAAATTCGATTCGATTCGAAAGTAAAATTGGTGATTCGCACAGCCCTAGCACCCCGTCGCCCCAGTGCACTTCGCCCTCCCTCCCGGCGGGACTGATGAATGGGCCCGCGCTGATAAGCGCACGGAAGGCACCAATAACTAACCGAACATCGGCAGCATCACACATACGCCCAATATGACCCCCCCCCCCAGGAAGACTCGCGTACTAAAGGTCTGAGCTCGGGAGCTTCTTTTGTGTCCGGGCGCTGGGACGAACAAGGAACGTCCTTGTACTGCGACGTGACATATTTCCCCTCCCCCCCCTCTCTCTCTCTCTCTCTCTCTCTCTCTCTCTCTCTCTCTCTCTCTCTCTCTCTCTCTCTCTCTCTCTCTCTCTCTCTCTCTCTCTGTTATCTCTCTGTTATCTCTGCCTCCAGACTAAGTGTGTCCCCACGCACATCCTTATCACCAGTCCCAATTTTTGTCGTTTCTGTTTTTGCATTTTTCGCGCGATTTTTCCCCCTCCCCCAGCAAATTTATCGTCGCTGTGTTGGTATCTTTATTTGGTGAGCCGTTTTGCGTCTGCGGTGACGACACCGCCATGAGTGCTGCTGCTGCTGCTGCTGCTGCTGCTGCTGCTGCTGCTGCTGCTGCTGCGCGCCTCGTCAGCCGCGGCCGCCTGCAGAAAACCTGTTCCGCGTAAAGTCTTCGGCGCCATGCGGTTTCGAACCTCTCTCGCCTCGCAGAAGGTCGATATAAGCTCTGGTTTACTACAGTAAAATCATTTTTCTAAACAGTATGTTGTTGTCGTTGTTGTTTAAAAAATCAGCCAACCAATATTATTTGAATCAAGTTGTCAATTTGTACCTAAAACTGTTTTTTATCAGTGTATTGTACGCGTGTGTTTCGTCACCGAAGCAAGTGCACTTTTGGTCGCCTTGAAAATGCTGTACTTAAAACGGCAATGGCAAAAAAAAATCACTCACACAAATTAATCTGCCTTTTTTTTTTTTTTTTTTTTTTTGCATCCTTGTGGCTGTCGGGTCAGGCCGGGCGTTGGGTTTTCACTTGACCTGTCTGCTGTTTTCGGTATTCATAACCGGCCGGTCTGTCCGCGCGGCACGCTCCCAGGGCCGCGCCACGCGCCGGGCCGGCCGGGCCACGCGCCGCTTGTAACGCAATATTAATGTCTGAAATGCAATCATCGGCGTAATCAGCGGTGATTGGCACCCCCGCCGTGTCTGTAAACACGAGCCGCTCCGGCCTGACGCGCACCGCACCCGGACCGGCACACGGAGGGAGAAAGTTAGTGGGTCGCAACCAAGTTTTTAGTCAAATTCAAGTCAAGCAATAAATTTTTGTTCTGAGAACTAAAATTTAGCTGAGCGAAGAAACACTATTGTTTTAGTTGATTTTCAGACAAGCGATTAATTTTGGTTCTGATAACCAATTTTCTTTTTCTCTGCTGTATGCTCTTGCAACGAACCTCTTCGTTGGAGCAACTAACGTTTCGTTGGTGCAACTACAAGATGGTTCTCCCAACCACTGCTGGTCTGGAAATCAACTTAAAAAATTAGTTGCGACCAGTAATCTTTTTACTCCGTGCACCGACTGAAACGCTGCCCGCACTGCTCGCGGGTGTGTAACTGAGGTCTGAAGTTACTCTGCTGTGTGTATAAATAACCAACACGGTCACAAAGGAAATACAGAGAAGTAAGGAAGTTGAGATGACGACTATCGTTGGATTTTTCGACTTGGTTTCCTGGTCAAATTGCTCTCGCGATTTTTCGCCGCGCCGAGACGGTCGAAAGCGCCATGCTTTCCCACCAGAGCAAATAATCAGGACCCGGCCCGCCCCGCCCGCCCTGCCCCCGGCGGGACTCGAACCCACGACGGGCGGACGGACGCAAGAATGTGTGCAAGTGACACGTTACGACCGAGGGGTGGCTGGTGAGGCCGGGGGCGGCGCGCGGCGCGTGGCGGACGCGTGGCGGGCGCGTGGCGGCGCGTGCCGCACAGCCCGTGCCCCGCGCAGCCTAGCGCAGCCTGCAACAGACAAGCCGGCGCCCAGCCCAGCCCAGCCCAGCTGGCTCCGTCCGGCCCGGATACGCTCCGCCGCGGCACTGAGGCGCTGCCGTCATGCGGACCATTTGTCGCTGCCGTATCTGATCTGGAAAGGTCATATGGAAGACCACCTGGAGGCTGTACGCGGCCTCATCTCGGAGACCACCCACTTGGAGGTTCCAGGTCGTCATCTGGAAGGCCACCTGGAGGCCAGACTCTCATCTGGAAGCGGGCCACCTGGAGGCCAGACTCCCATCTGGAAGCAGGCCACCTGGAGGCCAGACTCTCATCTGGAAGCAGGCCACCTGGAGGCCAGACTCTCATCTGGAAGCAGGCCACCTGGAGGCCAGACTCTCATCTGGAAGCAGGCCACCTGGAGGCCAGATTCTCATCTGGAAGGCCACCTAGAACCAGATTGTACCTACCTGCAGAGTACTCCAGCGAAGCGCCCCTGGCGGGCGACGCGGGTAGGCAGGCCCGCCGAACAGCCGTGCTGGCCGTGTTGCCTACCCGCTGGCTGTCGGGCGCCACAGCCCAGCCCAGGGCTTGAGTTTGATTATTCTGTGCCGTCTGTCCGTCGCTAGTCAGCGGGTGCTCTGCGATGGAGACAGATGATAGGGGACGCAGTGGTTGGTTCTTGCTCCGGTGCGGCGTTCCCCTCCCTCCCTCCCGGTCCAGCGACCTCTTGAGCTGGAAAATCTCTTTATCGCTTCTTAATTAAATTTGGAGCGGCGCGGGAGAGCGGAGGGGAGGGTCGGGATGGCGCCACACCACACCACTCAGGCGCACGCCGGCGGCACAGCACTCGGTGAGCTTTGACTGGTGATACTGCGGGGCGTCTGCGGTCTGAGGGGTTCGGCAGGTCAATCAGCAGACAGATCATTTCGTTTCAAATAAAGATTTTATTTAATTTTTTTTTGTTCTAAATATACCTACTCGGTAGATAAAAGTTTGACAAATCAATTTATACAATTTTACATAATATAATAACGCAATCTTATAATATTAAACTCTTTTATTCTAAAAAAAAAAAGAAGAAAAAAAGAAGAACCGGAACGAACCGCGTGCTTCTCGAAGCACGCAAACAAGGGAATTCGGGCCGCTCGGTTCAGTAGCGAAACATTGTTTGGCTCCTTTTATAACTAGTTTCCTTTCTCGGACCTGCGTGGGCGGATGGAAAGCGTGTGCCCTTCTCGGGTTCGCCTAGCAAGCCGCAGAGTACGGGCACCACGACAGAAGCCCCTGCGGTGGTCGGGATTAACCAACGACGGTAACTATGAGGTATAAAGACGAGCCGCCAACTCAACAAGCTATAATCAGTTTATCACAGAACTGCCGCCAACACTGCGGCCTGAAACGGTTGCCATCTTCAACACGAAAACAAATTAAGTAAATAATGGAAATCAGTGCGGCTATATAAGTGGGTTAATTTCTTCCCCCCCTCCCATAAGTGCGTGAACCGACACTTGCACGAGTTGGCCGCGGAATTTCACGCGTTTTTCTCCCACGCGAATTCAAACTTCCCGCGGAGAAGTGTGTGAGTGTGTGTGAGCGCGCGCGGGAAGCGGTCCGGAAGTAGACGCTTCTCTGCCCTCGTAAAACTTGAGGTGGGGGCACGCCAACGGCGCCAACCGGAAATGTGGCGAGGAGGGCGGGGGCGGGCGCGCTGGAGTGGAAGCTCGCCTCGCACCCTCCCCTCTCATAACGCGGCTCTCACGGGCAAAAATTAAACAGCCAGCGCCGCCCCCGGCCGCCCCCGGCCAGTCGCCGCGGGGTGCGACGGACTGGTGCTCGGACGGGGGCCTCCTCCCATCGCCGGGCCGGGGGTCGCCCTGGCCACCGGCCCCAGCCCCGCCCCGCCTGCCCGCGGCGTCAGTCACAGAAAGCCGAAACGGATCCCTCTTTCGCATTCGCAAAGTCAATCACTCATTCACATTGGGCCGAGGGGCCGCGCCCAGTCAGTCGGCGGCGTTCATCACGTGACGTTGATCTCTTCGTCGTCGTCCTCGTCGTCGTCGGCGGCCTCCGAGTCGTCGAGGGCGTCTGTCGGCTCCGGCGGCCGGCCGGAGCCGTGCTCGGAGAGGTCGTGCGGGGACGAGCTCTCGCCGGGGTCCCCGGGGCCCCCGGGGTCGCCCCTCTGGTGGGGGGGCGTCATCGGGGGCGTGCCCGGACCCGGGTGGCCGTGGAGGACGCCACCGTCCTCGTCGACGCCGCCGTCCGACAGCTCCATCTTGGCGCGCTCCCGGTCCGCCTCGGCGTCGCTCAGGTCGGGGTGGGGGTTGTTCTTGTTGGGCAGCGTCTGCTCCCGGGAGCCGCCCGCGGCCAGCAGCTCGCGCTCCTTGGAGTTGCGCCACTTCATGCGCCGGTTCTGGAACCAGATCTTCACCTGCGGCAGACAGACAGCGGAGCACACGGTCAGACATGGCCACATTTCTAGTGCTCACCGCGGAGAGAAAAAAACATAGTGGTTGCGACAAATTTTTGGTTGGTTTCTAGACTAGCAATAAATTTTAGTTCTGGAAACTAAAAATTTTGTTGGGTGATCTTTTTGTTAGCTGCACCAACAAAACGCTTGTTTTCCCCCAACGAATAGGTTAGTTGCAGGCAGAGAGCAGGAAAAAAAAAAATAGTTCAGTGCCCGCGACGCTTAACTAAATTTTAGTTTTCAAAACAAAAATGTATTGCTTGCCTTGAATTTAACTAAAAACTTCGTTGCGACCACTAGTCTTTTTTCTCCGTGATCGGCCGGAGAGCAGAGTCATCAGAGACATGGTGGGGGGGGGGGGGGGGGGGCAGACCGCACAGTAGGAGGGGGTCCTCCCAGGCTGACCACCGCGGCGGACGGGCCAGCGATACGGCGGTCTGCAGGGGGTCCCTGAGCGCCGTACACTACAGGGGAGGCGGGGGACTTGTAGGGGGTTGTGTTGGACCATCGTTGACAGGATACGCTGCAGGGAGGAGGGGGTGGGGAGCCTCTTGGACGGGGCCATAAAGTCCCGGGAGGCCACACGACAGCACGGACTCGGGTCGATAGCAAACAGTGCACCCACGCGGGGGCCGCGGGGGCCGCGGGGGCCGCGGGGGGCGTTCACATAGCACGTGACGACGACCTGAGTCGAACTCCATATTGAATTTTACTCCTCCGGAGGCAGGCGGCGGCGGGCGCTGAATAACGGCTGAATAACGGCTGTACATCCAGAACAGCGCGGTGTGGGCACGGCTGGGCACGGCTGGGCACGGCCTGGGCGTTGGCGGCCGGAGCTGGAGTCATCGGTGGCAGAGATGTAATTGTCGTCGCCCCCGGTGCAAAAGTCGTTTGGGAGTTTCTGCCAAGTAATTCGGAATGAAAACGGCTCGCCATCAGACGCCTCTCGGCCCACCCCCGCATAGACTGAGGCCCGCCTGCCAAATGCTAACCGGTGTGGAAAAAAGCCCCTCCTCTTTCACGTCACTTCCACGCTCCTGGGAAGGGAGAGGAGGGAAGGGTGATTTCGTGTTTTTTCCCCCCCTGCCTTTCCTTTTTTCCCCTTTTGGTAGCGCCCTTTCGCATACAATATGTTGTTGTTTTTTTTTTTTTGCTTCTTCCCCCCTCTCCCTCTTTCTCTTTCTTTCTCGCTCTTTCGGTTTTCATGTCTGCGGATAAGATTTTTATCGCTGCTCGCCGTGTTGTCTTTCGTGGTTGATCGCAGCGATTGTGAATAATGCGATCGTGTTGGAGCGGCAGCAGCAGCAAGGCTGTGGGGCTCCGGCCAGCTCCGGCCAGCCCAGCCCGCGAGCGGCGCGCCGTGTGGGTAGGCAACCCGCCGGCCACGGCTGTCCGCCGGGCATTGCCTACCCACCGGGCGCTGTTGCCTCTTGCAGAGGCAGTGATCTCAACGCAAGGTGATTGTCCTATGATCGAAACAGATCTCGCTTGACTCGCCGCGCGGTTCTCTGCCCAACAGATCCACAACTCGGTCGACTCGCCGCGCGGTTCTCTGCCCCCGAAAATAATCACTTCTCACCCCCGTCATTCTTTTCTGCCAGACTTCCCTCGCTCCGGCAGTTTTTGAAGTTTCCCGCCGCGTGGCGCACCGTCTCTCCTCTTCGATAGATCGATCTCTCTCCTCTCGACACGTCTGTGGCAGTGCAGCGGGGCCAGTCCTCCAGTCCTCCCCCTCAAATCATGGTGCGTTGCCACAACACATCAAGTAGTTTGCCGCTCGTCGCAATATGTGCCGGCATCACGTCCGAAACGGTGCCTTGCATCTCTGTCGTTCTCGTTCGGAGTCCGAATGTGAGAAAGAGAGAAAGAACCGGCTCTGTTTTCCAGAGCCACAACTTGGGGAGAGGGGGAGGGAAGAGAGAGAGAGAGAGAGAGAGAGAGAGAGAGAGAGAGAGAGAGAGAGAGAGAGAGAGAGAGAGAGAGAGAGAGAGAGAGAGAGAGAGAGAGACTCTGGCAAGGGTGTGCCGGGCAGCTGGAGACAAGTCTTTGGCGCCGGCTGCTGGGTGTGCGAGAGAGACGGACAACACCACGTGACCGGTCAGACAGAGACAGAGATAGGCCGATTAGCCGGGGGCTAAGTGATAGCCGTGACATCTGTTGCCGATTTTTCCTCTGCAAAACGAAACAGCAACAATAAGGACGAAGGGAGGGAAGGAGAGGTGAAGGAGCGCGCTGATAAGCCTTATCAGGGAGTCGGAAAGCCATTACGGATGGCAGGTCAATAGACCGGGGCGCTCTGTCTGTGATTGTGATTCATTGTTTGTGAAGGAATTGGAGAGGCGTTGAGTTGAGGGAGACTCGACACCATGACGTCAATTAGCAGCCGCTCTGTCAATGAATGGACCTCCGAGAAGAATAAATATTTCCGAGTCGGGATTCGAACCGCGAATGTGGAGTTTTATGGCTGTACACACTCTCTCTCTCTCTCTCTCTCTCTCTCTCTCTCTCTCTCTCTCTCTCTCTCTCTCTCTCTCTCTCTCTCTCTCTCTCTCTCTCTGCTGCGGCGGTAGCTGTCATATGTAATGACCATGTTTACGAATAGGTGCGTACACGAAGATGTGAATGTGTGTATGAGAGAGAAGGAGTGTGAGAGAGACGCCAGTAGAGTACGTGGGGTGGGGGTGTGTACACACTGAATAAATGAGCTGGGGGTGTAAGTCACAGCACGGTGATGGGGGTGTGTCCCATTGCGAGAGGAGATAATATATATTCAGATGCATGGGGGCCGAAGGCGTGGGTTGGGCCGTGATGCATTCAATTCGGCGCCGGCGAGACCTAACTGAATCGGGCCTGTGCCGGGCTGTGCCGGGCCGGCCGGTGTGAATGTGGTGAGGGGCTGCCGCTGCCTGCGCCCCCTACACCGCACGCACAACGCCCAGCACCGCCCTCTCCATATTCATTCGGCCGTACCGCCATACCGCCGTCGTCGGTTGGATAAGGCGGTGGAGTGGGGGCCGTCCAGAAACCGCGTAACGGAGCACACTCCCATGCGTCAGATTTGAAAACGTATTGCCAACGTGAAATTTCGACGGACTGGAGTTAGACTATGCTCGGCGACAGGAGCAGAAAACAGAAAATAATAAGTGGAATTGGTATCGGTGTGGTGCCTGCCTGTCTGCGAGGCCCGGAGCCCGGAGCCTGCCCGGAGCCCGGAGGCCCGGATAGCCGAGATGAAGGAGATTATGAATAAGGACCGTGGGCGCGTGGCGCTACAACAAGACGCTCCCCGCCCGCGAGGGGAGAGGGGGGAGAAACAGCTGCAGCCAATGGCGACGCGCCTTTACAACTACCGCCGCTGCTGCTGCTGCCGCTGCTGCTGCTGCCACCGCGACGGCGTCTAAGCGAATAAAGGGAAAGGACTAGGGTACCGGCCTGAAGAGGATAGAATCAGGGCTGCCAACGCTTGAAGCCGTCCGCCCGCATCTTCTAGAGCTAGAAACGGCTAGAGACCGCGCTAGATGAGGTGCTACGAAACAAAAACCGGCCGCGCAGGATCCAGGCGCGTACCGAGGGGGGGGGGGGGTTAACCTCTCCCTCCCAAGACTATAGGATACGCGGTAGGCAACCTGTTAAACAAAACCGCCTGAATCAGCCTGAATATAGGCAATAGGTGCTACAACCCCTTCCCCCTCCAAGAGCCTAGTCACGCGCCTGGTACCTTATAAGTATTAAAAGGACCCGACCAAGTTGTGGCAACTGCACCAAACTTCGTGCAGCGACTATTATTAATGCTAGGAGCCACCTCAAGAAATGTGGTCGAGTTGCCATAACTTTATCCCCGTCGTTTAAATTGTACCGGTACAGGCGTGTACCGGTGGGGGGGGGGGGGGGGGCATCCAAAGCCAAAGCACTGGTACTTTTTCTGCACTTTAACATTAGTTGTCTGTACAAAAACTACAGTCTAACTGTAGATTCCTGGTGTAGTTCACACCGGAGATCCCTCCAAGTCCCCGGCGAGTCCTTTATGCTCGGATGGGACTCGGAGGTGTGTGGTAGCTCCTTGCCAAGCAGCACCATAGCAGCTCCGGGAGCTCCGGGGTCCGGACTTGCCAAGCCATACAAACACGATTTAGGGTTATTACCGAAATTTCGCGGTTCGTTCATGCGGACGCGATGGATGGGCCGAGACAGAGCCGGGTATCTCGGGGGACGACTAGGGGGTTGGCCCGATTCCAGCAGAGAGAGAGAGAGAGGGAGAAAGAGAGAGAGAGAGAGAGAGAGAGAGACAGAGAGAGAGAGAGAGAGAGAGAGAGAGAGAGAGAGAGAGAGAGAGAAAGGGAGAGAGATAGCACCCGCCATGGGGGCCCCCGCTGGAAGTCCTCTGCTGGAGTGATTCTGACCCGGAGCGAACCGGGCGAAATCCATGCGTAATATAATCTGATCAGATAAATTTTCTACACCGCCGCACTGAGGTTTGTTAGTGCGTATGGTTTGTGCACGGGCCCTTGTGGGGCGTGGCCGGTGCGGGCGGGGCGGGGCGGGGCGGGGCGGGGCGGGGCACCACACCATATTGTCCGAGCGCGCCAGCACACCCGAGCACAGCCGAGCCGGCACACCAGTTCGCACTCCATCGCCATCCATCAATTGCAGAAATTGAGCTTTTCCCTTTCCGAGAGAGAGAGAGAGAGAGAGACCTTTACCGCAAGACGGCGGTGCGACAGCTGCCCTAGACTGGGGGGACGGGGGAAGGGGGAGAGTGTGTGTATGAGAGAGCGAGAGAGAGAGAGAGAGAGAGAGAGAGAGAGAGAGAGAGAGAGAGAGAGAGAGAGAGAGAGAGAGAGAGAGAGAGAGGAGGGGAGAGGGGTGTCAGCTGAGAACAACACGATCCTTACGAGGCATAGCGAACCTAGGATGTGTGAGCGAGACAGACAGAGGCCGGCCGGGTTTTAGCGTCGGCCTGTGACGTCACGAGAGTATGACACTCGCAGGCACGCGGGCGAGGAAAAGGGATGCCTCGTCACACGTTGTCTCTTTTCAACGGTGTTGGTCGCGGTTTGAGGGGGTTTGCGTGCGGCTGTGAGGCCGTCGGTCTGTTACGGTGTCGCCCCCCCCCCTCCTCCTCTCTCTCTCTCTCTCTCTCTCTCTCTCTCTCTCTCTCTCTCTCTCTCTCTCTCTCTCTCTCTCTCTCTCTGTCTCTCGCTTTCGATCCTGTGAACTTTGCGGAAGGGAACCCACAATCTACTGTGATGGCTTCCAATTAAACTTTAATTACCCCCACGCCAGAAAGTGAGAGAGAGAGAGAGAGAGAGAGAGAGAGAGAGAGAGAGAGAGAGAGAGAGAGAGAGAGAGAGAGAGAGAGAGAGAGAGAGAGAGAGAGAGAGAGAGAGAGAGAGAGAGAGAGGGATAGTGAGGGAGAGGGATCGGTAGGTACAGCAGCGCGATGTGCGCGGCCGTAGAAATCTAGATGACGATGAAACTCTCATACGACTCTGCGTGACTTCTATGACAAACTCGGTCGCGTCGCGTACGGTTTATAACGACTGCGTCGTCTGCGTTAGGTTGGCAACACACGTGGCGTAAGACAAGGCCTCACAGCACAGCTGCCTGACCGGACCACCGCAGCAGCAGCAGCAGCGGCGGCGGCGGCGGCGGCGGCACCGCGCCGACAAGAGCGGAGCGAATGCGTTGCTCACAATTACCATATGATCCCACACACACATTACACGGGAAGGGGTTAATAAATGATGGCAGGAGGGTGTGGTTGCTGCCGCCGCCGCCGCCGCCGCCGCCGCTGCCGCCGCTGCTGCGCCGCCGCCGCCGCCGCCGCCGCCGCTGCCGCCGCCGCTGCCGCTGCCGCTGCCGCCGCCGCTGCCGCCGCCCGGCTCGGGGGCTCTTTCGCCCTCTGCGTCCACCCCAGATGATGACGGCCTGACACGAGCAGACGGACCCGACCACATCGCCCCGCGGAGTCATCCACGTCATCAATTCTTCTCCTCTTTTCTCCTTCTCCTCCTTCCTCTCCTCCTCCTCCTTCTCCTCCTCCTTTCTCTCGTCCTCCTCCCTCTCCCTCTCCTCCTTCCTCCTTTCACCCATCGTTCTATTCCCCGCCCTTCGGTCCTGCTTCTTCGTTCTCCGTCCTCTCAATCCGGGTATGGATAAACCACAACGTCATCGAGAACTGTAAGAGGTTTCTGCTCCGCAGTACACATGCACGAGAATCACCCGGTACTGAGCAGCTGAGTTCAGCAGTGAGCAGCGAATCACCACCCCCACCACCAACATCAACAACAACAACAAACAACAACATTCAAGGCAGCAGCAGCACCCTCGGCCTAGTCGTGGCCTGCAAGTGACAGTCCCTCCCTCCTTAACCCCCCTAATGCTCTCTGTCTTGCCGCGCGCTTCCCGCGCCGCCCGCGCCGCCGCCGCCACCACCCTAACTGAACTCAGCCCCCGTTCAGTTAGGAGACTCTGCCGACAATCGACCGCGCCGCCGCTCTCCGGGGCTCTTTACCGCGCCGCCAGCACTGCCGGCTGCCGGCCCGACTCCCGGCCCGTCGACGCCCCAACAATTCCCCGTGTAATGGTTGTGATTAAGGCTCGCCTGCAGGCCCGGCCCGGCCCGCCACTATCTGCGAGCCGTCCTTATCAGCCCTTATCAATCATGCGGCACCTGCTTCAGCTTCCAAGATTGGTCATCTCAAGTTGTTGGCGCCCTCTGACCCAGCCAGGATTAGACTGTCGAAACGATATCGAACCGATGTCGATCCGATATCGACACTTTCAAAGAACTCGATGTAATCCACCGTCGATTCGATACATCGAAATGGTATGGGAAGTAGATTTTCTTCGTCGATTCGACAAATGATCGATGAAAAGAATCGAGCTTTGACACTATCGATTTGGTACAATCTCGACAGTTGGCTGGGGAGCTCACCTGGGAGTCCTTGAGCCCGAGCTTGTCGGCCAGCCGCTTCCGGTCCGGCTTGGAGATGTACTTCTGGAGCTGGAAGCGCTTCTCCAGCCCCTTCCGCTGGAGGTCGGAGAACACGGCGCGCCGCATCATCCCCCGCCTGGGCTTCCCCCGGGAGGAGTGCGCCCAGGGGAAGGAGCCCGGCAGCGGGAACACGGCCGAGGCCTGCGGGGGCCCGCCACCCGCGGGGGGAGACACTGCAACAAAAATTCTCTCTAGAAGAAAAAATAAAAAACACTAATAACACCTAGCAGTATGGCAGTGAAAAGGCGGCATCTACGTATTTTTTTTGTGATTATTTTGTTTTGTCTTTTAGTTCGTCCTATGATCACTTACGACATTAACATTTTAGTCGATCTATTTTTTTTTAATTTTTTTGCGAGTGTACAGAAATTTTGGACTTGTTTTTTGGGTGGACCATTTCTTTGTTTACGTCTTACAACGAGTATTTCAATTTGTAGATGGCCTGCAAAAGAACCCCAGTGCCCCCCCCAAAAAAAAAAAAAAAAAAAAAAAATGGTCGATCTTTATTTAGCGGGCCCAACTTTCCCGTTCCGCGTCATGTTTTGGAAGCACGTTCTAATGAAGGGTATGCATGCATTTCATAGGCAATCCCCGTCCGAGAGGAAGAAAGCAGAGCGCCGACCGTGGCCGAATGGGAAATGAGGAAGAGGGGGGGGGGGGGTTCCTTGGCCATGAATATTCCGCCATGGCCAGAGAGTTTTGGCCACGCCGTCCCTCTGGGCCCCGTGCTGTATGCAAAGTGCGCCATCCGATTCCCAGGTTTTCATCTGCCGTGCCGAATATTTTCATGGAGCCAGAAACAATACCGCGTCGTCTCCTATTGGCCAGCAGGGTCGTGTAGTGATGACGGCCGTTCAGAAGGAATGCCCGCGGGTTCAAATACCGGGGTATTTTTTTTTTCTTCACTTACTACCTGCGTTGTAGTATTCTTGGCTGTAAGTGCCCACAGTCTCTCGAGAAGCGTGCGGAGGGTTCGACACCGCGAAGAGGAGAGATATCCCCTCCCCCCTCCTGCCCCCTCCTACCCCCTCCGAATTAAAAACACTGGCTGAGCAAAGAAAACAGAGCCGGGCTTTTTATCGGTTGGATATACATGTTGCCAACTTACTGCGAAAACAGCGCGCGGGTCGGCCACACATGCCGGACCCCGTCACCCCTCCCTCCCTCCCTCCCTCCCTCCCTCCCTCCGCACAAAGCGGTGCAAGCGAGACAGACACCCTCCCGGCCCGGCTAACCCCGCCTAGCCCCGCCCGGCCCGACTGATGCGATTTCCCCCCGGGGACCGTTTAGGATAGTTAACAAGGTGTGTAAACATTTCCCCTCGTCTTGTCAGCGGACAGACGGTTCTCGCTCTCTGTCTCACTTGCACTGATTGTCTCCTCGGAGCAGGACAGAGACAAAAGATGTAACCCATTAGCGAATTTTTTTTCTCTTTAAAAATTGCATAGTGATCAGGCAAACTCGAACCCAAGCCATCCAAACCCAATCGAAGGGTTCAAATACCGGCCCCAAAGAAAGCTGTGATTTTTCAATCGTGAAATAAATAAAAAAGAAACACATCGATCACTGATCGGGACAAATGAAGCCCCTGGAAGACGATCAGACGTAGCTAGTGCGGACAATGAGATGCCAAGCCCGCCTGGGTGTGTTATTCGAGGGTTAAACCATCCAGAAAGAATCACCCCCGATCCATATAAATGCGTTCCCTTTTTTGTCTGTGACGCGCCCTGCCCCCCCTCCCCCTCCCCCCACCCCTTTCTACGACACCCGGAGCAGCGGCAGCAGCGGCAGCAGCACCTTGTGCGGCCGCACCGTGTAAAGAGCTTATGAAAATATTATGGCACGGCCTTATATATAGGCCTGCGGGCCGCATTTTATTTTTCGTCTCGGGCTCTAAATCAGAGCTCGCCAACCCGCAGTCCTCTTCTATTTTATTATTATTTCCGTTTCACTTTTAGCCCGCGAATAAGGCGGGAGCAGCGTCAGAGGCGTTGCGGATCATGTTTCGTGCGCAGGGAAAAATCACCCACCCGAGATCGGTATTTGAACCCGTGGCTGTTTTCCGCCGTCGGTACTAACGAGTATGGAATTACCATACTCTAATTGGTTTTCCTTCTAACGTGACGAAACCCTTCTTACTGACGGAGATTTCACTTTTGTCATACATGACTTAGAATTATTTTTTTCAAAACTTTTTTTTTTTCGGGCATTGCTGATCGCGGTCGGCGTGTCCAATTGGTGAACGCTCTGCTCCCCTTTCGACAATGACTCAAACGAGGTATTAAATGGCCCACGCATGCGCAGAGCAGATGCACCCTGCTGCATCCATCATCGGGCGCGGACAGGGTGGCCACCCCGAAAAACTTTATAGCTCGATTCAGCCGATCACAAGGCTGCGGGGAGGGTTGCGTTGGTACCACTGCGCGCGGTGCGGAGAGATTCGGGTAGCGACACAATGCGACGCTGCCGGTGGCGCGTATCCAATGTGCAAAGGAACAGAGACTTTTGGCCCCGGTGTGGTGGCTGCGGCAGCCCTTCGATCATGACTAAGCAGACAGGGGGTGGAAATCGGAACGAAATGACCAGGTTGGGGGTGAACTCTTGGAGGTGCGCGCGCGTGTGCGTGTGCAGAATTTTAAAAGGTAGAGATCCCCTAACAAAAATATAAAAAAAATATTGAGACTGCTGCCCTTCCAAAATTTGTTTAAATTTTTGTTAGAGATATTGACTGAAAAAAATAATAATGTTGGTACTGACCTGTTAGGTAGGGATTCCGGCACAGCAGCGGGTGCAGGTGGGGGTTGAAGACTGCCGCCGGCCTGGCAATGGGCTTAGCGATGCCGGACCCCTGCTGGACCTGCGACGAGCCGTAGCCGAAGCCGAAGAAGGGCGGGCCGTTGGTGGCGAACACTGAGTCTGCAAGCAACCGAGTAAACTCTAGGTAAGTCACTCTAGGAGTCTCTCACTTGACTGTCTGTCTGTCTCCCTCTCTCTCTCGTTCCCTCTCTCCCTCTCCACATTAATATCCGCTCAGAAGGCAGTGGCGGAGCGCCAGAGGAGCGCACAGCCGCGCCTTCATTCCGTTTTTATACACCTTTATTTACTTGTTCTCCTCGGTCCTCGTCCTATCCTCCTTCACCGCCCTCCATATTTTCTTCCCGTTTTTCTCCCCCCCCCCCTCCCCTCTCTCCAGGAAGCGGAGCGCAGCACTCACGTCGTAATTTCACTCGGATGCCACTTTTTTCCTTCCCTTTCTCTCTCTATATCTCCCTCTCTCTCTCTCTTCACGTCCACGTCTTCCCCCTCCTTCTTCTCCTCCGCCGCTCCTTCATCCCATCCCGTCCACTTATTTGTCGATTTGGCTCGCAATCCCCACCTCGACCCTTACGCCCCCTTCTCCGCCCCCCCCCTCCCCCCTCCCCATGCGCCAGCCGTGCCATTCGGAGCCGTTTACGCACTCTTGAGGGTGGTGTGGGCTGGAGCCGTTGGAGCCATGCTGGAGCTGGAAATGGAGTGCAGTGCCCAGGGAGTGGGAAGGAGAGGGGGCGGAGGGAGAGAGAGAGAGAGAGAGTTGTAGCCCGGCAGCACCAATATGATGAGCGTTTCTCTTTTCTTTATTGGTCTGGGAAGTGTCAGCGAAACGCCCTTCCAGTCCCCACACACAGTTTCTTTTTCTTTCCCTACTCTCTCTCTCTCTCTCTCTTGCTCTTGCCCTCTCCCCCGCTCTCTACTCGCGTCTCCATTTAGGCCAGCGGACGTGCCGGCTGTGCGAGGGAGAGGCAAGGCGCGGGGTGCGGGAGAGAGAGAGAGAGAGAGAGAGAGAGAGAGAGAGAGAGAGAGAGAGAGAGAGAGAGAGAGAGAGAGAGAGAGAGAGAGAGAGCCCTGAATCTCATTCACCCGTTGCAAAAGCGTTGTAATCGTTTGGAGACGGGAGGGGGTGGGGAGGGGGCGTTTCCCTTATATTATTGTTTCATATCTTTTTGTCAGGCAGTTGGTAATCGCCTCCCGTTTGCCAGCCTCACCCATCACCATCAGAACCATCACGATATCACCAACGGCACCGCCAAACGCCTCGCCTCGACCCCGCGCCCGCGTGCGAATCAGATAACAACCCCGAAATTCTCATACTTGACATGTGTGTACCGTATCGCCTCGCTGTACTTATTTCTGTTTTAAAATATCGAACATCAAAGGACTAAGTGGTGCGGCGCGGAGGGCACATATTGCTGGGAGGTCCGTTACGTTCCCTGCCGAGGCGCCGGCGCCAATAAATAAGTAGTGTAGGAGCTCCCCAGGTATGAAAGATGCATCAAGACACGCCCTGTATGTTATTTTTCATCATATCTCCCCCCCCCCCCACCGCTTTCTCTCTCTCTCTCTCTCTCTCTCTCTCTCTCTCTCTCTCTCTCTCTCTCTCTCTCTCTCTCTCTCTCTCTCTCTCTCTCTCTCTCTCTCTCTCCCCCCCCCCACCCTCTCTCTTTAGTCAAGGAAAATGCCGAGTGGACCTCCTGAATTTCCGATGAGGCGGCCTCCCGGATTTGCATGGCCTTCTCGCCTATAGTGTGCTCGTGTGTCCACCTGGGGGTTGACGTCGATACGTCTCAAAGAGGGCGCATGCGGCCCCTTCATTCACTCATTCATTCATTCATTCATTCATTCACCCATTTATTCATTCGTCCATTCGTTCATTCTCCCATTCATTCATGCATGCATTCGTTGTTTCACTCATTCATTCGTTGTTTCATTCGTTCGTTCATTCATTTAAAATCGTCACAAAATTAAGTATTTAGTATAGAAACAGACAAAAATTAAATCATTCCTGTTTTTTTTTTAAGAATGAACTTACAGAACTACGGGGGGGGGGGGGACATTGTGGAGGAGTGAACGCTCAAAAACGTATGGTTGATGTATTTTACCCTGTTGGGTACTTGTGCTCTAGCCGATTAGCTGGTGCGTCAGCCCCCTCCCTCCGACCCCCAGCGAGGCTAACTGCTTTCTGATGAGCCCAGTGCCCCACCGGCCCCACCGGCCCCACCGGGCGCCCTGGTGCAGCACTTCTAGGTGGCACTGGGGAACTTAACGCGGGTTTGACTAGGGTCCCTGGTGCAGGATGGAGGGGTCCATCGCTAGCGGCAGCACCGCCGGCCGCGTCCCTCCCCCGCCCGGCCCCGGTGACCCCCGGTCAACATAAACGCTGTAGATTTAGGGACATATGAACCGTCGTCGCCAGCCATGCGCTCTCGTAACACGATGACTTTCGTACTTTTATGGAAAGGCAAACAGTCACACGCGCGCGCTCTCTGTCTCTCTCCCTCCTGCCGCGGCCCCGCAGCCCCCGTCTTCTCTCCCTCTCGCACCCGCGGTACTCGATGCATGCCGGCCGCCGCCGCTGCTGCTGCTGCTACAAATCGCTGTGCGAAGTGATGCGCAAACATTCGCCACGGAGGGGAGGGAGCCGGGCAGCGGGCGCGGTTACTTTGCGGTCAGTTTGCCTTCCAGTGCGTGCGCGTGTGCGTAGCGCAACACCCATTAGGAACACACCCGAGCGCAAACACTGCGCGCCGCCGTGCGAACAGACGTATGCGGAGCGGCGCACGCACCGCGTGTCCATTTATTATTTGCAAAGCCATTCCACCCCGCCCTCCCCCGAGGGGCCATCACTGCCCCTTTTCGACGTACACCGATTTAAATCACGGCTGATTCATTTGATTTTCTTGACTTTTTTTTTCTCAACAAAAAAATGATTTTTTGTATAAACAATATTGGTTTGAACTTGATTTTTTTTAGGTTTTCTTCCTGATTTTATTTTTTATTTGTCATCTTTCTGATTTTTTTTGAACATATAATGCCATTTTACGACGGTGGATAGAGTACCGGGAGCGCAGGACCGGATTCCATCGTGGCTCAGTAGCCGCATGGGTAAGCGGACTAGTCGGCGACCGAGAGGTCCGGGGTTCAACTCTTTGCCGGTGGTAACATTTTTCTGAAAGTCTGCCGACCGGAGCACGGAGGGTAAAATATACCAAAAGAACGGGCATCACGTGTGCACTCCGAAGTAACCGTGGACAGTAACGCGTCAGCGTTCTGGGCCTCCCGGATGGTACCAACCTTGGGGTGGGATGCCCTGCCCTAACCAGGGCCGGGAGAGGTAGGGTATCTTTTTTCATTAATTCCTGGATTATGTAAATTGAGTAAGCGCGGGGCGCCAGATTGATTTATTTAATTCTTAACTTGACAAATATTCACGAAATTCCTCAATATTCAAGTAATGAATTATATCCAGTGTACACTAAAACCTAGAGTGGTTTACCCCTGGACGGTCACGGTCCGGCACGGTCCGTCGGCACAGAAGCAATCACAGGGTGAGTGTCGCTCCAACGCGGCACCGACTTGCCACAACTAGCTAAAAATAAGTTCCCACAACCAAATTCTAGTTTTCATGTAACCAAAATTTACTGCTTGTCTGGAAATTGTGAACCACTCGTCTTTCTTAAACCTAACCTAACCTAACCTAACCTAACCTGGACCTTGGCCCCGTCGGATTCCCCCACTCCAGACCGAATCGGTGCGAGTCAACACACAGAAACCAAGAGATTTTGCGATTCAACAAATTCAAAGAAGTCGATGTAATCCACCGTCGATTGGATATCGAAATGGTATCGGAAGTCTTTGTCAAATAATCGTAGAAAAAATCGAGCCGCGACAAATTTTCGACACCGTCGATACCGATTTGGTACAATTTCGACAGTCTATTCCTGGCTGGGATGTCCATCGGGGTGGTCACACGGCTATCAAACTGGCCGGGGATGAGAATGTACGCAGTCAGAACTGTCTCGGCCGCGGCTATCCGAGGCCTGGTGGTGCGAACAGGCCGCACGCATGTGTGCGAATGGGCAGCAAGAAGGGAGGGACCGTCATATGTGGGGCCGTGGGTGGGCTCCGGGCTCCGGGGGCCGGAGGCCGGAGGCGGGCGGAGGGTGTTGGCCGGCCTCCGGCCTCCGGGACAGGCGCTAAGTGGACGGCCAGCTGACGGCTAGCCGGCCCACAGGACCGTGCGGTCCTGCGGGTCCTCCGGGTCCTCCGGGTCCTCCGGGTCCTCCGGGTCCTCCGGGTCCTGCGGGTCCTCCGGGTCCTCCGGGTCCTCCGGGTCCTCCGGGTCCTCCGGGTCCTCCGGGTCCTCCGGGTCCTCCGGGTCCTCCGGGTCCTCCGGGTCCTCCGGGTCCTCCGGGTCCTCCGGGTCCTCCGGGTCCTCCGGGTCCTGCGGGTCCTCCGGGTCCTGCGGGTCCTCCGGGTCCTCCGGGTCCTCCGGGTCCTCCGGGTCCTGCGGGTTCTCCAGGTCCTCCCCTACTGCAGGCAGCAGAGGGGAGGCGGTGACCGGGCGCACCGGACACAGTCGACAAATGACCGACACATTTGTCAAAGTTTCCGGAATGCGATATTCTCATGACGGCCGAGGAACACGGCGGAAATAGATTTTGAGACGCGGCGGCGAGAGTTGAACCCGGGACACTGTCCCCGTCAGTGTACGAGGGCCTGTTTGGGCCTCCCGAACGGGTCGAAGGCGATGGGGGAGGTGTCCGGGGAAAGGGGGGGGGGGCTGAGGGCGGAGGGCCGCCAGTGGGACCGCGCCCCAGGGTACGGGGCCGAGAATTGATTTGATAAACTGTGGTGTCAATTTACGAGCGATACGCGGTGTGTGTGTGTGTGTGTGTGTGTGTGTGTGTGTGTGTGTGTGGAAGCAGCGCGTATGTGGGCGTGGCGTGAGGGGAGGGGGTGGGGGCGGTGGGGGTGGGGGCTCTGCCCGGCCGCCGCCGCCGAGCCCACTCTTATTACCCCTCAAGTTGTTGGCGGACTTCGAAGCCGCTCTTGTCCTGGGGGAGGGAGGAGAGGAGGGAGGGAGTGGGTGGGTGGAAATAAGAGGGAAAAGGAGAAAGAGAGGATAGTGAAAGGGGGTTGGCGTCCACCTGTCGCCCGCCCGCCCTCACCGCCCCCGGCCCGCCCCCGGCCCGCCGAGCGCGCGCGCCGCCGCCCCCAGTGTCACACGCAGTCACACCCCCGCTGTGGGGCGGCCGCGCGGCGCCGCAGGGGGCCCCCTCGCCGCCCCCGGGCACTGCCGCCCCCACAGAGCGCGCGGCAAAGCGACAGATACTTGGCACCTGGTCGAGTCCAGACGGCCGCTTTTGATGAGGTACGTGTTTTGATATCGCGGCATAGGAGTTTCTCTGCGGCAGTCATTATCACGTGACAGGTCCCCGACGGCGGATTATGCCGAGCTGCACCCCCCGCAAAGGGAATCCACTTAATCAAAGTTTGATTTCCTTATTTTCCCCCATTTTTTTTTTCATTTTTCTTTTGTCACGCAACTGCGTAGAGTCGTGCCAAGGTGTTCAGGTTCGGTTGAAAATATTCCAAACGCAGAATCTTTTTTTTTTTTCGCTGCGCGGGGATACACGAATTCAGATGTATCAGGCGGTATGTGTGGGCCGTGCTCGGCTGCGTGTATACGGCTCCGTTTGTATTGCAGATATGCCCGCGGTCCTGCCGGGGACGTGTTCAGGATTGAGAGCAGAAAGTGAGAATGACTGCGGAGGGGGGGGGGGGGGGGGACTGGAGTGGGGCGGGGCGGCGCCGGGGTGTTCGCGGGGAGCGTCTTTACGGCGAGAACGGGGAATAAAAATCGTGCCTTTTATTGGATGCGCGGCGATCGGCAGATGGCCTCAAGTGCCGCCCGCCCCGCGAGACGCGCCCAGCCCGTTGTAGCGCTGAGACACATGTGTGACATGGGAAAAACACTTTGTAACTGAATGTAGTAGTGTTATGCAGAGATGTAATTTGTTTAAAAAAAAACAACAAATAATTAAAATGAAACATCGTACCAAAATTATTTTTCACTTAAATTGGTCAACACTTTTTGAATGAGGTTCTTCAGTGACCAATATTTTCCTTTGCATCTCCAGTTTGAGACCACCCGGTTCGGAATGGATTCGTATATGTGGAATTGTAAGATTGAAATTGTTTCACATTTTTTGGGAGGCGGGTTTATTTCCCCTGCATTCCTCCTCGGCGGCAACCCGAAAGGTGTCTCCAGCCAAAACGCCCTCTGAAGGGGGAAAAAGGGCCCCGGGGGGGGGGGGGGGGGGGGGAAGGGGGCGGTAAGGGTATGAAAATCGGGAGCCATCAACGATATGGCAGAAAACTTTTCGTTTCAATACCGGATTGGTAAAGTTCGGCAGCACCCTCCCCCCTCCCCTCCCCCTCCCCTCCTCCCTCTGCCTACAGCCCTTCGGTGTGTCTCGCCAACGACCTTCATTCGCATTATGGGGATCAAAAAGTTGAGGGCGGAACGCCGGTCGCGCGGCCTTGTAATAGAAAAACAAAGGCCCCTTCCCTTTTCCCGCGCTAACAATAAAAACGTTATCGAAATCCCTTTGCGGTCGCTGCGTCGCTGCATCATCCCCGTTGTTCCGTGTTGTAGAATCACAGCGACGCGAATATTTTTTTTTTTTCCCGTCATCGCGTTGCGAGTGCATTTTTTTCTCTTTTGCTCTGGCGATATGCCGTGATAAACTCACTCCCACGGGACACAAACACACGGTGACAAACGTATTGTCCGATGTTCGCTTTCCGCTTTTTTGAGTCACTGAGCGGCAGGCGGCAGAGATATTCCGTGTTGTTGCGGGTGGAGAGAGATAGAAAGAGAAAAAAAGAGGAGAAAAAAATATTGTTATCGCTTCACAGTGCGAATCCGCGGCGCAGATTTCTGTGGAAGTGAGAAAGGAGATCGGGGGTTCTATGAAACGTCTATGTGTAGCTCTGGATTTGCGAAGCCATCGTGGTCGTAAAAATACGGTATAGCATGTTTGATGAGAAAACAACAAATTCTGTCCGAAGCGAAGGGTGTGAATTCCGGCGACAGCGAGTAACAACTTCGGGGTGGTTACTGCGTACAGCGTGTTGTACACATCAGTTACAATTACTATTCCCCGAAAACCGTGAATAGAATTCCGCGATCAAAAAACAATACGGCATTCCATTCCGCGTCCTATTTCGAAAGCGCTTTCGGTGTTAGTTTAACCGCAGAAAGTCGCGAGTTCATTTGTCAAGCTGACACAAACCGGCGTCGGGGCAGACTGGAGGGGAGACCTAAATGCAGGGCGGTGCTCTCCGTGCGGGGGCGCCGGGGGCGCTACGGCGCTGGAGGGGAGGGGAGGGGAGGGGAAGGCACCGGGGGGAAGCGACGAAAGATTTGCGAAGGAAACACGCGGCTTGATATGTAGCATTGCAAGCACGGATGTTCTCTTGATAGGCACTGGTCACTTTCACTTTTCACTGTCGGCTGGCATTCGGCTGGCCGTCGGCTGCCCTCACCTGGGGACGGCGGGGGCCTCTGCGCATGGTGGAGGTCATGTCCGCCGCCGAGGATGGCGCTGACGCTGAACTTGAGGGCGGGGGCGGGCTTGGGGGGCGGCTCCGAGGAGGGGCCGCCGAAGCCCAGCCCGCCCAGGGCGCCGCCGGGGAAGCCCCCCAGGCCGGCGGCCGCGACCAGGGTGCTGAGGGAGGAGGCCGTCGGGGACGGCGCGCTGCTGACGACCACGCCGCCGCTGCTGGGCGGCCGCTCGTCCGAGGAGGTGGCGTCGTCCGAGGACGCGGAGGCCGGCGACCGGCTGAGGAGCGAGTCCACGCAGAAGGAGGCCGTGTGGCCGGGGGCGAGGCCTCGGGGGCCGCAGCCCTGGGACGTCGGGGGCGTCAGGCCGCCGGGGGCGCCGTTGAGGCCGTTGAGGCCGCTCGCAGTGGGACGGAGCACTGCCACGGGCACGTCGCGAAACATCACACCATCACAGCTCGCCGTCCGTACGCCTCACACGTCCGTCGCGGTCCTCGGCAGCACGCCGACTGGCGGCGCGCCGCGGTCCGCCATGGAGGGACGGCGACGGACGAGCCGGGGCAACTCCGGGGCACCCCAGGGCCGGCACGGGGGAGGGAGGGAGCCAGCCTCGCCTCCTCCAATCATACGATCGTTTAAAGAGACCCAATGATAATCATAAAAAGAGCGAATAGCTCCGCTGGAGAGAGACAGAGAGCGAGGAAGGGAGGGAGAAGGAGGGGGCGGGGTGGTGTAGCGCTGCCCCGCGCACCCTCCCCCTCCCTTCCCTGCAGGCCACGCCCCCCTCCTTACCACCCCAACCGTCTCCCTCCCACTCCAGCCCTGCTCTCCGCTCCGCACAGCAGGCAGCGGCGGCGGCAGCAGCAGCGGCAGTAGCCGAGGCACGAAAAATAATGAAGCCATCTCGAAATAATAAGATATCGAGTTTCAGTGGCAGATTCTCTTTCGTCTTTCTTTTTTCTTGGCCTCCGCTCCTTGCCCCCGCCGCCACCCCTCCCCTCCCCTGCTGCCTTTTTCAATTATCCACTCGTTTCCTTGTGTTTTAGCTGCGGTACAGCCCCTTTCTCTGTCTCTCTCTCTCTCCCTCTCTGTCTCTCTCCCACTTTCTTCCCCCTCGGCTATCGCAGGACGAGGGGGCGGTGGCCGCGCACGCCGCACGACCCTGATCGAGGGGGCCGTGACGCGTGCTATCGACGCGCGCGCCTCGATATCTCGAAGCCGCGAATAGTCTCGAACACAGAGGGCTGAGACTGGCGCGCATGTTGCGTGGGTTTATCGGACGGTCGCCGCCCCCACTGCCACCACTGCC
The DNA here is from genome assembly GCA_038380765.1 of Odontothrips loti. NCBI lineage: Eukaryota > Metazoa > Arthropoda > Insecta > Thysanoptera > Thripidae > Odontothrips > Odontothrips loti. The sequence goes on from CM076258.1 coordinate 10,427,581, forward strand.
TCCCCAAGAAGTCGTTTCATAGCCGCGGTCTGCTGTTGGCTCTTCTACATTGTTAGGTGCCCCCGCGGCCCCCGCAGGACCCCCACGGCGCATTACGACCCCCTCCTTCCCAACAGGCACTCAATAAAACGGGGCGACCGCGGAGTACCCGGGGGCCGGACCTTGTAGGGCCCCGCGGGCCCCCGACCCCACTGGGGGCCCACCGGAGGCATGAAAATACTACCTGCGGTCGCCGCTACTGCTTTCACTTGCTTTCCCAATTTTTTTTTTCTTTTTCGCTTCTTTCGCTCTTCTGAACCACCCTTGTTGCTTGCAGCGCTACATGGAATTGTATTTCCTTCCGGCTGGCCCGAGGAGCTCCATTCCAACAACCCCTGCCTCACCAACCCCCTCACCTCCATCCCCCGGAGCGCGCGGCGGTGGCGGCGGTGGCGGCGTTCGTGGGCCGAATAGCCGTTTGCCCCGAACGGGGAGCTGCCAGGCGGAGAAAAAACGTTGGCCCGGCGAGTAACTGAACGGGGTCGGCGCTGCGATTGTGCGGTTCTGGAAGGCTGTGTGTGCAGTGACGTTACTTCTTCTGTTTCCTCCAGACGTTTACATGGGCAGGGAGCTCCCCGCCAGGGCCCCGCATTTATCATGACAGCAGCGGAGCGCAACTCGCAGTCGCCAGGAAAATTGTCTGCACATTGGCCTGACGTTTATGATTGAAATGTCAAGCGGCAGCGCCCGCGAGAGAGAGAGAGAGAGAGAGAGAGAGAGAGAGAGAGAGAGAGAGAGAGAGAGAGAGAGAGAGAGAGAGAGAGAGAGAGAGAGAGAGAGAGAGAGAGAGAGAGAGAGAGAGAGAGAGAGAGAGAGAGGCATTATTCTGCTCGGGAATATAGCGAAGGAGGATAATATGTCAGCGATGTCGGAAGACTGCTGCTGCTACTTCTAGTCGCTTTATCGGGTGACGTCATGACTGTCATCGCTATTCCACGTTTTTTGTTGTTTTTTATTTAAATTACCTGAGGACAAGACAGGATAGAAACGCGAGTAAAAGTTTGGAATAGCGAATCGGGTGAGATAGAGTTTGAGCGGTGAACAGTCCATTAAAAAAAAAATTCTCATTTACAAAAGAACAGCGGCATTTTGGAGCAAAACATTGCGGAATTTTTTTTTGCCCTTACAGTGCCGCGTAACGTCCAGTAGTGTGGTACGCCTGAGCCTGTAAGCGGTCTCGGCGGCGGCGGTGGCAGCAGCAGCAGCTAGCCCAGTTTCGATTACGTCCTCCAGTAATAACACAATCATATTCATGCCAGTATCGCAAGCAATTTATGTAAATCGGCGATGGCGGGCTGGGCGGGCTGGGCTTGGCGTGGCGTCTTTATCGAAAGTCGAGGGATGAAGATGGGGGTGGGGGGTGATATTGGCTGGGGGCCAAAACCACCCTCTTCGCTTTGGCTGCTCTCTCTCCTCTTCCTTTCCCGGGGTCCTTCTCTGCTCTCTCTCTCTCTCTCCCCGTCTCTCTCTCTCTCCCTTTCTTATCCGCATTACAGACGGAAGAGAACATCGCGAACCCCTCGGCGAGGCGATAGACCATATCATCATGATCGTAATGAAATTGAAGCATCCCACATCTCGGCGCGTGTGTGATTCGGCAGCCGGTTCCCATCCGTGTGTGTGCGTGTGGTTGGTTGGTTGGTTCAATTTTATTCATCTACTTTTTGTACCTTCCCATCAGAACTCTTTCAAATTTATTCAGTAAAAACGAAACGCTAGAGACAAGACGTGCAGTTCAACAATCGGTGGTTTTCGAACGAAAAATTATATAGGTCCATAGGTCCATTGCTTGTTCTAGTCCTATTGCTTTAGGTTGGGATTCCTAATTCAAAACCGGGGTTCGAGAAAATTGATTGCAAACCAAAGTTGAAGTTGTAAAACCGTGACGACTCACCCACCCCAAGGCAGCATCACTTGAACCAGGTCAGGCACGAGTTTAGCATGTAGTTTGTTAACGCTTCCCACCCCGTCGTCGAGAGCCCCTCGCTTCCTGTTTACTTATTTATCCCCTTCCCTCCCTCCCTTCTCTCTCTCTCTCTCTCTCTCTCTCTCTCTCTCTCTCTCTCTCTCTCTCTCTCTCTCTCTCTCTCTCTCTCTCTCTCTCTCTCTCTCTCTCTCTCTCTCTCTCTCTCTCTCTCTCTCTCTCTCTCTCTCTCTCTCCTTCGCACCCCTCTCCCTCTCCTTGTCAGACTCAAGGAGGACGCGGTGGGGAGGCCGGCCGGGCACGGCGCGGCCTGCCATTGGCCGGTGGGCGGAGCCATTCCGCTGGTGCTCCGGGTGAGGGGGAGAGGCGGGTTGGGGGAGGGAGGGAGGGGAGGGGGGGTGTCCTTCTGCGCGCGCGCGCTTCTTGTCGTCGGCAGAAGAAAGGAGGGGAGTACATAGGACTGCGGTGGCCCGGCTGTGCGGCTAATGTGCTCGTAATGACTATCGCCTTCATAGACTCATGAATGGAACAGACTGATTGCCACGCTGCAGGGTGGGGGCGGGGGTGTAGCGGGGGGCTGCGGGGGCCTGGGGGGGGGGGGGGGGGGGGCAGTGAACGTGGTGGGCTGTGCGTGAGAGGGTGTGAAGGATGTAGGAAGGTGTACGAGGCCGGTACACGAGGCTGTGAATGAACGGGGTCTTGTTTCTCTCATTTCTCTCATTTTACAGAGGGTTCCAATGCGACCTGGGAACGAAAGTTGAAGATAAAAAAAACACTCAGAACGGAAACTCTCGAGGGCGGGTATGAGAAACTTGATTGGTGTTTTGAGTGAATTTGTAGGTCATTTCCCATAATTGGTGCGGTCCTTGTGCATAAATATTTCTCATGCCGGCTGTCGATAGTTTCCACTCTGGTAGTGATCTTGTTATTCTACTTGCGCTCTCGAGCCTCGTTGGAAATGCGTATTCTCGACGCCCCGACCTGGTCGCATGACTCTTTCCAGTGTACCATATAAAGCACGGATAAATCAGCCGGATGTTATGTATGTATCGTATTGATGGCAATCAAAGCACAGCGCGTAATGGCTTTCCGCTTGTGCGCGCCCGGCAGCGAGGCTAGAGGCGTTGTAGCGGCGGCACCTGGCGGCACCTGGCGGCGACAAAACCAACCAACCGACTTGTTATTTATGGGCATCACGTCATATTTCGGTTTGATGAAGACTCGAGGACGTCAGCGTGTGTGCGTGAGTGTGTGTGTGTGTGTGTGTGTGTGTGTGTGTGTGTGTGTGTGTGTGTGCGTGAGTGTATGTGTGTGTCCCAAGTCTTGAGTTACAATAAAAATTCGTCAAACATACAACCATCTGAAGGGGCAGTTTTCTTCGGGATTTGAAGAGTGTTCTGTGCTGCTTGCGGATGCTCTGGAACGCACACCACCGTTTCTCTTCAAAGTTTTCGATGAGGAGTATGAAATTTATTGCGCGGAGCGATACATTATTTGTGCCGTTTTCCCGGGCACATTTGCGCCGCGCGCTGACGTTTGCCGTCGGCTGTGTGGCGTGTGTTACAACACACATGCATGTCGACAGATTAGTATAACAAGGGTAATTGTGTGTGTGTGTGTAAGGGGTGGTGGGGGCCGGGAGGGTGCGCTCACTAACGGGGTGGCCCAGTCAGGTGATATGGACCTACAAAGGCTCGGCTGGGAGATGCACACGCATTGAAATGAGCAAATGATAACAAAAGCATCAAGCGTCTGCCGCACTTGCATGCTTTAAAAAAAAGAAAGAAAAAAGAAAGAGACAACGACGTAACTGTGAAAAAGCTTAATTCAGGCGTCGTGCTAAATAAGGTGGAAATAGAGATCCGTGGGTGTGAGTGGGGGTGTCGGGCGCAACCTTGTTTCACACCATGCAAACTGCGTGCGAAAACAATAATGTTTTGGGAATATGTATTCGTATTCCAGTGGCGTGCGGCGCGCTGCTCTCCGCTATTTGAATTGTCTTTTAAATGCAACACGCAGCCACGCGGCGGTTTGCATTCTGCGCTCTTTGTTCTCAAAGTTTGACTCTCGCTGTGTTTGCTTTACGTCCGACACCGAAACGGGAGGCGGGAGACGTGTGATGTCAGCCATGAGGTTTGTGACGGCCGGCCTGCATGTTATTAAACCGTCGAAACGAGCGCCACCGCGAGATGACATTCTTATTTCGGATGTGAATAATGCTAATTTTCCTCAGAAACCATGACGCGACCCTCTTCCAATATCATGCACGCGTGTGGCACAGAAGAAATCTGCAATGAATACCTCTCACAAAACCTTATTGAAGTCGAATGGCGCTGCCCGCGCTGCCCGGTGTTTACAGTCAAATGCGGCCTCCAGCGCAGCATTAGCGGCGTGTTTTATTAATATGGGCTCGCCGCGAGGGGGAATCAACCCTCTCCCTGTCTCTGCCATCTGCAGAAAAACTTATTTCTGTTGCGTTGGCAAAACTTAGACAAAAAATTTCTTTAAAAAAAATTCTCGTTTTTCTAACAATATTGAAAAATAGGAAGAATTTTTTTTTGCCACGAATGTTGGCAATCACGAAGGCCGCAAGTAACCTTTTGCGGTCCAACACACACACACACACACACACACACACACACACACACACACACACACACCACTCCAGGGTCCCAATCCATCTTGCCCTTGACGCAACAAAGTCGGCGAGTCGAGCAACGACCGGAAGCTTGGTTGGTTCCGCTTCCGTTCCAAGCAAGTGAACGTTCCGGCTCGGCCCCCGTCCGGGACTTGTGCTGCCAGTGCTGCCAGTGTGCTGCCACACACGCGTGCCAAAAGCTAATGATGCGCACCTCGCTGCTTCGATTGTGATTTTTACCATCATTAATCTTTGAAAAGGAAAATACATATCTTTTTTTAAAAAAAAAGTCTTGGACTCTGAGAGACGTTATACAAAAGGAGCCACACCGGGTATGGGAACAACCCCTCCTCTTACATTCCTTGAGTCTCTTACGGTCACTTGTCTCGACAGTTTCGCTGACGTACGGTAGTACGCGATTGAGTAATCTATTTTTGTTATCATTTTAAAAAAGATGACAGCTTATTGGCAAGCTCAACGTCTCTGGTTTTTCTCATGGAGCTCGCGTCTTCTTCACTACAGACAGATCAACAAATACAAGGGAGAGGAGGTGTGATAACTGTCCTTGGCCGGTAGACCCGGTAGCCCCCCTACTGCCCCCGCCCCCGGCCCGGACCCCAGGCGGGGGTTGTTTTGCAGTCGTAACCACACGGCCGCCCTTGCTCCTATCATGCCCAGCGTGGGGCGAACCACGGCACCGCAGCGACCACAGAGCTTTCTCACTTGGCGACCATGTTCCAAAACGGATCACAATACCAACAGTTCACGGACCAATAAGTGACCAAAACCAAATATATCTCCGTGTTTTTCCCCCCAACCGACACCGGCACACTTCATATTCCTCATGCCTCGCCCATTTGGCCGCCGCTTATAAACAAACGAAAAGTTTGATGTCCCCCGGCCGCTCGGTGTTGTGCCGCGCTGCGCCTTGTCGATAAATTCCGCTGCCGATACGCGCGGCCGTGTTATTCGCAGACCGCACCCACCTATTCACACGGCAGTGTGCCGATAATATGCGCGCGCCGTTGAAAGGACGTGCAAAAGGGGGCGAGAGGGGAAAAAAAACAGGAGAAAAAGGTTTGGTGCGCTCGCGGCGCGGCGGGCAGACGCACCATTTGTCAGGCCACAATGCGGGGCGGGGCGCGCTGCCGGCTAAATCACGCCATCTGACCCAAAAACGCTGTCGATAATCGTGCCAAGATGGATTTTATTAAGTAATTCCCGGGAGGCGAAATGATGATAATATAAAAATATGCCGGGGGGTGTGAGAGAGAAAGAATGAGCAAAAGGGGGAGTGTGGCGGTCTACTGCGGGGACAGAGAGGAGAAAATGGGGAATAAGGGAGACGATTCTTACTCATTTTTTTATTTTTTTCATAAATAAGTTATTCTCGTGGTCGTGCTGCCCCTTCGGGGTAGGCCACCTGGCGCGGCGCGGGGGGCGTGGCGGTCTTTTCTCTTTCCGAAAATGTAGCTCTTTCCTCCTCTTTTATTAGAGTGAATATTGCGGGAATGAAAGGCGATGGTAATCCCCACCCGCACGCTGCTCACACGGGACAGACCACACGCACACAATCACACGCATGCTCACACACACATACCAGGCATGCCAATCCCTCTCTCTACGGTGTGGGCAGCCGTTTTAGGTTGTCGATCTACTTTTTCCTCCCTCCCTCTCTCTCTCTCTCTCTCTCTCTCTCTCTCTCTCTCTCTCTCTCTCTCTCTCTCTCTCTCTCTCTCTCTCTCTCTTTCCCCCTTCTTTTTTTCTTTTCATTTATTTTTATTTGGGCCGCGCGCGGGTTGGCGGCCCTGGGAGTGACAGCGCACGGCCGCGCTTTGTTCGAGCGCTGCGCCGCCGCGGCCGCCCGGCGTCTGCTGCACCGGAGTCATATCTCCTCTGTGCCCCTTGACGCGCACCCTGGCGGAAAAAAAAGGAACTAAGGCGATCATTTCAACACATTTGTGTGTGAAATCGTGCAGATTAAAAAGAAAAAAAAATTGAAGTACAATATGCCACGCGTAATGTGTTCGATTTTAGACATTTGAAATACTTTTGCGTGCGTTACAGCACTACACCATTCATTCGTGGAAAAGTTGTCCGAAATTTGAAAGAGTGCGACATGTATCGTTTGAATGAAATAAATGGCTGTGGCCACTTGCGCACATCATCACAGCCATAAAACGCTCGTCAGCGGCCCGCGGGTGATTCTAATGAGCTCCTCCTCCTTGCGGCGGGAGGGTGCAAAGTGGGAGGAGAGGGGTGGGAAATAAAAAGATATACCCGCGCGGGCGGGGCTTTGGGGACAAATCCCCGCAGACAACAGAGTCCGAAGCCGACAGCAGCACGCCGCGCCGGTGTAACGATAAAGTGTCAGGGCCTCCTGCTTTGGCCGCGGCCCCCCCGGCTGTTTGTACAAGCGGGCCACTTTGTTATTACAAACTATTAAAAGGATGCGATCGGTGATCCGATCCTCTGGCGGGGCAAAAAAATAAAATGTTCTGTTGTTGCTGTTGCCGGTGGTTGGTGCGGGGTGTGGAGGCAGAGTGAATGCAAAGCCCCCGGGATGAAAGCGAAGCAGCGAGGCCAGGGATGCCCTTTCTCTCTCTCACACACACACACTGCCTAGCTCTCTCTCTCTCTCTCTCTCTCTCTCTCTCTCTCTCTCTCTCTCTCTCTCTCTCTCTCTCTCTCTCTCTCTCTCTCTCTCTCTCTGCTGCGCTTCGATATCTCCCTTCTCCCTTTGTCGCCCGCCCGAGCTCGCCGTTGCGGTTTCAGAACGGCTACATGTCTGTTGGCGCGGGGGGCGGGCTGGGGGCGGGCTGGGGGCGGGCCGGGGGCCGGTCCAAGGGTTGATGTGACGGCAATCTGCTGTCGAACGCATGCCCCCGCCGCCCCCCGCCGCCCCCCGCCCTCCTCACAAGAAGAAGAATGGGGTGCACATAGAGGAGTGCCGCGCGCGCCGGTCGTGTATGAATGACGATCGCCAGTTTCTGCCGACGGCACCCAGAGGGCGCCACCGAGAGCGTCACGCGGCGCCGTGTTTGAGACGACCCTTTGTGAACAAATGTGAGTTACCGGCACCGATCGTGGCACGGTAGCCGTACCGGTTACGGCGCTGTGATTTGTGACAAACACCGCGTCCCGGGTTCAACTCTTGCCTCCGCAGACTTTTTCTTTTTTAAATTGCTGCATCGCGATTATGAGAGAGCGTTGAAACGTGAGAAAACAGCAGCGCAAAAGAACAGGCGTCGCCGGACGGGCGTCGCGCATCGATTGCTGGGGCGCGAACAATTTAATTATTTTTTTCCCCCCCCATTTTCGGAGGCTGTCTGCTTGGCTGTGACGGAGCATCCAGACCGTCGTGTCCCAACCACAGCCCACTCCAGTCATTTGTCACAAGTTTGAGATGTTTCCAGGTGACGATCGCCACCCGACTCGGCGGAGAATGTCTTCGCTAATGACGTACCATCATGTCTGGACACCATCAAATGCCGCATCATCTCCAAGTCGCACCTTTTTTTTTTTTTTTCTTTTTTTCTGCGTACGAATTTTGTCGTAGCCCGCCGCCTGCCGCTGCCCCGTGCCCGGCATCGCTTAGCGGCTCGGTGACAAACGATATGTTTTGCAGCGAGTGGAGAAGTGCCATTTGTTCCGGCATCGCCCGAGTGTATTCGGGGAGAAATGGAGCGGCAAACCTGCGCCTTTGAGATTTTCATGTGTGGCGAATGGCCGCGGCCCGCAGCGGAAGGGTGCGACACGCAAGCGCTCGCTCTCTCTCTCTCTCTCTCTCTCTCTCTCTCTCTCTCTCTCTCTCTCTCTCTCTCTCTCTCTCTCTCTCTCTCTCTCTCTCTCTCTCTCTCTCTCTCTCTCTCTCTCTCTCTCTCTCTCTCTCTCACGACCGGTTCGCCAGGGTGTGCGACAGAGAAGTCAGACAGAGACGCATCGGCATTAAATGGAAATAACCGTAATGAAGACAAACGACATTCCCGCCATTCATTCATTCATGACATTCATTCATTCATTCATTCATTCATTCATTCATTCATTCATTCATTCATTCATTCATTCATTCATTCATTCATTCCAGGGGGTGCTACAAGCCCCCAGACGGCTGGTATCATATGGGTCCGCAAGTCCAAACTCTGATTTGTTTTCCAAACTGCCTGCAATAATATTATTATTTCCGTTTTCTTTCCTTTTTTTTGCCCCGTCGCACCCCTTACGTCACCGACCACACTTTACAGTTCACTATGGTGTGTCTGCAAACGCAAACAAACAGCGAATAGCGCGTTTTAGCCATTTCGCATCATGAGTGTAGGGGCGCCCTACACACACACACACACACACACACACACACACACACACACACACACACACACACACACACACACACACACAACCCTTCTGGAGTGCTGGGGCCGGTGTAACAACATACAGTACACTGCTGGCTGCGCACTGCTGGCTCTGGTGTTGTCCTTAACGTGCATGTTGACATTCGACCGGTAGGAAACCCGGATTAGGGAAAGCGGATGGTACAGCTGTCCTCGAGGAGAGAAGAGAGAGAGAGAGAGAGGGAGAGAGAGAGAGAGAGAGAGAGAGAGAGAGAGAGAGAGAGAGAGAGAGAGAGAGAGAGAGAGAGAGAGAGAGAGAGGGGGGGGGGATGTTTCTGTGACAAAATTAAGCCTGATTTTCCCTCCCAAGACCTCAATCAGGCATGGCTGACGGGTCCATATGAGATGGTAAAGTAACTGTATACCGAGTAGACATCAGTCCATGCTGTATCAGGCATGCTGCTTGCGTGGCACGGGTTCGAATACCGGCTCGACCCACCGTTCCTTTTTTTCCGCGGCCAGACGACGCCGTTGCATGGTGTTGCAGTGCAGGGCAGGGCCTGACCGGAGTCCAGCCGTCCCTTCCCATTCATCAGCAGGTTGATGAAATTTAATTTGTCAAGCGCAGGCGGGCCGGCCCCACCCCCACCCCCACCCCCACGACAGGCCGCAATTCTTATTGGAAACAAAAACAATTGACGAGCGATCAGTGCGGGCAGCGGTGACTCGTCACTCGTCCCGCAAGCCGGGGATGGGATAGATTGACTGCATCGGTATTTGAACCCGCGGCCGGTGCGGAGGCCTAGGGCTGAGCGGCGAGAGGCAGGGTGCGCGGTGCGGGGGAGGGAGAGAGAGAGAGAGAGAGAGAGAGAGAGAGAGAGAGAGAGAGAGAGAGAGAGAGAGAGAGAGAGAGAGAGAGTTGATGGTCTATTTCAGCCGAGAGCGATTTCGGGAGGTGTGTACGTCCTGACAGCTACTCAACGCGCACGAGTGACGTAACGGTGCGGTGGAGGGGGAAGGGTTGGGGGAGGCGATGATTTTAATGAATCCCGGCTGGTTATCGACGGTACAAGTATCACTCAAGGCACCCGCCCTCCTGCCACGGTGGAGTGACGTCACTCTCAAGTTCGTCTGAACATGAGCCGCGATGTTACGTAGTTAGTGCAAACCCCCCCTCCCTCCCCTTGGGGAGGATGGGGCCTGCGGGGGTTCTGTTCCGGACTGGTCATGAAATTAATTAGCCCTCATTACCCTCATTACCCGGGCCATTACCTTGGTAGCCGAGGTGCCCGAGGTTCCCAGCTCAGCGCTGGCCCGGAGGCCCGGAGGCCCGGAGGTCCAGAGGCCGGAGGGGTGGTGATGTCGATGTGCTCAATGCCCACCTCTGCCATCGGAGACGTTCAGACCGGAAGAAAAATTGATTTTATTGTCTAGTTTTTTTTTTTTTTATTTTTTAATTTGATGGTCCTGCTGCACTATGTTGTCACCGAACACCCCCTCGAGGATGTCCACCAACTCCGTAACAGCCGGGCCGTCGGCAGTGACGGGGACGTGCCGGCGCTCGTCCGGGACCCTTTGGTTGGCGTCGTCCGGGGTCGGGGGTCGGGGGCCTCAATCTCCATCGGCTCGGCGAGCCTTAATCGGTCTTCTGTTGTTATCGCCCACCGCTTTACACCGGGGCCCTAAATGCCTGCCGCTGACAGGGGGCTGCCTTGGCGCAACCCTCCCCACCCCGCCCGCCAAGGGTCAGCGTCACGGTGGTGGTGGTGGTGGTGGTGGTGGTGGTGGTGCTGCTGCTGCTGCTGCTGCTGCTGCTGCTGCTGCTGCTGCTGCTGCTGCTGCTGCTGCTGCTGCCGCTGCTGGTGATGGTGTTGGTGCCGGAAACTCCGGGAATTAGCTTCGCGGTCCATCCGGGAGGCCGACGGCCGACGGCGAGAGGACGAGGCCTCCTGGGAATGGCACCGCACTGTAATCATGAGTGCAGCGCGGCAGCGCGCCGGCCCGTACCAGCTAGAAACAACGCGTTTGCGCTCCTCTCTCTCTCTCTCTCTCTCTCTCTCTCTCTCTCTCTCTCTCTCTCTCTCTCTCTCTCTCTCTCTCTCTCTCTCTCTCTCTCTCTCTCTCTCTCTCTCTCTCTCTCTCTCTCTCTCTCTCTCTCTCTCTCTCATGCCGACGCCCCGGTCTCCGCTTCGCCGCCCCCGGCCGGCTTTGAGGAGCACCCCCGCGGCGGTTTAGGACACGTCGTCTCCTTCTCATTTCCGCCCCTCTGTAAGTGTGTGTGTTTGTGTGTGTGTGTGTGTGTGTGTGTGTGTGTGTGTGTGTGTGTGTGCATGTGCACGTGTGTGTGCGCGCGCGCGCGCCGGCGCCAAAGCTCACACATAAGGGCCCCTTGATGTCGTGTGCTTTAGTGCGTCCTGATTTCGCCGCGCCCTTTCCGCCATTTTGTTTTATTTTCCATCAGGAGGCGACGGCGGCGTAAAGGGAATGACGGAACTAATTTCTCGCCGGCCGTGTCCGAGGGCGGGCCGTGGGCCGCCTCTCTCCTCTCTCTCTCTCTCTCTCTCTCTCTCTCTCTCTGTCTCTCTCTCTGTCTCTCTCTCTCTCGCTCCTCTCTCTCTCTCTCGCTCGCTCTCTCGCTCTCTCTCTCTCTGGGTTCTCTCCGATCCCGCGCGCTATCGCTTACGTGGGTTCGATCCCGGCCCGGGCCATAATTATTTCCTCCCCGTGGTAGCAGCGGGGTGCCTCGGCTTGAGAGGTGTCGCGCGCCGTGTGGGCGGCCCCGGGTTATCAGCGACGCTTATCAGTGTCCGAGTGGCGATGCCTGTTGTCACCCGCGGCAGAGAGGTGTCATAATTAAATTCTACTGCCTTTTGGGTGACATCACTTTTTAGATTTGAGACTCGAGTCAGACTCGGCTTGGATTTCAAAAGGGGGTACGAGACGTGTTCTGATCGAAGAGATGATTCTGCTGCTGCTGCTGCTGCTGCTGCTGCTGCTGCTGCTGCTGCTGCTGCTGCTGCTGCTGCTGCTGCTGCTGCTGCTGCTGCTGCTGCTGCTGCTGCTGCTGCTGCTGCTGCTGCCCTATGGCCGTGCAGCCGCGCTCGGTGCCATACCACAGAGTTTTCTTACGCAGCCGACATTCCAATTGGCTCGCTGTGGGCTCGCCGTGGGCCCCTCACCCTGCCCTGTGGCCCCGGCATGGACCCTGCCCCGTGGCCCCGCGGGCCCTGGCCCTAGCCCTGGCCACGCCCCTTGCCCTGCCCTTGGCGCCCCACTGGCTCCGCCCGCCCCCCGCGGACCAAACCGCGAGCCCAGCGCCCTGTCCGCGGTGTGGTCGAAAGTCATTCCAAACGTAATTCAAACTTTAATAGAATTTTATTCGATATTTTTTTTTATTTTATTTTTACATGGAGGAGCTCGGGTTTTTCGAAGCGACTCCAGGGATTTAAAGGCCCGTAATATTACCGGTAAGATTCGCTAAGTTACTGTAACTTACGGTAATATTACCCGACCTTGAAAAATGTGGTATTTTTCGGTATTATTCAGATTTTTAAACTCTGAAAATTAGCTGCATTTGGTGTAAAAAAAAACGGCAAAAATGGGTGGGTCCTACCTCGTCCCAGACTTCCGTCCGGAACCGTTCCTGCTTAACTTCGGTGTTCGGATGGGAACCGGTGTACCAGGAGTTGACCGCCGCTAAGACACAGGCACGAAACATCGCCCCTTCCGCTGACCAGATTTCAGGAGTCAGCCCCCTTCGACCAGCCAGTTGGTCTGTGGCCCTGAGGCCACTCCCTCGCGGATTGAGAGGGAGGTAGGATGCCCAGATCGTACACGGCCGAAGCCGATTGTACTCTACCCAGCAAGCCTAACCCGAGGCAGGACCGGCCGAGTAGGTGTTGCCCGAATACTCCAGATTCCGAGGCCTTACGCTTGAAAAATGTAGAAGGCCGAACCCTAGGCCTCTACATTTAACTTCTGCCGAGTCTTGGCAAGCACCATTCCCCTGCTTGGGCGTCGAACCACTGTTCCTCAGCAGTGTATTCAACCTCCGGGGAATGGCCGCGGCCCAACGTCCGCGGTCACTCAGACAACACACTTTGAACACGTTCTTTTGGTATATTTTACCCACCATCCTCGGTCGGCAGACTTCAGAAAAATTTTACTCCGGCAAAGAGTTGAACCCCGAACCTTGCGGTCACCGCCCAGTCCGCATGGGTTAGCGGACCGGTCTGCGACGGAGAGGTCCAAGGTTCATGTCTTTGCCGGGGGAGCAAAATTTTTCTGAAAGTCTGCCGACCGAGGACGGAGGGTAAAATATACCAAAAGAACAAACCTTGGGGTGGGATGCCCAAACCAGGGCCGGGAGAGGTGGGGTGGTGGGTTATCTCTTTTGATTAATTCCTCGATTGTGTGATTGTTTGAGCTCGGGCCGCCACATTGATTTATTTTCATTCTGAAATTCACAAAAATATTCACCATATTCCTCAATATTCAAGTAATAAGTGTATGCAGTGTACACTAAAATCTAGCGGCCGTCGGCGGCCTGGTGCGGCGGTGCTGAGGCGGTGGTCATCACCGCCCTCACGGACATCATCACTGCGGCGGCCGCGGGGAAAGGCGGCTCCTAATGCCACTCAAATTAGGTTGGCGCCGGATTCAAATGTCCCCGCCAAGGGGCACGCGCGAGGCTAGCCGAGGCACGCGCAGCCCGCGCGGGACGGTTTAATTTAATCTGACATTAACGGGATGTTAAAGAGATGAACTTCCTCAGAAGGAGAGGGAGGCGGAATGGAGGGGGGGGGGGGGAAGGAGGAAGAAATAACGAAAGGAGGAAAAAGAGAGAGGCGGAGAGAGAGGAGGAAAGGGAGAGAGAAAAAGAGAGCTCTACATTAATAACAGCTGCGTGTATATGAGAATCCTCGGACTGCCTTTCTGCCTCTCCCCTTTCGGAGAGGGCGGAAAGAGAGAGAGAGAGAGAGAGAGAGAGAGAGAGAGAGAGAGAGAGAGAGAGAGAGAGAGAGAGAGCAAATTAAAAATCTGATCATGACACGCGAAAAGCGTCCTTGCGCGCCGCTCTGGCTGTTTCTCCGCGAGAAAAAAAAAAGGAGGGCAGACGACAGTAAGAAAACCTTCACGGCGGCCGCACGGCGCTGGCAAATATTTTTATCTGAGGAAATAAGTATATATATATAAGGCAGGCTAACTCATTATATTGGACGGCCGAGGCGGGGGAGGGGGGGTACGTGCGATTATAATTGAGGCCGCAAGCGATGCCCCCGAGTAATAAGAAAAGGAAGGACGGAGATGATTTCCTGGATGCGGAGGATTTCCTTTTTCTGTGAGAGCAGCGCAGTATTAACTCTGTCTGTTTTACTGAATTAAATTCTTAGTCGCGTCGGATGCGGTATTTGAACCTGCGACCTCGAGGTGCAAATACTGACCCGGCAGCGAAGGGTGTGGCCGGCTTCAGCCCGGTCGGGGCCGGGTAGGCAGCACAGGCGTAGGCAGGGCGGGCGGGTTGCCTACCCCACGGACGGCGGGCGCAAAGAGGATGGCTGCTAGGAATGAGAAGGAGAGAGAGAGGGGGGGGGGGGGCTGCGGTGGCTGATACATCCATGCTGCGATTCAATCTTCACATGATATCCGTGTCGTATTCGATCCAATAAAGGAAGGGTGTCACGTATGGGGGAGGGAGGGGGAGGGGGAGGAGAGAGGCAGTGGAAGGCACAGTGGCTGCGGTGGCAGCAGATGTTGCTGATCAATATGATAGCCCCCTTCCCCCCCTCTCTCCCACCGACTTGATTTATCTCCCGCCTTTTGTAGCATTTCCCCGAGTTATATGCCCCTTTTGATATCTCTCTGAGGCGGCGGGGGCGGAGGGGGGCTAAGGTCCGGGGCCAGCCAACATCGCCGGGCCGTGCGCTGACAATCGCAGTGCTGTAAGCATATGTGCCAGCTGGGCCGCCGGGCCGCCGTGCTGGACTTGCTATTGCTCGAGATGGAACCTGAATCGGAATCCGAATCTGGATATGCGCCCCTCTATCCGGACCGCTGATGTGGGACGTCTACTCGTCCACTCCCGAAGACGATGTCTCCATGCTGAGG
The DNA here is from genome assembly GCA_038380765.1 of Odontothrips loti. Classification (NCBI taxonomy): domain Eukaryota; kingdom Metazoa; phylum Arthropoda; class Insecta; order Thysanoptera; family Thripidae; genus Odontothrips; species Odontothrips loti. The sequence continues at coordinate 10,442,621 of CM076258.1, forward strand.
ACGGGCGCAGACAGACAGACAGACAGACAGTCAGACAGACAGTCAGACGTTATTCGCGACCACGAAAGGTTCGGCATAACTTGAAAGGGGTTGAAATAAAGGGGGCATAGCAGAGGAAACGACTACTGCTGGAGCAACGACAGAGAAGGAAAGACGTTCCGTAGAGAGAGAAAGAGAGAGGCATGTGGGTGGAATGGGCGATGTGTGTGCGGGGGAGGAAGAGAGAGAGAGAGAGAGAGAGAGAGAGAGAGAGAGAGAGAGAGAGAGAGAGAGAGAGAGAGAGAGAGAGAGAGAGAGAGAGAGAGAGAGAGAGAGAGAGAGAGGGAGAGAGAAAGCTTTGTGCGGCCAAAGAGGGAAAGAGAGGACTCTGGCCATGACCGCACACGAACCACGCAACTACAATACAAATTCTCGAGATTTACGCGATTTCGATGCGGTGGGGGAGGGGGGAAGGGGGTGGGTGGAAGGGGGGGGGGGAAGGAGGGGTGTCGCGAGGCCCCAGGGCGGCACCTGCTATTGACACCTCATATATATACAGCACAGCAGCAAACGGCGCCACGACCCTACCCCTTACTGTCTCAATCTCTCTCTCTCTCTCTCTCTCTCTCTCTCTCTCTCTCTCTCTCTCTCTCTCTCTCTCTCTCTCTCTCTCTCTCTCTCTCTCTCTCTCTCTCTCTCTCTCTCTCTCTCTCTCTCTCTCTCTCTCTCTCTCTCTCTCTCTTCTCTCTCCCATACACATATTCATGTGCATACATATACGCGAATCCGGCCAATGGACTTCTTGCGTTCAAATATTCCTTGTACACCGTGCGGGGGCGGGGACGGCAGGGGCGGGAAGAGGAGGGGTGGAGGGGTGGTGCGGAATGAGAGGGTGAGCTTTAAGGGGTTCCATGAAATCTGTCACACCCATAATTGCTGCGCGATTCCGGAGGGGAGGGGAGGCGGGCAGAGGCGTTGCGTTGCGAGGGAGTGCGTGAAACTTGGGATTTCATGCTCCATTCGACCCCATTACGCGAGTGTGCGTGCGTGCGTGGACGAGTGCGTGCGTGCGTGCGTGTGCTTTGTTTTCTGTATTTCATTGCGGTTCGGGGGGACATTATGCCGGCTTGTCGCCAGCAGACGACGCCGATGGCACAGGCAGCACGCCAAACGTGTGCGCAGACAGCAGACAATAGTCATGCTTATCTTATTCCAAAAAATTTCCAATCTTTTTTTATTATTTTTTTTTGTTTCTCCATTTTATTTTTTAGTTACGCGATAAATGTTTTGGGTTACGGCACTGGTCGATCCGGATTTTTCAGATTTCAGAAAGTTTAGTAAGGCTCCCTGGGTTGGCAATACTGAAAAACCTTCAGACCGTGCTGTTGAGCCCAAGGCCTAAGCCGAGGCCGAGGAGCCGGTCTGGGCCCAGGAAGACCTCCGACCGCAGGGAATTCCCTCGCGCACGGGGGTATCTCCGAGCCGCTCCGAGCCCAGCGCCGGGGGTAACCACGGCGTGCCGTTTGTACCCCTCGCAGCGAGCACTGCCGTCTGCGAGGAGTAGGGCTGATGAAATACATAAACGTCTCGGTTATAAATATTTCTTCCTCTTTTTATTTCAACTACAACAACTTTTGCTATTCATTTACGCACCACACTTCAATAAATAATGAACACTCTCTAAAGACAAACTAAAGGGTTTAAGATTAGCGAATGGAGAGCAAACACAGCAGCAAAATGATGCATGATCGATTCACAGCCTACTTGCTATTACTTAAAGTAAGATGCATCTTCTAACGAAACACTAAGGTATGATACCTACGGTATGTACAAGGTTGACTGCACGTTTCACTTATGTACAAGACTATAACACTGCAGAGATTCGAATACACGTTTTGGTAATTCACGAAGTAATGAAGTTGAGTGAAAGCATTTGGAGATACTGCTTTTATAGATTTAATCTAGCACAACGGCGACATCGTATTATCCTAGAAGTCTTTACTTTTCTCAAACTCCGATTTTAATTTAAATAGAAAGCTTTGGCAGGCAAGGAAACACGTCAGGGGGAGACCTATCCTAGAGTACGATACCCCGAAGTGATTACTATTGCAATAAACAAAACAAAAAAGTTAACTGATATAGACAAGAAAAACGAAGATCACATCCATATTCGACACTACTCTTTGAGTGTGCCTTTTAACTGACGCTACTCGCAAAACTTAATGTTTTCACAAAGTTCGTCATTATTTTACAGCGTTCCTGCGCTTTCCATGAGGAAATGTAAGATTTCTTTTTCAGATTTCTAGCTCTACATCGAGATAACATTTTTTTTTAAATCTTCACAGAGACAGAGGAGTGGCAGAGGATGTCGGGGAATGGCAGTCAGATGAACGTCTCGTCCAGGTCACCACTTTCTCCGGATTCTTTGGTGTCGGTGTGGGCGGACACCGAACGGGGAAGAAAACACTCGACGACCGGTATTTGAACCTCGGACCACGAGGCCCGAACCGCCTAGCCGGCTAAGGCTGAGTCCATGCCCTGCGTGGCGTTGCCCAGCCAGTACACGATCGTGTCGTAGTTGTTCTCCATCCACTCGATGTTGGCCTCCGCCTGCTCGATGGACTGCTTCACCTGCCTGGTGGCCGTGCCCAGGCCCTCGGCGTTGTCTTCCGCGAACCGCTGGAGCTGATGGACCGATACATAACCAATGTTAAAAAATCGAACTAAAGTCACGAAGGGTGGAAAAAAAAATGATAAAAATTGAAAGATTGACTTACATCGGTCAGCTCGTACTTGCTGTTGATACGCTTGAACGTGCTCCGGACGATGTTGTTGATCATGAACATGGAGGAACCGATACTGGAAAAGGAAGGAAACACAGACCAGTGTAAGAGCCCGGCTCACAAGGGAGGTGAGAAAAGACGGCTGCCCCCGGCGGGGATCGAACCCCGGTACTCACTACTGCAGGACGCGGTCCCACTTGTCACGCAGATAGCGCACGGCCAGGGGCTGGCCCACGATGCTGCCGGCCACGGCGCTGAACACGCGCGCCACGTCCTGCTTGCGGATGCCCGAGCTGTCCGTCATGGCCCTCTCCAGGAAGCGGGCCAGGATCCAGGTCTCGCGCGTGCAGCCCAGGGCGTTCAGCAGCAGGTCCTTCTCCGAGCCCACGTTGGTGTTGAGGTAGCGTTCCCACGCGAAGTCCCACTCGGCCTGCCCACCCTTGCGCAAGGCGGTGCAGTACACCACGGGCTTCAGGTTGGCCGGGATCCTGCCAGAGAGAAAAACAGTTAGCAGTGACATGAAAAGGCAGCAGAAAACTTTTTTGTTTTGTTTTGTTTTGCAGATTTGCCGACGGGGATCGAACCCGTGACCTGACATTCCCAGGGGGGGGGGGGGGGGGACAAAAAATAAAATTTAAAAAAATGGCGGTATTTGAACCCAAAGTACTCACGGGTTCTCCTTGTCGGGGTCGGAGGCGTTGCGCCAGCGGGTGAACATGTCGTAGGCCGTGTTGACGCAGGGCTCGTGGCCGAAGTTGCAGACCCACGACATGATGGACACCCTGGTGAGCACCCGGAGCAGCGGGTCATTGGGCCGCTCCTCCGTGCCCACGGACTCGTACAGCGGCAGCAGCAGGTCCATCACGTACGTCTGAGCAATGAATGAGAGAATGAATGAATGAAAGAATGAATGGGCAGCGGAGGAGGCAGGGTGGCTCGGCGGACAAACCTTGAATTTATCGTAGTGGCCGCTGTCCACCAGCATGCTGTCGATGTAGCCGAACGCGTTGAGGGCCGCCTTCCAGGGCAGGTAGGCCGTCTCGTGGCGCAGGTAGCCCGTCAGGTCCAGGGCCACGCCGTAGTCCAGCTGGCCGCCGCGGGCCAGGTTGAGCGCGTCGTCCACCATCTGCGCGCGGTTCGTGGCGGCGAACACGGCCAGGTTGGCCGGGTCGCGGAGCGCGCGCGTCAGCAGGCGCCAGTTGGTGACGTCGTAGTTGACGCGGTAGAAGCCCGTCTCCTGCACGTTGAAGACGACCCACTGGTCGGGGCGCGCGCCCAGGTGCGGCAGGTCGACGGTGCGCTCCTGCCGCCCCATCCAGTGCGTCGGCCTGGTCGTGCTGAAGTCCGGGGACGCCTGCGTCGTGTACGTGATGGGCACCCACCTGTGAGGGAGCGCCCACATGTTACGTAACCACACGCTCGATTTCATTCATGAAGGAATCACTTTAATGTCTTATTTTTAAATCGACCTAAATTTGTTTTACTTGAGAAAAAAAATTAAAAAAAAATTAAAAAGTGGTTAGAAAAAAAAATAAAAGAATTGTGTCGCATTTTGTGACTTTCGAAAATAAAGCCTCGTGGCGGCGGCGCCGGTATTCGAACCTCCGACTCACCAGAGGGGGTCCTCAGTGGCGTTGACGTCGCGCAGAACGAAGCGTTTCTGGTGCAGGCGGGCGGTGCCGCGGGAGTAGTCCCGGGTCACGTCCACGACCGGGTAGCCCGTCTGCAGCGTCCACGTGTCCATGATGTCCTTGACCGTGACGTCGTCGGCCAGCTTGCGGTCCTGGTGCGCCTGCTCCGTCAGCGCCGCCCACAAGTCGTTCTGCGTGGCGGACGAGTAGGAGCGCTTGCGGAGATAGTTGGTCAGCCCCGTGGTGAAGACGGGCGTGGTCAGGAAGTGGTCCATCATCCGGATGATGGACGCGCCTGGGGAACGGGACAGGCCGGGGCCGAGCTTTAGACACCTTCTTCTCGCAAATTATGAAAAATTTACAGTCTATTGCCCGATTTCACACGCGGCCTCGCCGCCTACCTTTGGCGTAGGAGATGCGGTCAAAGATCTCGTTGATCTCGTCCGGGTTGCCGACCTCGATGGAGACGGGGTGCGAGGACTGCAGCGCGTCCAGCCCGAACACCATCTGCACCTCGCCCACCACGAACTGCTCCAGGACCAGCCAGTCCGGCTCCACCTGGAGGAAGAGAAGGCGCGGCGTCGGTGAGCTGGGCGCCTGGAGGGTAGGCAGGCCCGCCGCGCACCCGTGTGCTGCACGACTGCAGATTGCCTACCCCGCCGGGCGCCCAGCGCTGCTGGCCCGCACGTACCGCGTTCACGCCGATGTACTCTACGTAGCTGGCGAAGCCCTCGTTGAGCCACAGGTCGGACCACCAGGACGGCGTCACCAGGTTGCCGAACCACTGGTGCGCCAGCTCGTGCGAGACGACCGTGGCCACCTGCTGCTTGTTGCTGGTGGTGGACACGCCCTCCTGGTAGAGCATGGCGATCTCTCGGTATGTGATGAGCCCCCAGTTCTCCATGGCCCCCGCCGCGAAGTCGGGCATGGCCATCATGTCCATCTTGGGGAGCGGGTACTTGATGTTGAAGTACTTCTCGAAGTACTGGAGCACGCGGGGGCCGATCTCAAGCGCGTAGCGCGCCTGGTGGATGGCCTCCCGCCTCGTCCACACGGTGAACGTGGGCCCCGGGCTCGGGCTGGGCATACTGACGAAGTCCGTGACCGCGAACGCCACCAGGTAGGTGGACATGGGCACCGACTCCTGGTAGTGGTCCCACACGTAACCGGGCACGCCGTCCCTGCAATGTGAGAAATGGGAGAACGTGTAAAACAGTGAGGCTGGCGCCGACGGCGGCTGCATTTCTCATACTCACACCGGGTGTGACGGGCCGCCCTGCGGCATGTTGGAGACGGAGGTCATGTCCGTGGGCCGGGCCAGGTGCAGCTTGAAGCGTGCCTTGAGGGCCGGCTCGTCGAAGCAGGGGAAGGCTCGGCGGGCGTCCGTGGACTGGAACTGGGTGACGGCCACCCACCTGGTGGTGTTCCTCTCGATGTAGGAGCTCCGGTAGAAGCCCTGGAGGTCGTCGCCGAGGACGCCGCTGAACTTGAGGCGCACCCGGTAGACGCCGGGCTTCAGCGGCATCCTGGCGTGGAGGGTGTAGAACTGGCGCAGCGCGTCCTTGCTCTGCCGGCCCACGGGGATGCCCGTGGACGTGGCGTTGTCGCCGACGCCGTCCTGGCGCGTCAGCGTCACGGACTTCTCGTCCACGGTCAGCTCGTGGGCGTGCAGGGTCACGTTGTTGGTGGTCTCGGTCACGTTGACGGTGATGGCCACCTCGCCGGTGAACGTGAAGTCGCCCTGGGGGACCGGATGGTGGTCATAGGAGGAGCCAGCGGTGCATCGGAAGGCTACCCCCCCCCCCCCCCTCCCTCCTCGATGTACACCGATTTTAGTCATTGCTGTTCCTCTTTTATTTTTCCGCAAAGAAAAATTGATTTATCCGAAAACAATATCGGTTTAAACCTGAATTTGTTGTTTTCAATCTGGTTATTTGGAATTTTCTTTGGAATTTTTCTGATTTTTTAAAAATATTTTGTGTCGTATAATCGACCTCAACCTGGTTGATTTTGATTTTTTTTTTGCCACTGGACACGGATTATTTCAAGTCCCCTCCTCCTCCCGCGTCTCGGTTCGGATTATCGGCGTCACTGGAGCGGAGACTGGAGACTGGAGACTGGAGACCCGGAGGACTGGAGAGGATTCCAGTCCAGAGCACAGAGTGGCACAGAGCCCCGTCCTCTCCGCGGCCCCGGCGGCACAGACACAGCCTCGCGGTGCCGTCGGCTGAGGTGACGTCGGCGTCCTGACCCTGTCCACTTGCCCCTCCTGACCTTGACCCCGTTCCCGGGCGGAGGTCAGTGACCTCGCGCTGACTCACCTTGATGAGAGGCAGCAGCCGGATGTCGTAGGCGACGGGCCGCACGCTGCGGGGCAGCCTCACGTCCACCTTGTCGTCGGCGGGGTTGCCGGGGGCTGCCGGGTGGTCGCCGCCGCCGCCGCCGCTATCGCCGCCACCGACCGCCTCCGCCGACGGGGCGGCCGGGCAGGCCGTGAGCGAGTACACGGTGAGCCCGGTGGCCACCAGGACGACGACGAACACGGCGGCGATGAGGAGGGCCGCCCACCGCGGCACGGACAGGGTGCCCGCCTTGCTGAACGTGGGCCCGGACTCCGCCATGATGGTGAGGGCCTCCCGGGACTGGGTCATTCTATGCCAGCCGCGGCTGTAGGCAGAGACAGAGCACCTGTTCAAACACCTGCTCAAACAGCCGGCCTGGCCTGGTGCGGCGGCCGCAGCTAATCTCACCACCTACTCGGCCTCCTCTGCAGGAGCACACTGCGCGGCGCGCCCCGGCCGGCCGGGCCCCGAGCGGAGCGGAGCCGGCACCAGGCGGAGCGCCGCCCGCCCCGAGTCCTTCACAATGACGGCAAACGAGCCCAAGTATGAGAAATTAAGCGCGCAGGCAAATGTTGCGGCAAGCAGAACACGCCGGGTCCGACCCGACCCCGACACTGACAGCGACGGCACAGAGTTGGCAACCCGAGAACGCGACCCGCGGCCATGCGCCACGCCCCGCCACGCCCACCCACCCACACACATACACACACACACACACACACACACACACACACACACACACGTGGTGTGTCCAGCGGCTGCGGGGCGGGGCCGTGCACAAGCCGCGTACCGCTCTGCAGTGCGTACAGCTGTAGCGTATTCCGGAGAAGGGCCGAAACGGAAGTAAGAAGTTACGAAGAATCACGAAAAGCGGAGGCAGTATGAGAGTGACTCCAACCGCGGCGTCAGCCACGAGCCAACTCCGAAAATTTGGAGGCTTGGCTCTCGCTGGCGATATGTCACGACCGTTTGGTAGGGTCACACAGCGCAGAACACCACCAGCGCCGCCTAAAGGGGTAACTTCTCAGGCCGTGCGCCGTAGATGTGCGCTCAGATGAGAGCTACGCCTCCAAATTTTGGACGGCGCCTCGTGGCTGACGCCGTGGCGGGAAAACTCTCTGCTGCGGTTCCCCTCATTCTGGACCGGCTTTTTGTGATTCTTCCTAACTTCTTACTTCCGCTTCGTCTCTTCTCCGGAATACTTTCCCCGGTAGGAAACGCGTGGGCGGAGCTAGTGAGGTCACTTACGGCCGCCCCCCGCGGCGCTGCGTGCTCGCGTACACCGGACCGTGAGCCCTTGGTCAGCGGCGGAGAGCGAGGAGAAACTAACTGGGGTCACTGAATGCAGAGGCAACAACAACAACGCCATCTCCGCCGCGCCGGTGTTTGAAACCGCGACACGCTCGCGACAGGACAGCGACATTGGCAGCAGCAGCGGCCGCAGCGGCACCACGTGACAAATCATTTTTCTCAATCGACTAGAAGTGCTTTTGGCGAATCGATATTGACGGGTGTCATGAATCATGAGTCCATTTTTATTCATTTTGCGCCAACCCTTTATTTTTATTCTTTTGTTTTTTTTTAAATTTGTGGTTGGCAGGCCTGGCCAGACGCAGGGCCGTCGTCACTTGTGATAAGGCCCCGGGCCGGGCGCACACAGTAGGCAGGTTGGGCACGTTAACGGCGCCGTGGTGGAGCAGGAGGCAGGACCGGGCAGGACTGCCAACCGACGGCGCGCCGACGCCGCAGCTGGGCGCGGGAACGTGTGAATACCGATTTATTCCGCCAGGGTGCCGAGCCGAACGGAGCCGAGCCGAGCCGAGTCGAACCCTCTCTCCCGCCTCCCCCGGCCCGTCGCCGCGTGGGGCGGATTTTACACACTTTTACGATATTTCTATTTTTCGCGGGCGCAGCGAATCCCTTCTCGCCGACGCGGCTCGGCTCGGCTCGGCTCGGCTCGTCTCGTCTGGGCGGCGGTGCGTCGCCTGGCGGTGCCGTGTTTACCGTGATAACCCACCCTCCTATTACCCCCATCTCCGCAATCCAATTGGCCAGCCGCCCCCGCCCCCACCCCCTTCCTCGTAACGTCTTCTAGGACCCCGCGCACCTCGCCGATCCCCCTTTCTCCTCCTCCTCCTCCTCCTCCTCCTCCTCCTCCCCTGCTTCCTCCGCGTCCCGTCTGCCCGGGGGAAACTCGTTTATCGCTCCACTGAAGTTAACGAGGACGTGTTGATCCTAGAAGGTGCTGTGCTGTGCTGCCTGGCCCAGCTCCGCGGAGCTCCCTGCCGGCACCCAGCCTCCGCCGTGCCCAGCCTGTCTGTCTGCCTGTCACCCCGAGCTTGCCTCTCTGAGCGCCGGCCTGCCTGTCTGTCTGTCTGTCAGTCTGTGTCCGGATTTTGCCTACCCCAAAAAGGGAGGGGGTCAGAGACCTTTTATCCCGTAGCGCCCGCCCCGGGAGTTCCGAATGTTTATTTGACCTACCGTTAATATGCTTGTGCGAAATGTAATGAAAAGGGTGTTAAAAAATACACTCAAGAACGACTACTACATTGAACTACGAAGCGCGTCTTATCAAACGTGACACATATTTTTTTTGTTTTTTTTCGGAAACTGATACGGGGGGATTTTGGTTTGCAGAAAAGGTCTATTCACAAAATCCACAGGTGAGAAGGCAAAGGGTTATTGGCAGGTAGTGTGCCCCGGCCCTGTGGCAGACACCAGACCACACAGCAAGCTGGCGTTTCCTCCCCCCCCCCCCTTTCCTGCCACAAGAAGGACCTCATCTACGCGCGCACACACACACACACCCCTGCCGACCACAGTACTGTTTTCAAGGTCGCACAGGCTGTGGGAAGGGGCGCGTTCGCTCATGAAATTAAGTGTCCGTGTCGCTGGAGAGTGGGCCGGAGAGTGAGGAGAAGTGGCGGGGGGAGGGGGAGATCACCAAGTAGTACCAGACCTGCTTCAAACACACAGACCGAAGGAGTCTCTACTTTCTATCTCATTGTCGTACCGTCAGTGTGAACGCTGGTGCTGCTAACCCCTGCTTAAGTGGGCGGACCGCGAAAATAAAATAAAGGGGGCGTGAGTTTTTTTTTGTTTTTGTTTTTGGAAAGAGGAAAGGCGGGAACAGACGACGCGTACGGGTCTTCCGGCCGCCCCCGCCCCCGCTCCCGCCCCCACACTCCCATGCCGCCGGCACATTATTCACGTGGGAGAGGTGGCATTGTTGTGGTGGCACCGCCGACACCGGTAGCGCGGTAGCGCCGGCAGGTCGTTCGCCCCAAAACAGGCGCCGCCCTCTCTCTTTGTCTAGCGCTCAAGGCATCCATTATCTATCTCACTCGCTCCCGCGCGCGTGGGGCCACACTGAGAAAGAGAAAGAGAGAAGGAGGGGAAGGGACTTTTAGGCGGAGACAGAGGAAATTAAAAAATAAAGGACGGTGAAAAGTATGAGAAATTCGGATGACCAGCGTCTTGTTGACGCGGTACTTCGAGCTTGCTATGATTGACGAGAGATAAAAAGAGAGAGAGAGAGAGAGAGAGAGAGAGAGAGAGAGAGAGAGAGAGAGAGAGAGAGAGAGAGAGAGAGAGAGAGAGAGGACGGAAAGAGATCCGGGCAAGCGAGAACAATGCGGGAGGGAAGGACCGCAGAAAAGCGCGCGAAATCCAAGACGCGGCAAATCCGCGTTTTACTGATCCGGAGGAAAACCCTTCGTTGTTTGTTCTGTACGATGTGCGACATCGGATAGGAGTAGCGGCGCGGGCCGGACCCCTTAGTCATTTATCTCGACTCCGAGAGCAGCATTAACGTTCACTTTCCGACGAAATCGGAACGGAAGCGAAGCGACTTTTGCCTTAAGACTCGCGGATAAGTGCAAAGTGTGACGTGCTCTCTGCTTCGTCTTTCTCACTTCGATTCATTCTCTCCCTTTCTCCACTTTCCTATCAGCTAACGGCATCATTGTCATTAATAGAGATCCGACACGACTCCCAAGAGATCTTCTCCCCCCCCCCTCTCTCTCTCTCTCTCTCTCTCTCTCTCTCTCTCTCTGTCTCTCTCTCTCTCTCCCGGAAGCACGCCAGAACAGCGCGGCTGCCCCTTGCGAACCTGCACCTCTTTATTCGTATTCGGGTCAAACGGATCATTGTTTTGCTGTGGCCGGGTTGGGCTATTTGCACAACAAAGAATGACGATGAGAAATTGATGTTGCCGAAATGTGATCTTCTTCCAGGGTCCATTTCTGGCTGTAAGTGTGCACAGCGCTGGGGGAAGAGAGGGAGAGAGAGAGAGAGAGAGAGAGAGAGAGAGAGAGAGAGAGAGAGAGAGAGAGAGAGAGAGAGAGAGAGAGAGAGAGAGAGAGAGAGAGAGAGAGAGAGAGAGAGAGAGAGAGAGAGAGAGAGAGAGAGAGAGAGAGAGACATAAATATATATATATGCTGTCGTTTGATACGAGCGAGAGAGACTGTGAGAGCATGTCTGTCGTCGGGTGACTCAGCGTCCCATTTGTGTACCATCGACACATCGGCACTGAGTGGTGGTGGTCGCCCCAGAGCGTCCTTGTCTCTCCAACAGAGGCGCCCCGTCGTTCTGTCTCTCTCTGTCGACGCCTGCGCTGGACGCCGTACTGTCCGCAAGGGCTCCAGCGCCTTGCTGCTGCTGTACTCTACAAACCTTAAAATCTGAACCGAGAAGGCGGCGCCCTCCTCAACTAGACCACTAATAGCGCAGTGCAGGGCAGCGGCGGGCCAGGAAGCCAGGGCCAGGGCGCCAGGGCCAGGAGGAGACATCAGGAGTCGCTAGGAGCCGCCAGGAGCCAGAGCAGGGCAAAAGCCACGCTATGCCACGCCACGCCACGCCACGCCACGCCACGCCACGCCACGCCACGCCACGCCACGCCACGCCAGGCTGCGGGCGTGGGGACGAATCCGCTTTCTCCCTGACCGGTTTCCCGTTCGGATCCGCGGTGTGCCGTGCGGGCTGGTGGCGGACAGGCGGCCCTGACCACCCTATCAAGGCCGTTCGCCCAACTCAGTGATTACAGACCCACATGTAGTCCACATCTCTCTCTCTCTCTCTCTCTCTCTCTCTCTCTCTCTCTCTCTATCTGTCTCTGTCTCTGTCTTTGTCTCTGTCTCTCTCTCTGTCTATGTCTCTCTGTCTCTCTCTCTCTCTCTCTCTCTCTCTCTCTCTCTCTCTCTCTCTCTCTCTCTCTCTCTCTCTCTCTCTCTCTCTCTCTCTCTCTCGCTCGCTCGCTCGAGGTTTAGGCATGCAGGCAGTAAATTCAAAGGCAAAAGAGTCAACTTTCCCATATTTTCCGCCGACCTCGGCCCATCACAGAGTAACACTTCATGGCATGCTGTGCGGTGATTTCAGGATGCGGTTATGGCAGTACGGAGTACTGAACACGCGGTCCAGAGCCGGTACGTGCCGGGTACTACCTGCAGCAGCTGCCATCACAGTCACATGCCAGACGAGTCGGGAAAAACTCCGCGCCGACGCCAAAACTGTCCACTCCGATATCAAAGCAGCACCAAACCGACCCCATTCACTTTAAGAGCAATTGTAGTAGAGGTTTCCAACGAGGCTCATAAGCGGAAGCTGAAGGACGAAAAACGCTTCCGGATACTGGAAACTCTCGAGCAGGTGTGAGAAATGTTGATGCACAGGGTCTGCGCCAGATATGGGAAATGACAACATCCAAATTCACTCAAAACGCCATTCCAGTTTATCATACCAACCCTCGAAAGCTTCCGGTATTGGAATGTGTTTCCTCTTCAACTTCCGTTTGCAAATCTCATCGGAAACCCCTACTGAATAATGTTGGTCTGTTGCACCTTTGCTGAGAGTGTACGGCCTACGCACGTGCAGAGCGGTACAGAGAGGCAGAGGGCAGAGGCAGCACCGCGAGTCTCCTTGACCCACACGGAGATCCCAGCTCAGCTCGCCGGAAGCAGCGACAACTCCGGCGGAATGTCACGAGCGCGGGTTCGATTCCCAATAAGGTCACGACGACTTTTTTCCGATGCTTTCGGATGGGGTTCATTTTACACGAGCAGTCTTGTGATCTCGCGTTCATGCCGATATCAGCCCGCTGCAAAGCTGTTTACGCTTGTTTTTGATTTTTGTTTTCTCCGCCGAAATTTCGCGGCGCGTTGCCTCGGCCGGTGCATGGACGAGATGAGGGCCAGGCGGCGGCGGCGGTAGCGGCGGCGGCAGCGGCAGCGGCGGCGGTAGCGGCGGCGGTAGCGGCAGCGGCGGCGGCGGCGGTAGCGGCGGCGGCGGTAGCGGCAGCGGCCACCACAGACCAGACCCGCCCGGGCCGCAATATTTCTGTCAGCAATTCCTAATAGTGGTCCCCGGCCGCCGCTGCCCCCCGCGGGCCCCACCAGATGTCATCTTCTAGAGGACCATTGCCCCGCCGCACGGCACTACCAGTCTCAACGTTTATTTTTTTGTCGGCGTTGTGAAACTCGGGTTTGCCAACCATGGCCGCCTAGAGCACGCGGGGGCGGCGAAGAAGACCACGGCGCCGACCACCGCCACCGCCACCGTCACTATCAGGGCGCTAGCACGTCTTGTGTTCTCACCTGGGCGATCATGGCAGGAGGACGGGACGTCACCGACAGCGGCCGAAACACAATCACAGAGTCACTCGCTGTCACTCGCTGTCACTCGGTGTCACTGGGTCCAGACCGTGACGTCACTCCGTCACTTCTTCCCTCCCCGACGACGGCTCGCCTTCACGGCGCCGACGCACAGCATGGTGAGACACACGCGCTCGTCCTTGCTCAGCAGGCCGAGGAGGATCTTGAGCACGGCGCGCCGGTCGCACGGCCCCGCGCCCTGCAGCATCGTTGACGGCGGCCCGATGGCAGTCCCCCGGCGGCCGCCACCATCGCGGTCCTCTGCCGCCGCTGCTGCTGCTGCTGCTGCTGCTGCTGCTGCACCTCCCCGTGGACGCGCGGTCAGTGGGTGTCGCTCACGATGTCACGCATCAGTCTGTTGCACTGCAGAGTGTTCCGGGTTCAAACACCGCCCACTTTTTCCTTCTTTTTTGTTTTTTTTCGCCGCGCCGGGTGTTCCCAGGCACAGGAGCCCGGAGGAGCTCACAGACACACGGCTCTGCTGCCTACTTTCACTCACGGACTGCCAGCTGACTACGGCCCGGCCCGGCCCCGGCCCCCGCGACCCGGGCTGCGAGACGGCGCGGTTGGAGGAGAGGGGGACGGTCTTGGTGTCGGCGGCGGCGGTGGACTCGACGCGGCCCGTCGCGGCTCCGGGGGGCCGGTAAGACTCTGCTCTCAGACACACCCTGCTTTGTGCTCAGCTCCGGCCCGACTGAGACAGCGGGGCCGCCGGGCCGGCGTCGTGCCCCCCCCCCCAACCGCGCTCACCTTTCTCCCCCCCCCCCCAGGCGTCGCACGTATCCGCCAACCCCTAGGGACAGCGACCACAACACTCCCCCTCCCCTTGCACTCACGCACGCACGCACGCCCCCCCCCCTCACCCCGGCCCTGCTTGCTTCAGAGAGGAAGAGGTGCCAAAACCAAGAGACCAGGGTCGCCAACCTATCTGCAAAACACAACGCAGCTAGACGACACAACTTGTTTTTTTCACAGCGTGGTCACCGGCCACTAGGCTATTTGAATTTTTGCGTTTTCGCGCGCTTCGCACTTGGTCAGCACAGCAGACGGCGGCGGTTGTTTTCCGCCGACCCCCGCTGGGCAGGGATTCCACAGTGACGCGCTTCCCGCCCAAGGCCAAGGTCACCGGGAGAGTGCTGGACCCCCCGGGGTGCCCCACGGGGCGTCGGGGGTGGCGGCTCCCTGCGGAGGGACGGAGACGGACAGCTCCCATTTGCCCTCGCGCTGTCTCTCTCGCACTCGCAGGCCGGGGTGGACAGACGTGTGCAACTGGCAGACATTTTAAGGCGCGGGCCGGGCTGACGTCAGGGCCGGGAACGGCGCTTCGCGTCGCGAACGAAAACGCAAAAGGGACGCGAGTATTCGAACCCGGGGCTGGCGGGGACGGCGCGGAGGTCGGCGATGGCAGGTTGACGGGGAGAGGCAGAGGCGGCCAGAGCAGACGGCACCGGCACCGTGGCCGCGGACTGTTGCAGGCCGCAGGCTAGCCGGCCGAGCCCGGCCGGACCTTGAAGCCCCGGCGTGGCGCGGCTCGGCGGGCTCAAATGATTCCCCCCCCCCCACCCCCCCGCCCCCACCTCATCGGCCGCGTCTCTGAGGACGCGACGCGCGTGCAGCGCTGCAGGGCGTATTGGCGGCAAGTTCGAAACGAGGGGGGAGCTTTGCCGACATGGCGCCTGGTGGGTAGGCAGTCCCGGCCTCTGCACGCACGCGTGTCGTGCGGGCTGGCCTACCCTCACAATCGCAGGCGCTACGCGTCGCAGTGCGGCTTTGACTCGGAAGAAATTCGGGTCTTGGACACGACGCCGAACAGGGCCCGGGCCACAATGCATGCGCCCGCAGTGCCATTGTTCTGTGCAGCGCCGCCCCGCACTACGGTCGACGACGGCGGCCTTCGAACGCCGCCGTCAGCGACGGGGCTGCGGAGGGCTCTCTTGTTGTTGACGGTACTCTGGCCCGCTTCTAATGTAACTCACGGCGCTGGCGAGTGCTGGTTCCCGGGGGCGGCCACTCCGAGTCCATGGCGGGCCGAGGGGGCCGCCGTCGTGGAGGTGCTGAGAGCTTCCGGCCGTCGTCTGAGGCCGCCGCGCTGCCTCGGCCTGGCCGCCCGCACTGTCTGGGGGGTCTGGGTCCCCGGGACCAGGGCCAGGGCCGGCCGGGGCCTTAGGGCCACCAGCTCCTCACACTCAATCTGACCATGAGCCTTAGCGGCAGCCGGCAGCCTTTGGGCCAACACTTACTTGGGCTGAGCCGGCTGAGCCACACACACACACACACACACACACACACACACACACACACACACACACACACACACACACACACACACACAGACGGCAGACGGGCGGACAGTCGCACGCCGCCGCAGTTGCACCCGAGCTGACGCCCACTGAGAGTGAGAGAGACAGAGGCTCGTCACCGCCGCCCCGATTTCGAACGAAAAAGGGACTGTTTTGGAAACCACTGTTGTGCGGTGACACAGGCGGTGACACAATTGACGCACAGGTGACACCGACTTGATGAGGCGTGGGAGAGAGAGTGGCTCCCGGGTTAACGTGATCGACCTTGGATTGGCCGCGCCGCTAGACCGCGGCGCGCGCTAGCCAACTGAACTAGGCCCGGGGTGACGAATACGTAGAGTATCGACTCCAAGGACGCAGGACGTGTGGCATGGCGGCGAGGCGCGGCGAGGCGCGGCGATACGTACAAGGAAAACTCACCGCTGCATACTGCTTGTGGAGGCGCGGCGCCGTCACAGGGCCGTCCTCCTCTGAGCGGGGCCCGGCCGCCCCGGTCACCATCAGGGCTCCGAGCGCACTCCATGACGACGCGGAAGGGGGCCGCGGGGGCCGCGGGGGCCGCGGGGGGGCCGCGCAGGGGCCGCGGGGGCCGCGGGGGCGCAGGGGGCGCAGGGGTCGCGGGGGACCGCCGCCGAAAAAACTACTTATCGGCCTCTGACGTTAGGCGATCACGCCGTGAGGTGTCCCCACGAGCCCGGGCCGGGGCCGGGCGCGCCAGCGGGTGCTACTTTACAACGTGCAAACCCCAAATCACTGTTGTGTTGTTAAAGCTCCGCCAACTTACGATCACGAACTGAACTACAAAACAAAACGCACTGCAGACTATTGGTACAGCTAGTGTACACAATTGTGCAACCAATTAGGGATTTAAAAATACCAGTAAGATTCAACCTTACGGTAAGTTACGGAGAGATAGGTAGGTTACGGGTATTTTTGGTAAAAGTGAGAAAGATTTATTTACAGCGGGTGTTTGTTAAAAATAGTACGCTTTAGTATGTTTTTCCACATAACAGTAGCCAAATCATCCCATCGGTTCTGCTCTCTGCGGGACGAAAGTGGCTAAAGTACCAACAGCGCGCTGCCGCTCTCCATCGTAGCTCCGTAGCGTAGTGGGCTAGCGGACTGGTCGGTGACCGCAAGGTTCGGGATTCAACTCTTTGCCGGGGTGAAAATTTTTCTGAAGTCTGCCGACCGAGGATGGTGGGTAAAATATACCAAAAGAACGTGTTCAAAGTGTGTTGTCTGAGTGACCGCGGACGTTGGGCCGCGGCCATTCCCCGGAGGTTGAATACACTGCTGAGGAACAGTGGTTCGACGCCCAAGCAGGGGAATGGTGCTTGCCAAGACTCGGCAGAAGTTAAATGTAGAGGCCTAGGGTTCGGCCTTCTACATTTTTCAAGCGTAAGGCCTCGGAATCTGGAGTAATCGGGCAACACCTACTCGGCCGGTCCTGCCTCGGGTTAGGCTTGCTGGGTAGAGTACAATCGGCTTCGGCCGTGTACGATCTGGGCATCCCTCTCAATCCGCGAGGGAGTGGCCTCAGGGCCACAGACCAACTGGCTGGTCGAAGGGGGTTGACTCCTGAAATCTGGTCAGCGGAAGGGGCGATGTTGGCCGTTGCGGAAGCCCGCCTACCAAGGGGGCTGCGTCGTGCCTGTGTCTTAGTGGCGGTCAACTCCTGGTACACCGGTTCCCATCCGAACACCGAAGTTAAGCAGGAACGGTTCCGGACGGAAGTCTGGGACGAGGTAGGACCCACCCATTTTTGCCGTTTTTTTTTTACACCAAATGCAGCTAATTTTCAGAGTTTAAAAATCTGACCGAAAAATACCACATTTTTCAAGGTCGGGTAATATTACCATAAGTTACGGTAACTTAGCGAATCTTACCGGTAATATTACGGGCCTTTAAATCCCTGCAACCAATCATTGCAACTGTACACCCAGATTAGCGAGTGAATTTAAATTTTGACTGCTGCTACTGCGTATTGGTACCCGTCTGTATATGGGGATTTGCTATTTGCACATTGCCTGGAAAGGTTTGCTGTAGGGGTGTCAATATGCTGTAGAGGTTTTTTTTTTTTTTTTTGGGGGGGGGCTGCAATTCAGTTCATGATAGGAGTTGCTGCTGCTCCTGCTGCATTGCGGGCAACCGAGGCTGCATCCATGTGTCGACATTTTCTTCTAATTTCTTGCCGTTTTTTCCCGCAGTTTTTCTCATATTTCACCAACGGGCGTTTTTGGCGCGCCGGGCGTACCAACCGTCCGGCCAGCAGCAAAAGACAATACCGCGCTCATTAACGACCTCGGCTCAGGCCCGGCTGGGCCGGGCTCAGCGCGGTGTGTGCCGCTGTGTTGTGTTGGCCGCACTGTTTACGGGGCGTGCAGCCTGTGCAGCTGCTGCAGTGTTGGTACCCCGCAGGCCTGCCAACCGCCCGGCCGCCGGCGCGAGGCTGTTGCCGCTGCGCATACAGCACACACATAAATACCTCCCGTGCCGTCCCGTGCCGGCTTGGCTCAGAGCAGAGCAGAGCCTTTGGGGCCGGGCTGTGGCCGCACAGGCCGAAAACCACGTAACGCAGACGGAAACAGATGCGTGTCGCGGCGTAGCGGCCGGGAGAACAGTCAGGGGTGCTCATCGAGTCGGGAGGGGTGCCGTTTTCCTAACCGTGGCTTTTATTATTTATTCCGTGGTCTGCAAGGCCGCCCTGAAGGAGAAGGGTTGGAACGGGTAGCCCTCGCCTTGGTAGAACTTGCTCATGAACTCCACCCTGCGGGGGAGGCGGGAGTGAGAGAGATAGGAGACGGGACGCTGAGTGGTATGAGAATGTTCGCTACCAGTGCAGCCGGAGCGTGTGCAGGAAGGCGGACAGCCCCTCCATCAGCACCAGGATGGCGACGGTGAACATGGCCCAGGCGGCGAAGAGGGCGGGCAGCGGCAGCACCATCCAGTACGGCATCTGCAGCCCGGGCCGCAGCACCATGGACCACAGCACGTGCGACAGCTCTGGGAGAGGCCGACAACAGGTAACAGATGGCGCTGAATTTTTCATATCCGAACCGCGGGGGGCAGATCGCTGTTTTAAGCTGTTCGGCCGTTCCGTTAACGGGGGCCGACAAAGAACCCCCAAAGTACAGCCCCGGGAATTAGCAACAAGGAAAGAGAAAAAGCGGCCGCCGCCGGTATTCGAAGCCCCGTCACTCACGCGAGTGGGCGAGCGACAGCGCCCAGAGGCGCAGGTAGGAGGCGGTGTGCGACACGGTGGACAGCACGTACTCCACGGTGTGGATGGCCTGGTGCACCATCACCTCCCCGAAGGGCTCCGCCTCCTCCAGCGCGGACTCGGTGTCGCGGACCTCCGGGGCCGCCCTGGCCTCCTCCTCGTCGGCGTCCTTGTGCTGGTCCGCGGCCGCCGTCAGCACCAAGGGGTCACCGCTGTCGGTCTCCACGTCGTCCTGGTTTACGCTGGCGTCCTCGTCGAAGTCGAGGCCAACGATGCCGCCGTCACGGGCCCGGCGTCGCGCCGCTTCCTGCTCCTGGGGATTGCGATTTAAAAATATAAAATACAATTGTCGTGGTGATTGTTAAAGACGGCGTCCATACTGACGGCACTCGGCGGTGGCCGGGTGTACAGCAGGTAGAGGGGCTTGGCCAGCAGCAGCACGGGGACGCAGAGGAGCGCCGTGTACAGCAGCACCCGCTCGACCGCCTGCTGCCCGTCGTATAGCCAGGCGCTGGTGCAGGTGCCGCGGTCCGTGACCAGCGGCTCGGGCTCCGAACGCAGCATCATGTTGATGAAGGCCACCAGCACGGACGGCGCGCAGCCCGGCGACGCTGTCAGGTCGTCGGGGTCTGCGAACAGCGGCCGTTTCTGTCGCACCCGAGCACCCCGTCGACCTTGTCTCACTCGCACTGCGGGTTACCCGTCGTCGGCCTGTATTTCCACCACTTGAACATCATGAGCGCGGCCAGGTAGCCGAAGAGGGCGCCCAGGAACAGCAGCTGGGGCACGAACTCCAGTAGGATCAAGATCGGCGTCCGCTTCGTTCTAGAGTCATCAGGTTTGTTGGTTTTCATATTTTTTAGGTTTTTTGAGCGCACTGTACTCATGTCTGTGGACGCACATGTGGTTCGCCACGCCCAGGCACACGCCGAATATCATGTGAGCAACCCCGATGATTATGGACAGCTTCATCTTGAACGAGTTGAGGAATATAATCTTGTTCGCCGCCAGCTGGAATTTTTTGCCGGAAGGTTAAGAGGTGAACCACAGTCAGGTGTGCCAATCTGTGGTCTCTCACCTGCCAGACGGGGTCCAGGCCGATGGGGTACGGGCCGGCGAAGTCCCGGGCGGGGTCCGCCTCCAACCTGATCGACGAGCCCCAGCTGGACGGGAAGAGAGCCACCGACACGGAGAACAGGTCGTTGTACATGAGCCCGGTGTACATCGAGAACACCCCCATCAGCAAGATGACGTAGCGACCGTTGAATAAGATCGTCATAATCTGCAAGCGCGTGTAAAAAAAGGTAAAATAGTTCATTTAGAAAAAAATGGTAGCAGTGAGTATTCGAACCCACACCTCACTGCCGCGGGCCGCGGAGGCCAGGCTGTCCTCCTTGACGACCAGCACCAGGGCGAAGAGGGTCATGAGCAGCCCATGGCCCAGGTCGCCGAACATGACGGCGAACAGGAACGGGAAGGTGACGATGTAGAACACCGCTGACAACAACTCGTGTCACAAAAATATCCTCGAAAACAATTTGCTAGGTTTGCAAAAAAAAAATTGTAGGTTGAGTACCGGGGTTGACCTCCCGGTAGCTGGCCACACAGTAGGCGTCCGAGAGCGCCTGGAAGCCGGCCGTGAACTTGTTGGTGGGGATGTACGTAGGGGGCTGGACCACGGCGGGGATGACGTTCAGGAAGGAGGGGATGTTGCTACCCACGGCATTCTGTGGACGAGGCAAGGCAGGATTCAAGGGGTCCCTCACTCCAAAAAAAAAAAATCGATGCACACTCTCATTAAAATCAGACAAAACCGAAAATTGTGAAAATTAAGAGAAAAACAAGAAAAATTCAGAAAAAAAATATCAAAAAATCAAATTAGGGTCCCCTCGTTAAGGTAAAAATTTGCTCACCCCTCCCTGAATAAGGACGTGCCGTAGGGCGGGCAGGTCCCGGACCGGCACCCAGCACTCGCCGATCAGGCACTTCTTGGTCACGTCCATGTCGAACATGTTGAGCGTGTGGTAGATGCCTTTGGTCTTGATCACGAGCACGCGCCAGTCCAGCAGCTCCTTGCGCACGGCAGCCAGCACCCGCTGCCGGTGCAGCCGCGTCTGCTCCAGGATCTGGCAAGGGTATGAGAATGTGGCCGTGCTCGCTGTATTTCTCATCCCGCCGCCGGCGTCCTCACCAGGATGAGGTCCTGCAGGCGCACGCGCAGGTCCCGGACCGTGTCAACGCGCTCGGAGGCCGTGGCCGGGCACGGATACACGGTGGCCCGGAAGCCCGAGCACACCTTGCGCACAGCCGACCTCAGGTTCTCGCCTTGGAAGAAGACGACAAACACCGACTTGTGCACCTCGTCGCCCTGGGCAGGGAGGGGCGGGGTGAGGAGGGGGCGGAGGCGTTCCCAGAGGGGCAGTCCAGTTAGAGAGCAGCCAGCATTTGCACACAGCGCGGCACGAGGACTGCGCCTTCTCTTTTACTTTCATAACTTTCCCGCCACGATTATAATGACTATAATGGCAGGTGGTATCACTGTCCCCGCGCCGTGCGCGGTAATTGGAAACGAGGCGAGGCCAAAAGAGGGCGCCTGCTGCAGCACGGCCAGCACGGCCAGCTCCAGGCTCTGGCTCACGGTAGCGGGGTCCCGGACAGGTCCTCGAGCACGGCCTGCCGCACCAGCACGTTGCCCCGGGATATCCGCCACAGCATGGTCTCGAACGCCGCCACCCGGGCGCGGGGGATGACGCCCGCGATCACCCTGATCAGAGTCGCCAACGTTTTTATTTGCAAAAAAAAAAAAATTTTTTTTTTTGTTAAACCAACAGTGCTGCCATATCGATACATAAACAAAATTTCCCACGATGCTCATTATGCTCTGGCAGTTATGACGATGAGAAGGCAGACGGTCTGCGGTTGGCAGTCCTGCCTCCGACGCACCAATACGCCGTGGGAAGATTTTTGACTATCAATGTTGGCATCACTAAGGGCCCTCACCCGAGGCTGCCGCGGTCCTCGCCGATGAACACCTTCCCGGGCAGCTCCTCCAGCTGCGAGAAAACACAGCAGAAAATCTTCAGTTTCATCTCGTGTGAGAGAGACAGACAGACGAACAAAGAGAGGGGCTCAACCTCTGCCAGGAATATCTGCGCCTTCTCCAGCACTTGTTTCATCTCCGTCAGCTCCACGAAGCTCGATTTCAAATTGACCGCGTTCCGGTTCAGCTCGACGATCTCGCTCTCGGTCTTCTCCAGGTCGGCCTGACGTGCAAGTGGAGTGGTGGGGTTGGGGTGAGAACCGAGACCCGGCGCCGGGTCGGCGAGTGTAACCCTGCTGCACCTCCAGCTCGATGATGCTCCTGGGGTTGAGTGCCCTCGGCTCTGACGGCGACCCCGCGGCCCCCGAGGCCCCCCAGGCCCGCGACGGCACCACGCCGTCCTTCCTCATCTCGTCCTCGACGAACCGCAGCTTCCTCTCCAGCTCCTCGCAGCGCCGGACCTCGCCGATGAACTTCCTCGTGAACGCGCTGGCGTCCCTGTTCAGCTGGACGAGAGAGAAATTCGGGCCGCGATGCGTGAGATCGAACGGGTTCGATAGTATCGATTGCGGTATCGATACTCACGTCTCTGAACTCGACGAGGCTGGCCTCGCCCAGCAGTGACACGGACGCGAAGGCCGCCTCCTGCTGGATGAACAGCTGACAGCGCGCCATCTCCTCGGAGCGGAACATCGTCAGCCTGGTGTGTCTGGGCTGGCCGACGGCGGGCCCCCGCTGCACGATGGGCTGCCTACTCTGTCGGGCGGAGGGGAGACTCAGCCACTGGCGTCACCACGGTGCACGCACACACTAGCCCACGACCTGCCACGCACTAAGCGAGGCCGCTTCCACTAATGCTCCTGATGCAACAACAAACTGCCGCTGCTGCCGCTGCCGCCGCCGCCGCTGTCACTGAAACGGATGGCCAGGAACTGCACTTCCGCCCGCTCACATTGTTCACGCGGCTGAGCTGCGCTGCCCTGCGCTGCCCTGCGCTGTGTTCGTCACAGAGCCGGCACTGCGGAAGGCAGCGACTCGACTCTGCGCGCGAAAAGCAATGTTGCCAACTGTGCCGCGAGCCCGGCCCGGCCCAGCCCATGCCATGCCGCTCGCTCTGCGGTTGGTGACACTTGTCGTGCAGGTGTGCGTGTGTGTGTGGGGGGGGGGGGGGATGTGCTCTGTGTTGTGTATGCAATTGCAATTTTCAGTTGTCAAAAATGATGAACTCCCCTAAACAAACTCAGCTCATGTGCTGTCGCTTTAGGTGATTCTCGTCCTCTGGATAGGGGGGCATCCATATACCACGTGACCCAAAATAGGCCACTTTTAGACCCCCCCTCCCCCCGCGTGACCTGGCTAACCTAACCTTCCCATGTTATGTGGATGGCCCCTGTAGGTTGTTTGACGCTGTGTCACGGGACTCGTTCAGGATGTGCCAGTGAACCCGCGCTCGCGTGACTCAGCATAGAACCGCGATAGAAGTGCGGAGGCTCTGTGGAGCAGAACGGGAGGATGGTGTATAGAGCATAGAGTATAGAGTCCAACCAGACCAAGTTCAACCGGTCGGAGAATCGACGGCTTATGCAGATCCCACTGGGCCTGTAAAGTCAGCGACGTATCTGCGGCGAGCGTCGCAAGCGAGCTATTTTCAAACCGCAATTTGTGGTTTCAAAAATGAAGAGCTGATGGCATGTTTGACCTTTGGGGACAAAACCTATGTCGTCCCGGCTTCCGCCAGGACCCCTGCCTTCAACTTCGGTGATCTTACGGGAACCGGTGCTTTACGGCTGCTAGTTGGCCCCGGGACACAGCACTAGAACCCGCTACCCGGCTTGCGCCGGACGGATCTCCCGGCAACCCCTAGCCCGCGCTACTGCGCGAGGCCCCCTCCGCTAACCACGGCCTCCGGGACTCCATCATACTGTAGTGCCCTTCAACCGCAGTCTGGTTTGGCCCCACTCATCGTGGGAGTCCGCCCCTGCGAAGATTTGGAGGACATAGGTTCCCTTCGTACACGGCCGAAGCCGCTGTACTCTACTCGCTACGTACCGAGTAGCGGCATGTCCGCACCTGCCAGATTCAGAGAGAGGAAAACAGAAGCTTCGAACCCTAGAAGCTCTGCACATCCCCCGAGTCTCCCCCTGGATTTCTCCAGAGGCACAGAACGCCCCCCCGGGCGGGACCCTCGAATCTAGGGAGTTGAACCCTAGACCCTCGGGACCGGGGGTTTGTGCCGGCGGCGCCTTAGCCCGCACGGTCGCTTGGACAGCCATGCCGACGTCACGTTCGGAAGTATATTTTACCCACTGTCCTCCGACCTGTGTCACAAGAAAAAGTTGAGCAACGGGCAAGAGTTGAACCACAGACCTGCGGGTTGCCGACCGGTCCGCTTACCCATGCGGCCACCGAGCCATGATGAGAACCGCAGCGCCGCTCCCGGTACTGTAGCCACTGTCGCCTCGGGAAGCAGAACTCCGAATACACGGACTCATTTTACCAAATTTTATATATTTTGTATGGTCGCTCCGTGCTTAGCCTGCTCACTCGCACGCACGCTCGCTGATACGCGCGTCCCAAACTTTACAGATCCACTGTGAGGGGAAGGGTAGGGTGTGATGAAGGAGTGGAAAAAATTGTCGAAAAAAAAGTGCAACAGTTATTTATAAATGGAATGACTTTATTGCTTTCAAGACTTGCACTCAAAAACAGAAACCAACACTACGGACTAAAGGGAGATGAATGACTCTAGAGATGGTTGATCGGGGGACACGAGATGGTTCGGATAGTGACCAATAGTGACCACACTAAGCAAGTACCTCTCCGGTGAGGAGTGATCGCGAGCACTAAATCACGTAAGTACATCAGACGGGCGATAAATCTACTCCTGTCCCCGGCATATTCTCTCAAGGCAGCCATCGGGCCGATTTGTGTTGTGCTCCGGCACGTGGCGAGGAAGGACGTTCCACCGCCGCTCCGATGGGAAAACAGTTGCTAACTAGAAACTTATCGACTCTGCGGCCGAGAGCGCACAGGACATCATCATTATTATTGCGAATACAACGAGGCGGTACAGGCAGTGCGGTAACCCAACGAGGCGGTACAGGCAGTGCAGGAATCACTCTGTGAGCGGCGTCAGCAGAGAAGAAAATTTCGACATCTTGTTATTGAGCTTTCTGCACATCACAACGGTGACCGCCGCGCTGGAAGATTTGGAAGATTCTACTCCTCGGTGGTGGCCTCCGAGTTAAGGATGTCGTTGAAGGCGAAGGGCTGGAAGGCGTAGCCGGCACCCACGTAGAACTTGCTCATGAACTCCACCCTGGAATCGTGAAAAACGTATCACTCACTGTGCAAAGACGAATGACAACCAACCACTGTGAGTTTCTCATACCAGTGGAGACGCAGGGTGTGCAGGAAGGCGGACAGCCCCTCCATCAGCACCAGCACGGAGACGGTGAAGAAAGTCCAGACGCCGAACGCCAGGTAGATGAAGATGCCGCCCACGATGTTGTTGTCCATCATCTGGCCGGCCATGATGCCCTTCCGGAAGATCATGCTCCACAGCACGTCCGAGAGTTCTGCGAGCAGAGGCGCGGGTTCAAGTACCGGCATTGCGTGAAAAAAAAAACAGGCTCACGAGTATTTGAACCCGGGACACTTACGTGCGTGGGCGAGGGACAGTGCCCACAGCCTGAGGTAGGAGGCGGTGTGCGACACGGTGGACAGCACGTACTCCACGGTGTGGATGGACTGGTGCACCATGATCTCCCCGAAGGCCTCGTCGTCGTGGTCGTCGGCGGCGGCGGCCGGCGGCGGCTGCGCCAGGGTCTGCCCCAGGGCCTCGCGCTCGCCCGTTTCGTCGGGGACCTGCAGCTCGATGTCCTGGTTAAGGCCGCCGTTGGTGCGCGCCCGCTTGTCCTGTGCAACAACGCGATCCGTTTGAAAAAAGAAGGAGAAATCGCCTCGCCGCCGCCGGGACGCGAACCCGGGAACTTACATGCTTGGTCTTCCGCCGGCTGCAGAGGATGGCGATGGGCTTGCCCAGCAGCATGACGGGGATGCAGGCGAGGGCGGCCAGCACGAGGCCGCGCTGCAGGCTGCCCTGCACCGCGAACATGTACTGGTCGCACGTCAGCACCTGCGGGTTCTCGCTGAAGAGCATCATGTTGATGAAGGAGATGAGCACGGACGGCGCGCACGTCGGCGACACCTTGAACTCAGCAGGGTCTGCGGGGTATGAGAAATGGCGCGTGAGAGAAATTAAAACGTCATCCTCCCGGCTCGGTATTCGAACCCACGTACTCCAGCGACGCGACCGGCTCACCGTTCGTGGCGTAGAACTGGACCCACTTCATGATCATCATCACGGCCATGTACCCGAAGAGCAGCAGCAGGAACAGTATCTGCGGCACGAACTCCAGGAGGAGGGTCATGTACTTGCGGTTCTGTCTGGAACACGCCCGACCGGCCCGACACGTCCGAGATGAAGAGAAACAGTCTGAGCACGATGAGGCGCCTGGTGGGTAGGCAGCCACTGGCAGACACGCGTGTCGTGCGGGCTGGCCTACCCTGGCTATCGCAGGCGCTGAGCATGGCTACTCACACATTGTTGACGACACTCAAGCAGACTCCGAACACCATGTGGATCACGCCGATGATGATGGAGATCTTCATCTTGAACGAGTTCAGGAAGATGATCTTGTTTTGTGCCGTCTGAAAAGCACCCAAGCAGAGTAAACTTTGTGGCGCTTTCTGTGGGCGCAGGGTAGTCTTGCCGACATTCTCATACCTGCCAGACGGGATCCATGCCCAGGATGTAGGGCGTCTGCGCGTAGGCGTTCGTGGCGGGGTCCAGCGTCAGGGACTTGACGGTCATCAGCGTGGTCCTGTTGTAGTTGGAGTTCCAGGACGAGCCGAAGATGTTCATGGACAGCGAGAAGATGTCGTTGTAGATGATGCCCGTGTAGATGGAGAAGACGCCCATCATGAGGATGATGTAGCGGCCCCCGAAGAAGATGGTCCAGATCTGGCAAAGAAGTGTTAAACCGGGGTGAGGGCGGACGCAGCCGACACAGGCCGGGGGCCGGGACTCACCTCGCCGCCGCCCTTGACCTGGGACAGCTTCTTCTCGAAGATGCAGAGGTAGGCGGCGAACAGGGCGACGATAAGGCCGTGGCCCAGGTCGCCGAACATGACGGCGAACAGGAACGGGAAGGTGACGATGGTGTACAGGGCTAGAAACAAAAGACAATCTCGAACAGGAACTCGTCGGAAACGATTCTCTCGTGTTTGGCCCTTGGTCCTGACCTGGGTTGACCTCCCTGTAGCTGGTGACGGCGTAGGCGTCCACCAGGGTCTGGAATCCGGACGTGAACTTGTTGGTCCGGATGAAGGTGGGCGGGTTCTCCGGCATCTCGATGATGTTGACGAAGGACTGGATGGAGCTGCCCACGGCTTTCTGTCGGCATCAGCCCTTCGGCGAATAGTATTGCGGGCAGGCGTCACCGCGCACCCCAACGGCGGCGGTCGAAAGTATGGAAAATATACGGGAGGAAATTTTCGGCGACTTACTCCACCTTCGGCGAGCGCGTCGCGCACGGTGGGCAGGTCGGAGCTGGGCACCCAGCACTCGCCGATCAGGCACTTCTTGGTCACGTCCATGTTGAACATGTTGAGCGTGTGGTAGATGGCCTTCATCTTACGGACCATCACGATCCACTTGGTCACCTCCTTGCTCACGGACACGAGCACGCGGTGCCGGTGTTCGTACGTCTGGCTCAGCACCTGAAAAAAATAATTAAAATGCACGCTTCACGCTGATTTTTTTTTTGTTGATTTTTTTTTTTTGGGGGGGGCATTCTTACTGTGTTGAGGTCCTCCAGGCGGGTCCGGATTTCTCCCAGCGTGTGCTCCCGCTCGGCCGCCGAGCTGGCGCAGGGGTAGATGGAGGCGTGGAAGCCGGCGCACACCTTCTTCACCCGGGACTTGAGGTTCTCGCCTTGGAAGAAGGCCACGAACACCGTCTTGTGGAGCGCGTTACCCTGCGTCACGATGGGAGGCAACCTTGGTACAATTTTTCATACAACGAAAAAAATCACATGACTCCAAATTTTCATAAGACTCGAAAATTTTCATACGACTCCAAATTTTTCATACGACTCCAAATTTTTTGTACAACTTCAAATTTTTCAAAAAAAAAAAAAACGACGATTCCAAAACCGTCATGAAAGCAGATGATACTCTGGTTTTATTCCTACTTTCCTTCATGGTGCGACGTTGTGTTTAATTTTTGGAATTTGTTTTTAATTTATTATCATTGTTTGTGCCTCCCCCAAGTTTTGGTCAAACAGCAAGAACCTACCAATTTAATTTTCCACTAATATTTGTAAAAGCCAACTTTCATAAAAGGGGGAGTGTGACAACGCTCATCGCAGGGCAGCAGATAATGTGTTGTATGTTGCCTGCGCTTAATGCGCCGCCACTTTTTATTATGCACAAACAGAAGGAACAGAAAATGGCCCCCCTGCGTCATGGTACGACGTTGTGTCTGCCCATACGCCTCCTTCTCCCTTTCCCGTCCGGCTAACTCCGTCTCGTTCTCTCTCTCTATCTCTCTCTCTCTCTCTCTCTCTCTCTCTCTCTCTCTCTCTCTCTCTCCCGAGTCCCTTCCCCCTCTCAGCCGTCCCGCGCTGCGGTGGGTGCGGTGGGGAGCGCGGCGGGGCTGGCAAAGCTGGCAGACAGCCGAGCCAGGAGCGATGCGATGCGCGACACTAGTTGCGCGACGCGGACGCGGACGCGACGGACGCGGCTCCCCCTACAATGAAAGTACAAGCTAGCTGACACCTCTTTCTTCAATATGATTTAGTTTAGCTAGGCTATGCTAGTGCTATTTAGAGGTATCATCTGCTAAAAAATTCATACGAAGCCAAAACACAAAATTTTTCATACGACTCAAAAATTTGTATATGACTCAAAAATTTTCATTCGACTCAAAAATTTACAAAATACCCTAAGTACGACTGACGTGCTCGTACCGTGGCGGGGTCCTCGATCGGCTCCTCCAGCTCGGCCCGCTTCAGGAACACGTTGCCCCGCGACACGCGCCACAGCATGCGCTCGAAGCCCGGCACACGCTCTCGCTGGATGACGCCGGCGATAAAGCTGGAACAGGAAAGGGTGCGATCTCAGCGGGCGGAGGGGAGGGGAGGGGAGGAGAGGAGGGGAGGGCGGCCAACTAGACGCAGACGTACCCCAGCCTGCCGCGGTCATCGCCGCCAATGAGTGATCGCGTCGGGTCCGACTCCTCTTGCTGTAACACAAATGTCGCTGGAAAAAGACCATATTCCTGCTCTGGCTGTAGTCCGTCTGTGCAGTCACCTCGTCGTGTCTGTGCTGTGGCCGCGGGCTCGGCTGCGGGGCCGCCTTACCTCCGTGAGGAACACCTGGGCCTTCTCCAGGACGTGCTTCATCTCGTGCAGCTCCACGAAGTTGGACTTGAGGTTCTGCGCGTTCTGGCTCAGCTGCACGATCTCGTTCTCCGTCTTCTCCATGTGGGCCTGCAGGGGGGGTCGGAAATACGGAGACGAGGTCACTGGGCCTGGCTCAGGGGTTGGCTACCGGGGGCCGCCGCCAGCCGCCGCCCACCCGGGGCCGTCACACTTACCTCCAGGTCGATGATCTCCCGGGGGTTGGGCGCCTTGGGGATGAGATCCGGCTCCGGGATGGGCACGTCGTCGTTCTTCACCTCCGCCTCGATGTACCGCAGCTTCCTCTCCAGCTCGTCGCAGCGCCGCACCTCGCCGACGAACTTCCGGAGGAACATGTTGACGTTGGCGTTCAGCTGCGGGGCCAGATTCACGTTCACACACCGCACACGTTCGGATTCAGATTCAGATTCGCGGCGGTACTCACGTCCCGGAACTGCACGATGCCCGCCTCCCCCAGCATGGAGACGGACGAGTAGGCCGCCTCCGGCTGTATGAAGAGCTGGCACAGGGCCATCTCCTCGGACCGGAACAGCGCCCCCATCCTGACAGGCAGACCAACACAGCGACACCAAATTAAAACTCAAACACAATCATTGTTCGTGACATCACAGGCAGTTGTGGCACTCAAAGTGACAGTGTTCTAGTTGGTGTGTGTGTGTGTGTGTGTGTGTGTGTGTGTGTGTGTGTGTGTTCGTGCCCGTTTACCGCACGGCAGAATCAACACCGCAACCCTAGTTTGCTCTGCGGCATGGACTGCAACATTGCGTGTAGGTACACACGCTTTGCTGCCGCAGTACGTCACGGGTTCGAATACCGGCTTTCATATCCCGAATAAAACCTGTACTGTAAAAAATCATTATTTCGTAGACTTGTATTTTCTTCCTCCTCCGAGGGACGTGGTGCTGTCGAGATTATTTTCAAATTTGGCGCCGTGAGTCTGTCGCGCGCTGCCGCTGCCGCGCCGAGAGACGAGGCGGTTTAATTCGATTCTCTCGAGCAATCTGAGGTAATCTCCGGCCATCCCGGGCGGTGCGTTTACGGGGCGGGGCGGCAGGGCGGTAACGGCGGCCTCGTAGCCGAGGGCGCTGCGGGGGGCGTACTAGAGCTACGTAGGCTGCTGTAGGTACCCCGCGCTCGAGCGCCCCGCCCGCCCTCTGACGGCACGTCTTGTGTTACATAATTTATGGACGTTTCTTTGACGGTTCGCGGGCACCGAGGGCAAATTGAGGATGTGCCGAGCCCCCCGCAGCCCCGCAGCCCCGCAGCCCCCGCAGCCCCCGCAGCCCCCGCAGCCCCCGCAGCCCCCGCAGCCCCCGCAGCCCCCGCAGCCCCCGCAGCCCCCGCAGCCCCCCGCAGGCCCCCCGCAGCCCCCGGCGCCGGGGCGCCGCCGCCGCTGGCTGGCACCTCTCGCAGCGCCAGCCCAGCCCCCACGGCAAGGTTGACAAAAGGGAGAGAGATAAGATAGCAGCCTGATCCTCAATCCCGTGACACAGACTCTTTTTCTCTCTCTCCCTCCCTCCTCTCGCTCGCCCCCCCCTCTCTCTCTGTCTGATCATCCATCTCTGTCCCCTGTCTCTCTCTCTCTCTCTCTCTCTCTCTCTCTCTCTCTCTCTCTCTCTCTCTCTCTCTCTCTCTCTCTCTCTCTCTCTCTCTCTCTCTCTCTCTCTCTCTCTCTCTCTCTCTCTCTCTCTCTCTCCTCTGCGTATTCCCCTCTGCCTTCCTCTGCCAGATCTGGCCGCAGTATTCTTTTTCTCGTTCGGAATGAATGTTACAGAAAAATAAAAACGATAAATATTAAATGTTATGGGTATGTATAGTTTCGTGACGCCTTCCTCACTGAGAGCCAGAGTGAAACATTTCCATACTTGATTTTAGACTCGGTCGGGCCACGGGATTTCAATTCCCTGGACGTGAAAATGGATTCCCTTGCGACAACAGGCTGGCCAGAGATTCGTTTAGGGCGGCGGGGAGGCGAGCTGGGCGGAAGGGACGGGAAGGGAAGGGAAGGTGGGCACGGCGAGGCTCAAAAAGGGAAGGGCTCCCTGGTCTCTTGAAAGGTGAAAGGAGACGGAAGGACTTAATCTCGTCCAAAAGACCTGCCCTGAAAAAGCGTTCGAATCGCAAAGACGATATCCCGTCCATCTCCAGATTATGCAAAATCCAGCCCCGGCTTGCTGCGCCGTCGCGTGCTGCCAGCCCTGCCTGTCCCGCCCGCCTGCTGCCAGCCCCGCCGCCGGCCCGCACAGACGCTGCGCAGCCACGCACCTAATCCTTCTTACTTCACCTCACCGCCTTGCTCCAGGACGCCGCCTCCTCTCTTCCTCTTCCTCCCAATGTCATCCCCTGACAATATCCCATCCAAACACTCCCCCTTTTCCCCTCGGAAATTCCGGTACAGAAGGAAAGAAACTAAGTTTCGGAAGTTGTCTCCAGTCGCTTCGACCAAGGTGCTTGCCAAAGTGCTTTCTTCAAAATTTTAGCTAGTATCATAATTTAAAAAATAAAAATACTGTTACGCGTGCTGTATGCGGCGGCACGGTTCGGCTCCCTGTAACGAATTCCTAGCCTCGCGCCGGCCGCTGACGCTGCTGACATCCTGACGCAGATCGTGCGGTTGTGGTGCTGTGCTCATCGCCGTCGGCTCCTGATTACAACGTCTCGCTCCATGCGGTCATAAGGCTCCGCTGTCGAGCAAAATAGAATTTTAAAAAAATCTAGGGAGCATCCACCGCTACTCGAACCCGAACTCGAACCCAAACTCACCGTCGAGCAAAAAAAAAAAATACTAATAATAATAATTTTTAAAAAAAAATTGAGGGAGGATCTACGGGTACTCGAACCCACACGGGGTCGACCTGACTGCGGACTGCCTTCACCCCAGCGGGCAGCAGCGGCGGCAGCGGCGGCAGCGGCGGCAGTGGTGGCAGCGGCGGCAGCGGCGGCAGCAGCGGGGCTCCAGCAAGCCTCCAGTTCTGTTCGTTTTGCAACTTTGCAAGGTTTTGCCGACCGACACAGGAGTCGGACATGAGCGGGCGGGGCGGGACGGGGCGGGACGGGGCGGGGCGGGGCGGGGCGGGGCGGGGCGGGGCGGGGCGGGGCTCGAGGTTTGCAACTAGGTCAAGGTCGACTGGTGGCGGGGCGTAGCGTCCGGCACTGGGGCACTCGCCATCCCTCCAGCCGCGGTGCCGGACACCGCTGGACACCGGAGGGAACTCCAGCCTCTCCAGAGGGACCCCCGACCTCTCCAAAGGGTTCTCCACGGCTCTCCAGAGATTTACAGCTCTGACGTCACCGGGCTGACGCCGCCGCAGCGCAGCCTGCACCTGTCCCGTAGCTCATACTACCTGACTGCATCTATTCCTCTCCCTCCTCCGCGCTGATGAGGTCACGGGTTCAAATACCCGTGCCGGAGCCCCGGTTTTCCCTGCTCGGCGCTCTGTCGCAAGGCGCGTTGCTTTCATCTGGCCGACAGGACCACGTGAGGCAGCATCCACACTGGGTTTTATGTAAATAGTGATAGTGAGGCAGGTGACAAGCACGCAGCCGACGGGCCGTTAATATAGGAAACGGATAGACAGGTAGAGGTGGATAGAGATGGATAGAGTGATAGAGATGGATAGATGGATAGAGATGGGTGGATATTTGGGCAGCGGCAGCGACAGCGGCGGTCACAGAATGACTTGACAACACCACGGAAACTTTGTAAGGTTTCTGTTAGTTTTAAAAGTAGAAGACCGAACAATTATTTAGACACGTGACAGAGGCAAACCCTCTCGCCTCTCTCTCTCTCTCTCTCTCTCTCTCTCTCTCTCTCTCTCTCTCTCTCTCTCTCTCTCTCTCTCTCTCTCTCTCTTTCTCTGTCCTTGTAACCGCAGACAAGTACACGGTAGGGAGACAATTTTGTTTTCAGGCGAGCAAGCGTGTCTTGGAGCCGAAAAGATAACGGTGCCTGCAAATTCCAACAAAACTGGCCACAAATATTTTTTTCTTCCAGAATCGTTTTTAAATGCACTCCCGAAAGTTTTGAAACCACCTGAGGCTCTTGTGGCACGTGACGACCTTAATTTTGAATTGAATAAACTGTTAATCAGATAAATTTAATTTAGACATTAAACAAGCCCAGTCGCTACTCACTTTCCGGGCGGATCGCTAGGATGGTGTCCGCTCTTCCCTTCCGGTTCTCTTCCCTGTTTTTCACCCTCTGCCTCTCTCTCTCTCACACTCACTCTCCACCCACGCGCGAGCCGTGTTATGCGCCGCTCTCTCTCGCACCCTTTCGCCGTCCGTTTGGGGCCCAGTCTCCCTGCACCAGAGCACACTCACTGAGAGGCACTGGCTGGTGACGAACGGTGGCGGGGCGAGCCGAGCCGAGCCGAGGCGGGGCGTGGCGTGGCGGGGCGTGGCGGGGCGTGGCGGGGCGTGGCGGGGCAGGGCGGGGCGGGGTACGTCAGGTATGGGTCTCGTGATACGGCGAGAAGCCGAGCATCAGCAGCAAAGACGAAAGGAGAGCGTCTCTCTCTCTCTCTCTCTCTCTCTCTCTCTCTCTCTCTCTCTCTCTCTCTCTCTCTCTCTCTCTCTCTCTCTCTCTCTCTCTCTCTCTCTCTCTCTCTCTCTCTCTCATACACACACTCTAAGCGGACATCCCTCGTTAAGGACACCGCCAGTTAATTCCGCCCTTGACTCGCGTATGGTACAACTCCGCCCGAGGGGTACTACATCAGCCCTGAAAATAAAAACGACGGGGATGAAGAAGTGGCAACTCGACCAGATTTGTTGAGGTGGCCCCTAGCATCGCTACCAGTCGGTGCACAAAGTATAGTGAAGTTGCAAAAACTTGGTCGGGTGTTTCTAGTACTTAAAATGTACTTCCGACGGTTACTACGCGGTACGACGTAAACGACGGGGACAAAGTTGTGGCAACTCGACCAGATTTCTTGAGGTGTCTCCTAGCATCACTACCAGTCACTGCTCTAAGTTTAGTGAAGTTGCCACAACTCGGTCGGGTGTTTGGACGGCTGCGGAGGGTGTAGCACCGGTGTAGTATTCGGCTGTCACAACGCGGTGCTCCGCGGTGCTACCGGTGTTTGTTCAAGTGCACGGCGCCGTCCTCGGTAAGGATGTATATAGTTGAGGAGGAGGAGGAGGAGGAGGAGGAGGAGGAGGAGGAGGAGGAGGAGGAGGAGGAGGAGGAGGAGGAGGAGGAGGAGGAGGAGGAGGAGGAGGCGCCTGGCCTGGAGTCGGCCGGACTCGAACCCGTGCTGCAGGAGGTGACCTTGCATCCTGCAGTCCGAAACGCCCAGCCGCCCAGCCCAGCCCACCTGACTGCTCTGGGCTCAGCAGGGCCCCGCGCACCGACCGGGGCGGGGCCCTGTACTGCCGGGGGCCGGGGCATGGCCGGCCTCCTCACCGTCAGAAAATGAATAGCAACACCACAGCCAGACCCGTATGGAAATAAAACCGTCTGAAATGAAGTTCTGGTTCACAATCAGATAGTCGACTCTCGGACAGGCCCCGGAGAGACGCAGCGCAGACCCGGCCATTCCGTCGGAATTGTACCAAATCGAAATCGATGCAGTCAAAATTTTGACAAAGCTCGATTTTGTGATCGATTTTTTTTTTTGTGATATCGACGAAGAAAATCGGCTTCCGATACCATTTTGATGTTGAATTGACGGTGGCTAACATCGATTTCTTTGAATTGGTCGATATCGAATCGAAATCGATTGACAGTCTGATTGACAGTTTGATCCTGGCTGGGGACTGTATTCGGCCAGGAGGCAGACAGAGCAGACGGACTTAATGCAGTGGACGACACACAGTGAGTGAGTGAGCGAGAGAGAGAGAGAGAGAGAGAGAGAGAGAGAGAGAGAGAGAGAGAGAGAGAGAGAGAGAGAGAGAGAGAGAGAGAGAGAGAGAGAGAGAGAGAGAGAGAGAGAGAGAGAGAAAGAGAGAGTACCGCCTCCGCCTATGAATCAATGAATGGACGTCCAGTACAGAGTAGGTGAATGGCTCGCGGCCTAGGCGCTGTGCCGTGCCGTGCCGTGCCGTGCCGTGCCGTGCCGTGCCGCGCCGCCCTGCCCACGCCTCGTCTGCCCCACGCGGCGGCGGGTATATTTGCGGCACCCTCCCCTCCCCCTCCCCCCGGGACCCTGTCGTTGGTCTGGGTCACAGTCAGGGGTCAACGGGGCCGAGCGGGGCCGGCGGGGGCACACGCTGCTGCTGCTGCGGCGGCTGCGGTAGCGTAGGCAGGCGACGGGCACCAGCACCCAGCACCAGAGGCGCGCCGCTGATGGTCACAAATTCTAAAAGTGTGTCGTCAGCGCAGTCGACGTGAAGTGGCAGTGGCCTCTCTCTCTCTCTCTCTCTCTCTCTCTCTCTCTCTCTCTCTCTCTCTCTCTCTCTCTCTCTCTCTCTCTCTCTCTCTCTCTCTCTCACACACACACACACACACACACGAACAGTTTCTGCTCATTTAGCACAGTTAGTCAGGCCCGTCCGTCCTCATCCCCATGGACCGTCCGTCGCCCGTCACGGGTTCGAATGGAATACCCGCGCCGCTGCTGTGTTGTTGCTTCTGGCGTGCAGATGCAGTGTGTGTGTGTGTGTGTGTGTGTGTGTGTGTGTGTGTGTGTGTGTGTGTCCTCTGCTTACATTCTTGCATGTTCATCATCGGTCTTGGTGACACGATACGGCCTGGGCCATGTGGGACCGCCGCTGGCCCCGCGGCGGCGCGTATCTCTACCCCCTCCCCCTCCCCTATTCCCCCGTCCCCCCTCCCCCTCCCCTCCAGGCCTGTCGGTCACTCATCACGCTGAGAGATGATGACCTTGACATTTTCACCCCCCCGGTGCCCCCCCCCTCCCCCCAGGGCATCTTACCCCCTCCCCTCCGAATACATCCGTTCGCAGTGCGGCCTCGCCCGAGGACGAGGATACTACACACACACACACACACACACACTTGCCAAGCCCGTGCGGAAGTACATGGTACAGCCCGCGCGGTGAGGTACAGTCCCAGCCGGCAGAGCCAAGGCAGAGCTGTGCTGGACCGCTCGCGTGTGCTTCTGGCCCGGACTGTACCCGTGTCGCCGTGCGCCGGGCCCCGCGGCAGGTGAGGTAAGGTGAGTTGAGGTAAGGGGACGGGAGGCTCACTCCTGGGCCTTTATCTTTATCGCAATGTTTTTTTTTGAATACACTGCGCGGATTCTGCTTGTGCTTTTCAAAGATCGAGTGTCTTGTTGAAATAAATTTGAGAGCTCGCGGCCAGGTTGTGGCGCATGACGGCATGACGCACGGCTCTGCTGTTGCTCCTGCTGCCGTCTCTCTCGCACTCACGTATAGGCGCCCGGAACCGATAACGCGGCGTCCAGTTCGGTCGTGAATGGTTAACCCTGGGCGAGCCTCCCCCTCCCCCCCGGGTCACCTACACACACATTGCGCTTCCGTTTTATCAATCGTCTATTCCCGGGCCGTGACGTGACCTGTCTATCCCGCTCTTGTATTCGACCCCCCGGGGTCTATCCCTCTATCCTCGGTTGTAGTTCTATGGCGCCCCGCCGAGTCTCCCGCCAAACCTGTTGTCCAGACGTCTCCCCCGGAAGGATCTTGACGTAGGTCACGGAGGGAGAACAAGTAGTCTCCAGGCGCCGGTTGCCCGCGGCCCCCAAAATAGAAGTGGTCCGGTATTTGAGCCCGGGCCGGGCGGTATTTGAACCCGAGACCACTATATCGAGCTGAAAAGTGAAACAGTCCGGTATTTGAACCCAGGCCCAGGGCTCCGGCCTACATTTGAAGGTCCCGCGGGTTCGAGTACCAACCGCGGTGTCCCCATCTCTCTCCCTGCGCTCGCTTAGCAACACGAACACACCCCGTCAAAGTCAGACGGCTGCTGAAATTCGATACCTCGATTAAACCTTTATCGAGCTGGATTCGACTGGATCGAATAACGAAAGTGGAGTCGTAACGAAGCGATGAGGAGCCGAACCGGAATTTCCGAGCCCCGGCCGCCCAGGGGGGCAAAACTATGAAAGTTTGGTGAGGGTTGTGAAATTAAATTGAATTTGTTGATTTGATCCTGTGAATATTTTTGGAAGACTTTTGCATTTTTTTTTTGGTGAATTAATTAGTGTTTTTTGTAAGTGATTTTTTTGGGTGCGGTTCCCTTGGCAGTGTCTCATGGGCGATCGATAAGGAATGGCAATAGTATCCATCACGCTCAGTCTCTCTCTCTCTCTCTCTCTCTCTCTCTCTCTCTCTCTCTCTCTCTCTCTCTCTCTCTCTCTCTCTCTCTCTCTCTCTCTCTGTCTCTCTCTCTCTCTCTCTCTCTCTCTCTGTCTCTCTGTCTCTCTCTCTCTCTCTGTCTCTCCGTCTCTCTGTCTCTCTCTGTCTCTCTCTCTGCAGCGTCCCGTCCGCTGGGAGGAGGCCGGCTGAGTTCGCACGCCGGCGACGCCCGCATGGACCGTTCTGGACCGCTGCTATTAGTTTGTAGGTCATTGGCCTGTGGTCTAAGTAGTGATAAGGGCAGGGAAGGGTGATAGGCCGGCTCTGGACTACTGCATCTGCTGGAGATGCACATGGAGACATTCAACACTAACGTTGAAAAGTTCGAGTTACATAGTAGTAGCAGTCTCTTTTATGTCGTTCTCTTCGCAAACAAAACACATGATGCTTCAAAGATAATTTTTTTTGGGCGTGTTTTAAATTTGTTTATGTCGGAACAGAGAGTACGTAGAACAGGGGGCGGAAGTGTCGCATACCGTCATGACAAAGCGCCGGGAGCAGCTCTGTTTACTCGCATATGGCACACATGACGAGCTCGCGAAACCACTTCCTCCACCACCCCGCACTGCGATCCCACCCGGTTATGACTCATCAGGGCGCTCGTTGGCTCTCTCTTGAGTCGTGCTTCATGTGGCTCGGGGGCAGCGGTGGCAGATGACACTGGCAGTTGTCGTCAATCGACAGCCCAGCAGCCAGCGTCCACTCCGTCACATCTTGCACGCAGCAAAAAAACGATCAGTGATCGCTACTAATTTCTTTAGTTGATTTCCAAGACAAGCAGTAAAATTTGGTTCTGATTCTAAAATTTTGGTTAGATGAACTAATTTTCAGTTGCTCCAACAAAGAGGTAAACTCTTCTTTTCTGCTTTAGGCTCCTGCAACGAACTTGTTCGTTGGAGTAACTAACGTTTCGTTGGCGCAACTAAAAATAGGTTCCCGCAACCAAATTTAAGTTCTCAGAATAAACATTTACTGCTTGTCAGAGAATCAAAATCAATTAGTTGCGACCACTAATGATCTTGTTTCACCGCGTGGAATAAAACTAGGTGACATGGGCCTGAATTTAAAAAAATTATAATAAGGAAGACGCAAGTCGTGCGTAAAAATGGTCTCTGCGACGGTGGTATTGGAACCCGCGACCGAAACGTGACACCGTTCGGGCCGGCCCAGCAGCAAGCGGGAGTGGAGTTGAAGTTATCGAGAAGTCGATTGGGAATTGACAGCAGCAGCCGTGTCCGAGGCTCGCCGGCCTGTGACATGACGCACTCGATAAACCTGAGAACGTTGAGCTCGGATTCACAAAAATTCTCAGGGTCACATTTTTATTTATTTCTGGCCCTCTCTCCGGAGGCTTCACAAGATAAGGTTTTCCTGAGGGTGACAGTCGCTGTCTTCACTCCCAGCACGTCGGCCAAGCGTGCCTTCATTAAAAGTCTGCTTAACGGGCCGTGTATTAACCACGCGGATTGCTCTTCCCTCCTTACCTGTTGCCGGTCTCCGGTCACGTGCTCGTGTTATCCAATCACCGCGCACATCGTATCACTCACTCACACACACACACACACACACACACACTGACACTCGCAGCAGACGATGCGGTCTAGCAGACGACGCGGAGCAGACGACGGGCCGCGACCCGAACGCTACGACGACTTGACTTCGGTCCGCACGAGGCCAACACGCCGGCACATTTGACCGGCGTTCGTTCGGCGTGGCCAGACACAGAGCCTGCAGCCAGGCCACGGCGAGCCACGGCAGACCCAGCCGAGAACTCCCATCCCGCCAACCGGTCGTGGGCTGGGGGAGAGAGAGAGGGAGAGAGAGAGACAGAGAGAGACAGAGAGAGAGAGAGAGAGAGAGAGAGACAGAGAGAGAGACAGAGACAGAGACAGAGAGAGACAGAGAGAGACAGAGAGAGAGAGAGAGAGAGAGAGAGAGAGAGAGAGAGACTGACAACTGTCATTGTCGCACAAGAGCGAGAGAGACGGCGGCGCCGTGTGTGCTCCCGGGCGGCAGCAAATGCACACTCTGTCTCCCTCACTCACTGGGAACGAGGACGAGAGTAAGAGAGAAGGAGTGTAAAGCAGGCTGGTGTTTCCGATCCGTTCCGATCTGCCCCCCCCCCCCCCCCCCCTCACAAACTCGCGCGCGGGTTCCCGCCATAGTGCTGTTAGGCCAGCCGACGGCGCGGCCGGAAACGGCGCTAGTTTCCGTCCTTATCGCACCCGGAGCAGGGCCGGCGGGAGCGAGAGAGACGGACGCGCCGAGTGGGACGCGGCGGACGCAGCCGGTCCGGTCCAAACTAGTGCCGTAACGGTGCAGAGGATGAATAGAATAGGGTTTTTTGCGCCGCGGTCCGCGGGCCGGCAGACTGTACCTCGCTGCCGGCCAGGTACAATACCTGTCAAAAGTATCCGCCCTTCGGGCCTTCTCCTGGGAGCGCGTTGCAGTGATCAGTAAGCAAGCTTGAAAAAGGAATACAACAAATTTATTCCGGTATAAAAGAAGATTTATATTTACAATAGTTTGGGCAGGACAGTGTAGTGCCCGACTTGGGTTTGCGATCGCTGTAAAATGAACGAACATGAAAAGCTGACTCCGTCGGGAACTCCCCCTCACGGTTCCACTCTTGTTCTTCGCCTCCCGGACTGTCCCCACTCGCTTTCAAAAAGCCTGCCGAAAATGCGATAATTCTTGACCGAGCGACTGTTATCGTCGGGACTTTGTGAGAGAGGAAAATGTGTTGCCGTGTGCTTCGACCCTGACCACTCTCAGTGGCACCCACACCCCACACCCGTCTCACGGCTCACGGCGCCTGCTGCTGCACAGCGCCGGGAGGCTAGGCCACCCATCGCTCGCCAGAGCGCCGTGCCGGGTAGGCAGTGCCGCCGGGCGCGCGCGCGCCGCGGGACTGCCTACCCGGGAGTTCGCAGGCGCTGAGGGGGGCGCTGACAGCGTCCGCCGGTGTTGCCGTCAGAGCAGTCAGCACGCCGTCAGAGCCGGCAGCACGCCGTCAGAGCCGTCAGCACGCCGTCAGAGCCGGCAGCACGCCGTCAGAGCCGGCAGCACGCCGTCAGAGCCGGCAGCACGCCGTCAGAGCACGCCGTCAGCACCAGACGCTGTCATGTTGTCTGCTCCTCGGGGGCGGCGGCGCCGTCCGGGACCCGGGTTCGCTTCCACTTCATCCGCCGGTTCTGGAACCACACCTTGACCTGCGGAGGAGAGCGGGCTGGTGTAGTGAGGGCGGTAGGGCGCAGGGGGGGGGCAGAAAACCGGCCGCCGCCACGGGGAGTCGAACCTGGCGCTCGCTGAGCCGCAGAGCCACGGCGATCTCGTACCGCCGCAGCCGGGACAGGTAGTTGGAGTCCTGGAACTCGGCCTCCAGCTGCAGGACCTGCTGCCGGCTGAACGCGGTCCGCTCCTTGCGGCTCATCCTGGACCCCGGCACCTCCCCGACGGCGTCCTCGTCATCGGCGTCCTCGTCGTCCCCCCGCCGCCGCCCGCGGTGCCGCCCCCGGGGCGCTGGCGTCGTCGGCAGGGAGCAGCAGACGCCGTCCTCGACCACCCCGTCTGAAAAGTGAGACCAGACCGTCCTGTTTGGTCATGTTCGATTTTTTACATTTTTTAATTTTTTTTTTTTTCATCCAGAAATGCCGCTGCCACCGATGCAAAATGGTAATGGTCCGTGGTGGACGGCCGCGGGGCGCTTTGTCGGTACCCCCCCCCCCCCCCCAAGGAGTGTCATCGACTCTGGGACGGCTGAGCTCAGATCGGGGTCATCGCCACACATGCGTGCCCTGGGCCACATGCGTGCT
The DNA here is from genome assembly GCA_038380765.1 of Odontothrips loti. Taxonomy (NCBI): domain Eukaryota; kingdom Metazoa; phylum Arthropoda; class Insecta; order Thysanoptera; family Thripidae; genus Odontothrips; species Odontothrips loti. The sequence continues at coordinate 10,484,147 of CM076258.1, forward strand.
GGGCCTGAGGGCTGATGCCGCTGCGCCGCCCCGAGGCGCTCGCGTTGCCAAGCAGAGGACGCAGGATGCGGAACTGTTCATTATGAAAAATTGCGCCTTTTCTCGCAATTTTTGGTTTTGACTTCTGGCTTTGGGCGTGCCCGGGACGCGCGAAATGATATTGGGGAAAAGAGAGGCGTCATCGGCGTCACGTTCGTGGGCGTGACGGGGGAGCGACAGGCGAGCCGGGCAAAACAAAACAAAACGTACACGATTCTCCAAATATCCCTTTTTATTTTGACACGTGAACAACAACAGCAGCAACAACAAAAAGAAAGCCGCTGGCCACGGCTTCGGCGATTGTGGGTCGCCTGTTGCCGCTGCCAACCTGACCGGCGCGAAAGCCCTTTGTACGCGAAACGTGGTACCGGCGGGTCCTGGGGTTAGGCAGGTTGGCAGGTCTGGGCGCGGACGTGGCGGACGCCCTGACGTCGCACTGACGTCACTTGGCGCAGATCAAGGGATCTCTGGAGCTGGTAAGCCTGGAGCGCTTGCCGGACTTGCCTGGAATCAGCACGTTTCGGGGTGGCAAAGTCGCCGCACTGCGTCAGCCCCAGGCCCTCGTCCTTTTTATTTAATCTTTTGGAAAAATCTACTTTTTAAATCAAGACGTCTGCCCATTTCAGACGCCTCGTACACCACGGCCATCATTTAGAAAGAAAAGTCGGATTCCTATCAAAAATAAAACTCACCTTGACTTTCTGTGACGGGTCTGGGTTCGGTGACGGGGGCGGTACCGCTGCCGATGTCCGCTGGGGGCGGAGGGGTGCCGAGCACGGGGGAGGCCACGGCGGGGGCGGGGGCGGGGGCGGGCGCCCAGCGGAGGCCCGGGGGCTCCAGCGACAGGTCGTCGGGCACGGTCGTGAGGCCGTCGACGTAGACGAGCCCCAGACCCTGGCCGTCGTAGGCCGGGCCTAGCGAGGCGACGGGGGCCATGGGGGTCGCCAGGTGCGAGTCGAACACGAGCCCCTGGCCCTGCTGGGGGTAGAGCAGGTCCTGGCTGAAGGGCTGGTTGTAGTCGTGGGGGATGGGCAGCATGGGTCCCATGGGCACGGGTTGGGGCTGCGGCTCGCACTGCAGGACGCCGCCCTGGGCAGCACAGTACGCGCAGTAGGACCACTGGGACATCCAGGGCGCGGCGGGGGCCGCAGCCAGGGCCGGCTGCACGTCCACGTCGAGCAGGAAGTTGGTGCTGTCCGCGTTGAGCACGGGGAGTTCGGCGGGGTCCGAGCCCATGGATGCCTGCAGCATCTCGCCCACGTCGGGCTTCATGTCCGGGAGGCTGTCCAGGGTCCAGTTGGAGGTGAAGCCGGTGTCGAGGCCGCCGCCAAGGCTGCCGTCCTCCCAGGGCGCCGTCAGGCCGGACCACAGCGACGAGTCCGCCAGGCTGGGCGAGGAGGCGGAGGAGGGTGGCGTCGGCGGAAACATGGAGGAGAAGCCGAACGCCGCGTCCAGGGTCTCCATGGCGGCCACGGCGGCCAAGGGCTGCGGCCGGTGTGCCGCTGGGGACGCCGTCGGCGTATCAGGGCCGCCCCGCGCCGCCACCGCGCCGCCCCCGCGCCGCCCCGAGGCCGGGGCCACGGCCAGTGGGGACCAGGGCCGCGCCGTGGGCGCAGCGAGCCCGGCGTAGTGCTGCCGGCGGCGCCGAACGCAGCCAAGGCCTCGCACCGGCCGATATGGGGTATTGTCCGGCGTTAACGACCAGCCTGCCCTGCCTGCCCCGCCTGCCCCACCTGCCCCGCCTGCCCTGCCTGCCCCGCCTGCCCTGCCTGCCCTACCGGTCCTGCCTGGCACCCGCTGCCGGTGCCGGTCAGACGCCGTGGTCCTGATACACGCCGAGATGACGCGGTGCTGACGCCGACGTGGTCCTGGCCGGGCTGGGCCGGGGCGGGGCGGCCGGGTACGCACTGCACTGCACTGCACCACGCCGACGTGCTGCGGACTCGACACCACGGCGGGGTCCTCGGTTCTCAGCGGCCGTCTGCCCCCCGCAGCGTCTCCAGCCCCCTCCCCCCTCCCCTCCGCTCCCCCACAGCCCCTCACCCCCCCAGGGCCCCGCGGGTGCACGAGATGCCGCCGGGGGAAGAGGGGGGGGGGGGCAGCCATAAGGCTCGGCTCGGCAAAAGCGACGTGCAAAACTCCGATTTGAATATTGAACCCGCCATTAACATCCAAGTTTTGGCTCGTACGGCGTGGCATTGAGTTCGCCACCTGATAGTTAATGGGATAAAACCTCTTCCCTGTAACTGAGTCAGCGGCTTTGGACTTCGTCTCGTCTGGCTGTGCCAATGACAGTACAGGGGTGCAGCCATGCTCCCCCCCCCCCCCCCGGCAGCATGGCCCCGACCGCTACGAGCTAGTTTAGACGCTGACAGCGTTATGGAGTGCAAACGGGCACCGCCCCCTTCCCTCCCTTCCCGTGAGCACCAGTGAGGCGTGCTCTCTCTCTCTCTCTCTCTCTCTCTCTCTCTCTCTCCGGCTCCACTCACTGCTGCGGTTGCGTATTTAGCGTCCTCCCACCCCACCCCTTCCCCTTCGAAAACTATGAAAAATCCGTCTACTCGCACCTATTTGCTTACATTAGGAGTCCCCAGCGGGTGTCTCCCCTCTCTCTCCCTCTTCCTCCCCTCACTCCGTCCTTCCCTCCCAACCGCACATCATAATTATGTCGTCTGCTGCGCGTGCGCAGCTGTGTGAAAGTGTGAGGAGGGGAGCAGGAGAGGGGCTCCGATGGTCTGCTGACCGTCGAAGACGAAACCTATGTCGTCCCGGCTTCCGGCGGGACCCCTGCCTTCAGCTGCGTTGATCCTACGGGAACCAGTGCTTCACGGCTGCTAGTTGGCCCCGGGACACACACTAGAACCCGCTAACGGATCTCCGAGCAACCCCTAGCCCGCGCCACGGCATGGCCTGTAGCGTTCTAGGACGGACTTGTTCTTTGAGTTATGAGGGACAACAAGATTGTTGTGTGAGAATGATGTGTGCGGTACGAAATTACTGTAAATGTAGCGCCGCTTTAATTATTAACGAATTTACTATCCGGTCCATAGAGAATATGCAACGGGAGAACAATGCGCGGTGTGTCCAAAGCACAGGCTTCTCTATACGGAGAGCGCACCATCGATGAAGATCGGCATTATCACTCCCTAAACACACCGGGACCAAAGGGCTGACTAGGGATTTAAAAATACCAGTAAGATTCAGCCTTACGGTAAGTTACGGAAAGATTGGTAAGTTACGGATATTTTTGGTAAAAATGAGAAAGATGTATTTACAGAAGGTATTTGTTAAAATAGTACATAACAGTAGCCAAATCATCCCATCGGTTCTGCTCTCTGCGGGACGAAAGTGGCTAAATTACCAACAGCGCGCTGCCGCTCTCCACCGTAGCTCCGTAGCGTAGTGGGCTAGCGGATTGGTCGGTGACCGCAAGGTTCGGGGTTCAACTCTTTGCCGGAGTAAAAATTTTTCTGAAGTCTGCCGACCGAGGATGGTGGGTAAAATATACCAAAAGAACGTGTTCAAAGTGTGTTGTCTGAGTGACCGCGGACGTTGGGCCGCGGCCATTCCCCGGAGGTTGAATACACTGCTGAGGAACAGTGGTTCGACGCCCAAGCAGGGGAATGGTGCTTGCCAAGACTCGGCAGAAGTTAAATGTAGAGGCCTAGGGTTCGGCCTTCTACATTTTTCAAGCGTAAGGCCTCGGAATCTGGAGTAATCGGGCAACACCTACTCGGCTTGGCTAGAAGGTAGAGTACAATCGGCTTCGGCCGTGTACGATCTGGGCATCCTACCTCCCTCTCAATCCGCGAGGGAGTGGCCTCAGGGCCACAGACCAACTGGCTAGTCGAAGGGGGCTGACTCCTGAAATCTGGTCAGCGGAAGGGGCGATGTTGGCCGTTGCGGAAGCCCGCCTACCAAGGGGCTGGCTGCGTCGTGCCTGTGTCTTAGTTAAGCGGTCAACTCCTGGTACACCGGTTCCCATCCGAACACCGAAGTTAAGCAGGAACGGTTCCGGACGGAAGTCTGGGACGAGGTAGGACCCACCCATTTTTTCCGTTTTTTTTTTTTCACACCCCAAATGCAGCTAATTTTCAGAGTTTAAAAATCTGAATATTACCGAAGAAACCATGTCAAGAGGTCGGTCCGAGCACACCGAGATTTAAAAAAAATTATTTTCCCTCAAAATTCTTAAAATTGAAATTTTTTAGCTGAATTTTTTTTTTGTGTTCCGGAATTTGATTCAATTGGTATAGGCAGATAGCCTTACCTGTTTTTTGTCCCTGAAAATTTTGTATGCTCGAGCCCATTGGCCCCTCCCTTGTGTTCAGTTATAGGGCTTTTAAGTTTTAGTGGAGTTGGCTCGGTGCTTCCTCATTGGTCCTTGAAGAGGTGCCTTGAAGGGGCATGGCCAGTGTGAGAGCACTTAGCTCAGCTGTTCTGTGCCGTGGTCTGTGTTGTGTGGGGTTCTGCGGCTTTGTCTTTACGGCTTGACGCACTCGGTCAAAGTTAAAGTGCGCTTGCATCCTGCATCCGGGCCGGACAGCCACGGTTGTCCTTAGATCGATTTGTCACCCTCTTTGGGTGAGAAATAGAGGTGAGAGGTGTATTACTGCATTACGCTGATGCAGGAGTGAGGGGAGGTAGGTATGTTTCGGTGTGAACAGTAAAAAAATACAACAGGTTTCATGTAGTAATTGCCTTTTATTATTAATGTACACAGAATTGAATACTGTAGTGAACAGAAAGGATGACACCAGCCACTGCTGCAGTAAAATAGATGTAAAACAATTTTTAAAAACAACAAAAAACAAATTTTCCATACTAGCATTAATTGCACTCTGATTATGGGAATGTCAAAAATTAATAACACAATCAAAACAAACATTTTTTGTAACAATAAAGAACTGGAGAAAAGTACAAGTTCAACTTAAATCTTTGCAGCTATAAAGTCTCGTAAATTATTTTCTAAGTACTCTACAACAATATCATATGAAATGCCCACACATTATCATATGCACTAATAGTCTTTTTAAAAGTTATATTGTTTCTTGTAGATAATTCATATTTCATTTCTATATGTCTGTATAAATATATTCACAATAAATTTTGTATCAGTCTGAGTACCATTCACTATGACTGCTACTTGCAGCATGAACATTGCCTACACAACCAATCCAAAGCCAATGTGTTCTCGTTTCTTTGTCCTCCCGGCAGTCTTTCAAAGAAAAAGACCATGTCTATTGAAAAATTAGTGAATTTGTGTGTGCACGCAGGTACCGAAAGTAGGAAGTCTATAAACATTCTCAGAACATCAACAATAGGATCACCTACAGAGGACAGCACATATAAATATCAGAAACTTTGGCACTTTTGATGTTCATGGATGAGTTTCGGCACATGAAACATTGTGCTTTAGAAATGTTCAATGATATCCTCCTAAGTAGGTACAATAAGTAGTAGAAATGTACATAAGTACTAAGTATGTTCTATAAAAGATTGCCTAAACTTTCAACAAGATCGTCATTTCAAAGTCAAAGAAATGTACAATACAAAATATATGTATTTGTGCTTTCATGATGAGAGAATACAAATGGGTTTCCCTTATGAAGAGAAGGCAAAATACCAAAATACAAATGCTTTTCTGCAGTGATGCATTTTGTCAACAAATTGCCAATAAAGGCTCAAAAACTGTGTAAGAGAAATTGATATCAGCATTTCATCACAAGGGTACACAAATCACTCACTTGCGGTGTAATAGATCATGTCTCTGCTCTCTTTTGGTAGTCTTGCAATGTAAAAAGGGAAATCCGAAATCAGAAAAACAAACAGAGGTGGTATTTTCAAACATGCTATCACAATACAAAGACCATATGGACGATAAAACATGTACGAGTCAAATGCTCCAGACTTCATTTTCCTACAATGAAAGGCACCTTCAGAAAAATTCTACTCCAAACCATTGTCAATTTCATATCTTTCAGTTATCAGTACGAAAGATACAAAAGCAATCAAATAATGGAAAACATGACGAAAATTTGAGTTAAGAAAATACAGGTAGAAAGTTGAATAAAAGTAGTACACACGAGTCAGACAGTTAAGTTTCAGAAGCTAACAATACGCGAAGGAATTTGAATTACAAAGAATGATTGGAAAAGTAATGACAATCACAAGAATATAATTCAAAAAATAGTCTGATTGGGACCGCTTTGATGAACAAAAAACATAACTCTTATTCTCACATATTCAAAGTACAGATAAAAAAAGAGTTATAATAAAATGATGAATACGAGCTGATATTTGATAGTATACTATGATAAGTATGATAAACTTCTCAAAATTAAGGGAATGCTCATACACCTGATGCCAGGGTATCAACTGGACTAGGAACTCTGAATTCCAAACTGCAGATCATGATGCTTGCAAGAGCTAGGCAAGATCCCCACAAAAATAAAAGATTTTTATCACTCTTAATCTGCTTAGCAGTTATTGTACCTATAAGAACATCAGTCTACCAGATTAGAAATACTTTCATGCTCATTCCTTATACTTTGACATAGTTTATTCAAAAATGCCTTGAAGCACCCAGTTTTTGACAAAGAATAAATCAGCTCTTGGAAGAACATGAGTCCTACACATTTCACAGAGATCAATGTAATGGCAGTTGTAATGAGAAACTACCTTTATTCCTAACAGGAGAACAAATACTTTGCACAATCAGCAACGGAATTTGTACAAATTCTAGGTATGCTCATAAACAGCAGTCATAAAATTTCAACAAGTATTTGATACACCAATTTTGATTTTTGTTTTGTTTTTCCATCATTCATTTATCAACTTGAAACAGGGATAACATAAAGCCTTTAAAAACATAACAGATGTTTGATTATATTTTTCCGAAACGACAACTTTATATATAGAACTTTGGACTTTTCATGATATCTGCCTGAAAAGGGAATCTCAAAATCTTGCCTATGGAACAATAACTTTAAGTTGCAGAAGTGAACCATAGGCAATCTGGCAAAAGGAAGTTTTGAAGAGGCTCATGAACAACAGTGCTTCAAACAAATGCAGGGGATTCAGCGAACAAGGGCAATTACGTACAATAACAGGAACAGGGCATCATAAAATCAAAGAGATTTCATGGTTTAAACAATGGGGATAATTCTTTGCCTCTTCAGGAGCATATGAATACTTTCTTTGATCCCACAGCTAATTGAAGGCATTTGAACACTGTCTCAGTTGAAGCGCTCTCTCACAAATCCAAAAATCTTTTGACATTTTTTCAGTCATAAATAAAGCTTAGTTTCATTGTCAATGAATCAACAAAAAAAAAAAAAAATCTACAATAATACTGTCAGCAATGAACATTTCTCTGTTTTTTAATGTTTCAATGCTGCCATCTAGCAAGTTCATCATCATTACTGAACTAGCCTCTTCCAAGAGAAAAAAATAAGTTAGATAGTCCTTCAATATTTTCATAAATCAGATAGTGGCAGTTAGACATGTACTACCTTTATGCAACTCATACATACAATAAAATAGTCTACAGATGCTGCCGTTTAAAGCAGTTCACATCACACCAGATAGTTTAAGGATTTATCAATACATATGCAACAATGAAGAGTTTCAATTTTTGATTTAGAACATAATATACAAAATCATTTCACATAGAAATCTTGTTCACTTATAATGTTACTGATGTACAAAAAGTGAAAAAGGATTATTATAAAATTTATAATTTAAGCACTCTCAAGCACACAATGCACACGCTTAAAGAACAAAATACTATTTAATAATATGGATTCCAATGCACCACACAACTGTGTGTAAGTCTTTTCACATTTTCTTAGAAGTTTTACTTGAATGTAAGTACATTATTATCTTACTGAGAGTAAAGAGTCAACCGACTCAACCCTGCATGAGGGATTGATTGTGATGTTTGGTGGATAGGCCCCTGCACCTCTGTGCACAACTGAGTGTGGCAGCATGTTGTAATCAGTTTTCCCCCGAAAATCAGAGCAAATGTAAAAGTCTGGTATTCTAAGAGCATCAGTGCCACATAAACGGCATTTGAATTTGAAGCACATTGTGCTAATAGCTCATGTCTTCATTGTAAAACTGTAGAACAACTCATCAAAAATTGATAAATGATTTTCATTATAAAAAAGAGTATTGTTTCAGTCCTCTGCCACCCTCAAATTGAAAGCTGCAGCAGCTTCATCCTGCTCATCGGTATTGGCATGAACAGTGGCACAACCATGGCGTATACCATGAATATGGCAACTAGACTACGAAGTCAATAAATAAAATGAGAAGAATACGACATCAGTATGCCAAATAACAAAGTGACTCAACCCGCTTTGAGTATGCCTTTCACCTTTTGGTTCAGAGGCAAAACCCAGTGTCCAAATCAAATCATGTGCAAACTTTGCCCATTACTTTTGATGAGACGAGTCAAAGAATGATGAAGATTCACAGACAAAAGTAGCTCCTAACTGGTAGGAACCCAGTCTTTAGCAATTTTTTTTTTATAAACTGAATATATAAATATATTTATATATAAACAAAGTTTTTTAAAAAACAGATAACATAAAAGCATTGTGATATGCAGATGATACATGTCACAAATTGAAGGAGAAAGAGAGAGCAGAGTTAATTTACCATTCCTATACAGCTTACACAGTATGAATGAGCCTGAATGATTTTAGGTTTTTAATTTAATGAAGATGAGATCAATTTCATTTTCCTATTACGATTGTGCAAATTGACACATTCATGACAAAAAAAAAGTACAACTCATGTTACTACCTCTCAGAATCAGCATCAGCTGCAGAGCTTATCGTAAATTTTTAGAAAACCTGATACTTGACTGACCACCATACAGCAGAGTGAAAGTATCCTTTCTAAGGAATCTCCCTCAATTACATTATAAAATAAGCTTCATAAACAAATCTGTTTATGACTCAGAGCAATACATGCACAGTTGTACACATGCAAGTCTCCAAGTGTTCAAGTTTACAAAAGTCAATCATTTATCACAAAGACAGGAGTTGCTTGGCTGTGTTTGAATGCTTGTACTCCTTCGTGCTTTTGTGTTAGGAATATTCAGCAAATTCAAACTAGATGGATGGCACAACGACACCCAGTGAGAAAAAGGTCAATGAAACAATTCAACAACAGTAACTAGCAGTGAGATGGTGAGGCCGTTGATGTAAGTCTATCTCACTGGGAGAAGGTAGAGAGCCCTCACCTCGGCCCAAAGGTGAAGGTGAGGCAATAGGCTTCATAAGCTCTTGGCACTCTCTTCCTTAATACATTCAACACTGTCCACATTCAAACTTGGTCCAGAGACTGATTCTGTACAAATGGAAGGCACACTATGTTGTCTGCAAGGAGAGAATTTAAATTACATGAGATATGTAGGGGCAATTTTGAGCTAAGATAATGTACACATTTACTTTTTACTTACCTGAAACAAGATGAACTGTGGCACTTTTTCAATGATCACCTCCAAGCAGCTCCATTAGTAAGTGAAAACTTGGCCCTTCACGCTCCTCGTTCATTAAAGAAAGTATCTCCTTGCCAACCTGCAATGATAATTACAGATAAGTTTCATAAGCAATCAACAGATTGACTTTTAGTTAACTCTGAGTACAACTTGGTGTGTCAAGTTTACAACCTTGATTTTATTCCACGTCTTAATAAGTTATATGTAGCAATCATTTCATTTTCATAAGCTAGCAGTAAAAGAAACTAGGAATTTATAGTTAAAAAATGTAATCAAGCAGTCCTTTCGTTACTTTGTTTTCTTTGCACATTCAGTGAGTTATCTGTGTTTTGTTGAAACAAGTGTTAAAGCATTCTTAGTTTTGACAAAACATGAATCAAAGTTAAAGGTCATGTTTTAAAGGATTATCATCAACAAATAAGGTCAAAGTAAACCTTAATGGTGCAGGATTTTTTCTCCAAGAAAAAGAGAGTGCTGTACCAAAGAAATCAGGTTCCACACATGCCTCATGCTGTAGCGCAAAACAAGTAAATGCAAAACTACCATCTATGATGGAACAAAACAGAGATCTACTGATACTGACCATCCTTGGAGCTGCCAGCTTAAAAGGGGATGAGACAGAAGAAGCAAAAAGATTGATAAGGTTGACTAAACTTTGAAATATATACAGCACTAAAAACCAAGCAAATGGCCTGGCTGAGAAAAAGGGAATATTTTGTAAATTAGCTGGACTTAAATTTTGCAACAATGCAAGAGAGGCCAAGGAGTGGATTCAAAACTGATTATGATTTAACAGCTTAAATGCAGCCTTTTTACAAGCTTCTATGATAAAAGAATTATATTCAAAGTTAAAAATGAGTTCCTAAACTGTACATTTGCTGCTCATTGTATTGTTGTACCATATAAAACTACAAGCTAAAATTTAGACATGAAAGTTCATTTTAATGTACACAAAAGTGACAATTTTATAGCAGCAGAAGAATATGTGGATAAAGCGTAATCTAGATACAAAGGTAACCCACAACTTAGCAGCAATCAGTTAGGTAATATTTTCCAAGGATAATGAAATGAGAACCAACATGACTGGAAAATGAAGTGCAACTTACCTGACATGTACGCTGCAAGTCTGGGATTCGCAGTAGTAGTTCTCCAAACTTTGAGGGAATGTCAGGATAGTGATCTGAGGTATATTGCTGCAATGCTTGTAATGCCTTTTCTTGAGATGCACGCACCTTTTCTGGTTCTAACAAATCACTCACATCTAGGGGGAAAAGTCAGAAATATAAATATTTATCTCCAAGTGTCATTACTCACATATAACAGAGGAAAAGATGGTTACTCACCTGAAGTGACAAGCACTATGACTTTCATGGCCACATATTCATACTCATCGACACGGAGCCTTCTCAAGTGCTCAGTGAAGTTAAGCATACGCTCAATACAAGGTCTCAACCCTAGATCCTGAGCTTGAGCTAAGCTGATTGACTTTCCATGACCCACCCGAATTTCACCAGGTGTCCTCATGGATCGGAAACAGCAGGACAACAGCAGGAGCTCACACCACGCATTAAGTAGAAGTGCTATTTGATCATCAACCTGATAAACACAAGACACAACCAAAATGAACAAACACCCCCAGCTAAATGATTTCAGTTCAAATTGAAAACGAAAACAACAAAAAACACTCACAGATATATTTTTAAACACGGGAAGGTTCTTGCACCACTTGACTATCTTGTATAAACGATCATCAGCAATCTCAGTGAGGCTCGACAGATTTGTCGCCTCTACACTGCTGCTACTACTCCGACTGCTGCTGCTGCTACTGCTATTCGTTGCTGTTGCAGCAGGGTGAGCGTTTGAACTGCTCGAGCTGTGAAAGAACATTGGGTCAGTCTCCCACCAAACAACGTTCCCTTTTCGCTCCGGCCTGCGGACAGCGTACCTTTTCGGTGTGGACGAGTACGAGTACCCCTGGTGGTGCGATCCGTTCCGCATCTCCTGGTCGGTGCACAACCAGAAACGCTCCACCTCCATGATCTCCTCCAGTAAGGGCGGGATGGCTCTCCTTGGGGAGGACGCCACATGTGCGCCGGGGCTGCGGCCGGAGCTGGACCCGGACCCGGTGCCCTCCGGCACCTCCACCTTCACCTGGAGGTCCCCGGCGGGGCCGTGGCCGTGGCCCTGGAACTTAACGTGGGGCACGCCGTTGGAGCCGCCACCGCCGCCGCCGCCGCCGCCAGAGTGGTGGGCCTGCCCGGAGGAGCCAGAGCCGGCGGAGCCGGAGCTGCCGCTGGGAGGGGTACTGCCGCCTCCGCTGCCGCTGCCACCACCGCCGCCGCCGCCGCCGCCGTCGGGGGGCACCAGGCCGGCCGGCAGCGTGTACGAGATCTGGTACGTGCTCCTGCCGCCGCGGGTCCTGTCCTCGCGGATGGCCTCCAGCTTCATGCCCATGCGCAGGCACTTCTCGAAGCGGCAGGCCGGGCACTTCTTGCGGGTGGCGATGGTCACGGGGCAGGTGGAGCCGCGCAGGCACACGTAGTTCTTGCGGTTCTGCACCGTCCGCTTGAAGAAGCCCTTGCAGCTCTCGCACGAGAAGATGCCGTAGTGGAAGCCGGAGATCTTGTCTCCGCATATCGGGCAGGGGCTGGCGGGGCGGGGACAGGGGGGAGGTTCAGATTATTGTACAGGAGCCACGCGTTGATGTCGGCCCAGCGGACGGGAAATAACGGGCTGTGAACTGTACCTGTTGATCAGCTGCTGCCGCGAAATGCCTGGCGCATTCAGTCCAGAGTGGTGGACAAGGTCTGCGGCCAGGGCAGACATTTTTTCGTCTAGTAATGCACCATCACGGTCGTCTGCAATTCATTCATTCATTTCATTCATTCATTCCACAGTGTTTACCGAACGCATCCCAAAATGGGGCGGGAAAAACCCAGCAAACTGACCTGGCCCTCCCTGTAGAGGGGAACCGTTCCCGTTGAAGTCGCTGGCGCTGCCCCGATTTAAGACCGGCGAGGGGAATCCCACTGCATGCATATGCCTCCCCTGTATCGGCGAGTGCGTGGGCGAGAACTGCGTCGGCGAGACCGATACTGACGAGTAACTGTGACACGAAGACAAGAGTAGGGTAATGCAGGTGATTAAGTCACGCCGGGAAAACAACCACACGCAGGTAAAAAGAACAAAAACACACTTCTCAGAAGTGGATGCCGAATTGCTAGTTTATGGAAGTTATAATTTTTCTTCCACCATGATTTTTCATTTTTACATCGTGAATTTTTTAACCTGCTCTTACTCTGAGCACAAAACCGGACGGTCAGACCGATGCTTACGCTTTCAGAGCCACTGGGCTCACCTCTGGCTGTAGCAGCTGCTGTGCTGGCTGCCCCCGTACTGGGAGGCGTCAGAGTTGTTTCTTGAGAGGGACGGGGTGTAGGGGGAGGAGAAGCCGGACGAGGGGAGGCCGTGGCTCGAACTGTGCCTCGAGGTCACGGGCGACTGTGTCGGCGACGAGTACGAGTAGGCCGAGTGGATGGCCGAGTCGGGGCTGGGGTTGGGGGGCACCTGCTTGCCCACGCCGGCCATCGGCAGCGGCCGGTGCGGCAGCACGGGACTGTAGCAGCTGCCGCCGCCCAGCAGCTTGCCGACCAGCAGGGGCAGCTCGGTGGTCCCCGCCGTCAGGGAGGTGGGCTGCGGCCCGCCCGGCGCACTACTGCTGTTGTGCTTCTTGACATAGTCCATCTGAGGGTGAACAAAAACAATCAGATAATTTTATAATTGCGTTTTCTTTTAAAAAAATCAGATGACTCCATAATTGCCTTATTTTTCAAAAAAAAATCAGATAAATTTAAAATTGCATTTTCTTAAAAAAAAAAATTACGAAAAAAAAAACTCACCACATTCTGTCCAAACTTGAGAGGCAGGGGCTTCTCGTCCAGCATGGCGTCGGTGTTGTGCACGACGGACACCTGCACCTGCACGCCCTCCATGGACGTGTCCTCCTGCATCATCTCCGTGTCGGACAGCTCCCCCTCCCAGGACATGGGCCGCACGGGCTCCTCCTTCACCATGCCGTCCTGGGAGTCGTCGCCGGCCATCAGCTCGTGCTTCTTCTTGAGGCGCATGTTGACGCCGCTCAGGTGGATCTTGCTGACCTCCACGTCGGAGCCCGTGACGTCGTCGTCGTCCTCCATCATCCGCTCCGCGCCGCCCACAAGCACGCTGCACTTGCCCTGCTCGGACACGATGCTGCCGTTGTGCGCCGGCGAGTAATACTTGAGGCCCTTCCCTGCGGGCACCATTAGCGGGTCGTGTTATTATTTGATATCATTTGAAGCTAAGTTAAACGAGTGACGGATGACGTTTGTCCTCACCGTTGGTATCAATGGCCGGCCCAGGACCCGGGATCGTCGTGACGGTCACCGGCCCGGACGCCACGAGGCACCCCCCCTGGGGCCCACCCTGGGGGCCGCCCTGGGCCCCCGGGCCCCCCTTCGAGCCCTGGCCAGTGTCGAGCGCCACCTTGACGGGGGCGGCGAGGCCGTCGGAGGGGGCGGGGGAGGCGGGGGAGGCGGGGGAGGCGGCCTGCTCCGGCGAGGACGACGAGGACTTCGGGGGGCGAGCCCCACTCCATGGGCCCACCCCGCTCATCGCAAGCTGCCAACACAACAGCACAACATAAAGCGGCTGACGGGTCGGAGCTCGGCGGACCAGGGCGACCAGACCTGGCCGATGACACTCACCAGGCGACCGGGCAGGGTATCATCTGGACGGCGGGCCCTGGGGGGAACCCGCTGGGCTGGGGGCGGCGGGGGCGGCGGCGGCGGGGCGGCGGGGCCGCGAACACGCGGTCCCATGCAGCCTGCCATGAGCGCCTCAGTCACCTGCAACACACACACACAAACAGCTCCGGTCAGTGAAAAACGCCGTGGAAAAAAAAACAATAGGATACGCGAGGAACGCGGGTACTTGAACCCGCGGTCCCCGGGTTGGACGATGAACCCCGGGAGGGGCCACGATATACGCTGTTCGCTTGTGGCCGCTGACGATTGAAAAAGTGCGGGTTCTGGCCGCGGTGGTACAGACGGAGCGGCCAACGGCAGCCTGGGCAAAACCTGCCGCCCCGGGCCCACCCCGGCCTGCCAGCGCCGTGACAAAACCTCTCTCTCTCTCTCTCTCTCTCTCTCTCTCTCTCTCTCTCTCTCTCTCTCTCTCTCTCTCTCTCTCTCTCTCTCTCTCTCTCTCTGCCCCTTTCACTGCCCCGCTCGCTCACACTCACTGTGACGGGGGGCGGCAGGTGCGGACCCCTGTCTGACAACGCCACACCGCGCCACCCTTCTCCGATTCCCCCATGGCATTTGGTGGAGCACGGCACGGCACGGCACGGCGCGACACGACACGGCACGACGCGGCACGGCACGACGCGGCACGGCACGGCGCGACACGCGGCAGACGGGGGGGTTAAAGGCCCGCGGACTGCGAACCAATCAAAAGGAAAGCCCGACCCCCTCGGGGGAAAGGTCGAAAGGAGCTTCAAGAAGTGTGGGGCGGAGGGGGCGGGGCGGGGCGGGGCGGACGGCCGAGTACGTCAAGTTGTTCGTGTCTGGCTATCCATCCCCTAAACCACAACGGTCCGCCCCCCGGGGGCCGCGCGGGCCCCCCCGGGGAGGGGTTGGAGGGGGCGTCTCCGCGGGCAAACAACTCTCACCGCCAGCGCCGAGAGGAGAGAGACGAACCGAAACAAAAGTAATACAAACTCGTAAAGAAACTGCCAACAGCGGAGACACTCTCTGTGCCGCCGAGCGACGCTCCCACCGGCACCGCCGAGCGCCTGCGAGGGCCGGGGTAGGCCAGCCCGCACGACACGCGTGCGTGCGTGAGGCCGTGTTGCCTACCCGGCGGGCGCTACCGCAGCTCCCAGAGACCACGGCCACCCAAATCTGGCCCTCGCTGGTACCCTCAAGGTCAAAAATCATTCCAGAGGGAGAGGAGGGGGAGTTGGAGTACATAGCTCTTGGAATGCGTCGCGCGCTTTTGAAGTACGAGAGGGAGTTACGTGTTTTATGGACGGCCCTTTGGCGTGCAGGTTCCTATTGAGGTATGGAGGGGAGGGGGGGGGGGGAGGCTGGAATGCCGGTGCAGCCGTGCACCGCACGTAGGACTGCGCACTGCACCGCCAGCGGGTCGTAACGGCAGCCCGGCGGCGGCGGGGGCAGCGGCGGCAGCGGAGGCAGCGGCGGCGGCAGCCAACCCGACGTAAAGCCGGGGCCGTCCATAAAAGTGCGCAACAGCCGTCTGGTTACCGAGGCGAGCACAGCCTCCTGGAACACACCCCTGACGCACGTGGCCTCCTGTGATACACAGCCGCTCAGGTCCTCGCCGACCCGGGCCGGGGGCCGCGCCGGGGGCTGCCGGGACTCCGAGTCCCGAACTGCGACGCCGAGGTGCGACGAGCCGGGGGGACCGAGCGCAGCCGACGCCGTGCTCCCGGGTGTCCGCGCGGAGCCGGGCCCGGCTAAAAATACAGTACGGGTGCCGGGGCCGGCGGGGGGCCGGCGGGGGGCCGGCGGGGGGCCGGCGGGGGGCCGGCGGGGGGCCACACCAACCTCACAGAGCCGACGACGAAGACGGAACTGCAGGGGAGCGGCGGCCGGCGGCGGCGTCTTGGTCGCGGGGGTCACCGGCGGGGCTGTCACCCGCCGCAGTTGCAGCAGGGCCGCGGTGCATGTGCTCGCTCAGAGGTTGTACGTAGCTCCCCCCCCCCATTTCCCGCTTACATCATCTTCTGGCTGCTACTACCACACTACGCCGCTGCTGTTGACCGACGGCGCACACGTGGGAAGGACAGGCGGCGCTGGCGACAACCTTCCGATCCCATACGGCCGTCCTGCTGACGTGCTCACTGCTGATACTATTTGGCGCAATCGAAGCCCCCCCCCCCTCAGACGCCCTTATCAGATAAGACACGACTGCGCTGCAAACGGTGTTATAGCGCCCCTCTGCTAGCCGCACGCCACCTGACCAAGGTTAAACGGCAGTGGCGGCAGACGGACTCGGGGCGCAGAACCAATATCCTCACAAGGTCCCTCACTGCCCCCACCCCCCCCCCGCAGCCCCCCGCGGCGCCTTCCTCCCCCGCCGACTGTCCGGATTTGCCCTTGATTCATATGCCGGGTCTCTCGGTGCGAGAGGGGCGTTAGTCGGGGGAAAAGGGGGGGGGGGGGGGTAACGAACAACAAATCCGGCGCCCCCACTACCCCACCCCCGCAGCGCTGGCGGCCGAATACCCACGTAGCCAGCTGTGCAAGAGCTGTACGCCACGGCCTCCCCCTGCATCGGTAGGTGGGAATGTCAAGGGAAAGTGAGGGAGGGAGAGAGTGGAGGGAGAAAGGGGAGAGAGAGAGAGAGAGAGAGAGGGTGAGGGGGTGTTACCAGAGGGTGAAAGTGGAAGAGGGTAGACGGTGAAAGTAGGGGTAGCGTACTGTACCAAGGACGGGCAAGGATGTTGCCGCCCAGATCCTAAGTATTAGTGTGGCCGGCAGCCCCCCCCCCCCCCCATTTCCTTTCATCCCCTCTACTGCAGAGAGAGTGAGAGAATAAGAGTGTGTGTGAGAGAGAGAGAGAGAGAGAGAGAGAGAGAGAGAGAGAGAGAGAGAGAGAGAGAGAGAGAGAGAGAGAGAGAGAGAGAGAGAGAGCGAGGTGCTGTGTAGTCACTAAGGTAGCTTTGTTGCGGGCGGATGACCACGACCGAGACTTTTCGATTTCGTCCTCTAAAAATAAATGAAGTGAGACCTGTTTTTTTTTTTTTTTGTTTTTAAATTATAGGGTGCGGGCTGGTGGCGGGCCGTCGCTGCCAAAATCACACACACACACACACACACACACACACACACACACACACACACACACACACACAGGGAGAGACAACGAAACTGCGACATTTAGTGGACGGTGAAGAGATGTATGGCGGACAAGCGGTGCGGGTTTCTTTTCTGCTGATGGTTTCATTTATTTGGAGGACCCCTCTCTCTACTGCGTTATTCCCCCCCACTCTAAAAAAAAAAAAAAAAAAACACACACACACACAAAACAGAGGCAGAAACCGCGCGCAGTGGGAGGCAGTTGTAGTAATCCTCTTGTCAATCCGATTCCCCAAAACCGAGCAGGCCTTGAATCACAGACGGGTAGGGTCTGGGAGTCGGCCTCCGCCCTCTCCTAACCCAGGCAACCGCAGCAGCCGCAGCAGCAGCAGCAGCAGCCGCCCCGCAGGGTCCGTCCAGTTAGCAGGGCGGGCCGTGCGCGCCGTGCCGCTCACCGCCCCCCTGCTCCCCGAAGCACCTCGGGGCCGTTCGGTCATTTTACGGTCTCCACCACCAGACTGACTTTTCCCAGAAGCGATCGTTACAGGGTTATGAGTCACGGCACGGCTGGGGACGACGATGGCCAGTGGCTGGTCACGTGGTACCCTCTGCTCGTTGGAGGTGTAATGGAATCATGGTGGTGGTGGTGGTGGTGGTGGTGGTGTGTTTGCAGGGCCAAGACCCTTGCCACTGCTGCTGCCACCAGAGAGCAGAGGTCTTGGTAGAGTTCGCGCATCGCTGTGTTGCTGTGCCGGGCTACAGATACTCCCCACCACTACTACCACCACCACCACCACGCGCGCCAACCGTCTCTCTCCCACTCGCACGCCACCCCCACGTAACTGGATGAAATTCGCACTGAGGTTACATGCAGCATAACAGAGTCAGAGAGAGAGAGAGAGAGAGAGAGAGAGAGAGAGAGAGAGAGAGAGAGAGAGAGAGAGAGAGAGAGAGAGAGAGAGAGAGAGAGAGAGAGAGAGAGAGAGGGAGGCAAGCCCTGTGGGGGTGTTTCGGCAACGACTCGCATAAATAGATAAGAGAAAGGCAGAGCACAGCGCCAAGGTGGAGTGGGTGGGGGGACGGAAAGGGGTGGATATGGAACGGGAAGGGGTGGATATGGTCGTTAGAGAGAGAGAGAGAGAGATGGTCGAGAGAGAGAGAGAGAGAGAGAGAGAGAGAGAGAGAGAGAGAGAGAGAGAGGGGGGGGGCTTTCCTCCACGTGCTGCTCCAGCCCCGCAGTGCAGGTAGGTGGTACAGTAATATATGGGGGTGAAAAACTCGGCCCAAACCAACCCTCCCCCTCGGTTGTGAGAGGTATTCGAACCCGTCCTGTGACCTGGTGGTGGCCGGATACATAGGCAGCCAGCAGTGCAGCGACCCACAGGACAGACCTGCGTGACGGGGAGGGTGCAGAGAGAGAGGGAGGAAGGGAGGGAGAGAGAGAGAGAGAGAGAGAGAGAGAGAGAGAGAGAGAGAGAGAGAGAGAGAGAGAGAGAGAGAGAGAGAGGGAGGCGTAGAGGGAGGGAGAGGAGAGAGAGAGAGAGAGAGAGAGAGAGAGAGAGAGAGAGAGAGAGAGAGAGAGAGAGAGAGAGAGAGAGAGAGAGAGAGAGAGAGAGAGGAGGCGGGGGCGGGGGCAGGAGCAGAGCGGGGAGCGGCGGGGCGCGTACCGCAGAGGTCGGTCATTGGCCCGAGCCGCCCAGCCCAGCCCAGCCGAGCCCAGCCCAGCCCAGCCCAGCCGAGTCGAGCCGAGCCTCCCGGCCACACCACGCCGCCACGCCAACGCGGGACGGACGTGCCGTGCCGTGCCGTGCCGTGCTGCAACGATGCGAGGGGGAGAGAGAGAGAAAGGAACGGAGGCAGGGATAGAAAGAGAGAGAGAGAGAGAGAGAGAGAGAGAGAGAGAGAGAGAGAGAGAGAGAGAGAGAGAGAGAGAGAGAGAGAGAGGTAGTGGAGGCGGCGTCGCGACGACAGAGTGCAGCTCAGCCGGGCTCGGCCGGGCACGGCTTTATTCGGCTTTATTATTACGGAGGGGGCCAGAGGCCGCAGGGCGGCAGGTAAGGGTCAGGTGTGGGAGGGCCGGTCGCCGGTCCCCATGCCCCGGCCTCAGCCCCTGCCCTGACTCTGTCCGACGGCTCACCGATTTCAACACTTTCAATATTTGCCTTTGTGCTCACTCACCCACCCGGCGGGACCTGTACTGCTCTCCACTAATTCTTCCCCCGATTGGTATTTCGTTTTTAATGCGCGGTGCACCGATTTTCGCTGCCGGTTATGGGATGGGGCCCCGTTGAGACGAGAAGCGAAGCGGTGCTCTGGCTAGGCGGGGCGTGCCGGCTCTCTCGGTATTTTTAGTCCCCTATTGCTATCCTTGTCCCTCCCCCGCTCTCCCCGCATCTCTCTCTCTCTCTCTCTCTCTCTCTCTCTCTCTCTCTCTCTCTCTCTTCTCTCTCTCTCTCTCTCTCTCTCTCTCTCTGTTTCTCTCTCTCTCTCTCTGCTGCACCTGTTCGGGCTGCACCGATGACGACGGCGACGCCCCATGAAGACGCCCCGCGCCGCGGCACGTGCTCTCTCTGTCTCTCTCTCACGCACTGCGGACCTTCCCCTCTCTGTCGCACCCCCACCCCCAACACTACGGTGCCTGGGAAGCAGAAAAAACGCGCGGCGGCGGCGACAATAACAAAAACAAGAGCAAACATCTGCGGCCGCCTAATCTGCACACGAAAACACGGCCTCTGAAACTGCAGCATCTGCAGCTGCAGACCAACAGCGTCAGCCACAGAAGGCGGAGCAGGCGTGAGGGCAGCTGCAGCGGCTGCAGCGGCTGCAGCGGCGCGCACTGCGGCCACTATGAGAACAACAGAGGTACGATCACCGGCCAGTGTCGGAGGCGACGTGATAAGGACCAAAGAGGAGGCGCTGTGTGGACACTATGAGAAATGCTGCGGTCACAGCGCCCGAGCCGGGCCGGGCATGTTCGGCAGGTGCACTATCTGGCAGGTGCTCGCCGGCTGCCGGCGGCGTGCACTGACCACCAGTCCCAGACCCAGACGTCATACCACCGGGTCAGGCCAAGGCTGCCGGCGACACCAAGGTCTCTGAAGGTCGGAGGCGTGGGCGACAACTGGCACCTCTTCCTCCTCGTTGTCCCCCCCCCCCCCCCCCCCCCGCTCCTCCTCCTCTCTCCTCTCCTTCTGCCCCCCCCCCCTCCACTCTTCGTGCCGGGGATCCTTAAAACATGACGCTATTGTTTCGGAGCAGCAGAGACCGGTTAGCAATGGAGTTTGCGGGATGGAAAGAACTAAAAACAATATTTTTTTTTTCAACTTCAGCCAATTTACCCCTTAGGTCGAGAAAAAAAGAGAAAAAAAAAACGACTACGGAGAGCATCGATGAAATCGTTTCAGATTTTCAGGTCAGTGGTATAGATCTCCACCCCACGGAAACAAGACTTAACCAACAATCAAGAAGAGCACTGTATAGGGGCCGTGCCAATACTACGTGACCGATTTTAGGCCACTTTTTGACCCCTCCCCCCTCCCCGTGACGTGGATAACCTAACCTTCCCATGTATTTAAGATAGGGCTTAATTTGGCAACCCCTCCCCCCACCTAAACCGGTCACGTAGTATTGGCACGGCCCCATAGAAGAATGAAGCAAATTAAGAAATAACGAATTTGTGTGAGATTTGAGGATAGAAAAGGCAATCAAAATGTGTCGTTTATTTTTTTAAACGAACAAATAAAGCCGGCCTTAAGGCGAGCGAAACAGCCAACGCCCACCCACACAGGAGAGGCGAGCACTCTGCGATGACAGTGGCTATATGATGAGCCATTGCCGAGCCAGCCGTTTCCCCCGATTCACTAAACCGTGAACCACACACACACACACACACACACACACACACACACACACACACACAGCGCGTAACTCTGTGTGTGTGTGTGTGTGTGTGTGTGTGTGTTTTCGCCAAGGCCGACCACCATATGCCATCCTCATCTTGGCTGCTCAGACGACTTAAATCTTGGAATGGGTAGGCCAAGGTCATTGGCGGCCTCATCTGCCTTCGGAGAGCGATAAAATACGATAAACAATAAAAAAAAAACAGTACGAGAAACAATAAACATATCATAAAAAGTGGACGTGTGTACACCTCATCGGGAGGTCGTTGTGTACATTGTACATCTGACCGGCTCTGGAAGCAGACGACGCCGCGAGCAATCCGTCTTCTGCTTGTCGAGGAAGCCAATCGGAAACCGAGCGGCGCAGGCACTGCCAAAGCACGGTGCAGCGCCGGCTACACGACCGGGCTGACCGACATTTGTGACAGACGAAAAAAGGAAAAGGAAAAAGTCAGGGCGGAAATACTAGCTTATGTGGAGAGGTGCCAAAAACGATAAGGGCAACCCTCCCTCTACTATCGGCAATTTTCAGCCCGAGCCGACCGACCTTTGGAATGCTGCACAATTATGTACGAAAAAAAAAACACAGAAAAAAACGATACCAGCGCAGCAAGCGAGCAATCACAAAAAAATAACAAAACATAAATAAGGTTTCGCGCGGTTAAATTGATTTTTCTCTTGGGGTCTGTGTCCTTAAAGGGGTCATGTTTGTTACGTGGTTCGTGCACGGCCCCACTGTGTTCGAAATTGCACTGCCATCACTGCAATATTTTTCAATGCGCTGTTATTGCAAAATAACTGCAATGACATGTCATTGCAAGACAATTGTCATGACGCTCCCATACGATTATTGCAAAAGGTTCTTAAAAACGCATCATTGCAAAATTGTGCATATAGTGATCATCGCAGAATTTTGCAACGATCATTGCACTATTTTTATCGCGTGTTATGTGCAGTGGCCCCGCGTCATCTCCATCTCCAGTGCGCATACCGAGCGGAGAGCGGCTGGCCAGCGCCGCCGTGTCGCAACGGCCCGCCGTTTTGAACTAGTTCACGCATACCTGGTCGGCGGCCGGCACCTCGCCTGCAGCTGCAGGTGCGCAACAGTGCAACCGCATGCACCACGTATCTTTCTTTTTTACTTTTTTCTTTGTGATAGTGCGGTTTGTTATTCCGCTAGCTTTTCAAGCTATAAGTGAAATCCGGAACTTACACTTCCCAGGTTTTTTCTATCCAAAGACTTTGAACCAATAATGCACCTGAACTTTAAGTTCAATTTAAAACTTAAAATAAACTTTAAAAAAATCTAGTTCCTTTTTTTTTTCTTTAATAGGAGGGCCGGGGGGCGCGCAGCACCGCAGGCAGGCAGGGTAGTCCCCGCGGTACGCATAAAATAACTGCTAAAAACTGTTAATGATAGAAGCATGAAATTTTGTGGAGATGTTAAAAATATGACCATAAGGGAAGGCTGGCTGTGGCTTCCGCCCCGGGGGTACCCCTTGCCTCCGCCATATCCCCAGGCTGTTGTCTAGTGATTTTTATGTCTGCCCGTCGAACATGCCGAAATTACTCAGCGTGCGACATCTATCTACACTCATCTCGAGGCTGTTCTGATGATATGGCTGCACAGCTCGAGGGCAGAGAAGCGAAGACGTCGCTCGTAACCGCCTGCAGTGAAAAGGTGCTGTGAGTGGTGAGTGAGTGAGTGCAATTAAGTTTCCCTGACAGGTCCACCAAAGTCTACCAGAGACACCTGGCCCAACCTGCCCCCCGCCTCGTTCGTGCCGCCTGGTCCCTGCAGGCGGTTACGAGCGACGTCTTCGCTGCCCTCGAGCTGTTCACTGTGCAGTGCAGTCATATTATCAGAACAGCCTCGAGACGAGTGTTGATAGATGTCGCACGCTGCGTTACTTCGGCATGTTCGACGGGCAGACATAAAAACCACTAGACAACATCCTGGAGGTATGGCGGAGGCAAGGGGTACCCCCGGGGCGGAAGCCACAACCAGCCTTCCCTTATGGTCATATTTTTTTTCAGCGCGCCAGCAAACCGAGCTTACGCCGATGCTGAAAACGGGGCCAGCGGTGGCCCCTTCTCTTCAATTGCCCCGCGGGAGTAGCCGCCCGCCCAGACTCTCCCGGCGCCGGGGCCGCATTTGTCTATTTTAACCAGCGAAAGGGTGTGGGCGGGGGTGAACACTGGTACTCAATGCAACCGAAACGATGCCAGATTCGTGACCAGCATAGTTGACTTAGTCGGAAACGACACCCGGATTACGGCTTTCGGACGATTTTCAGTTGGGTCTTCAAGGTGTTCAAAGGTTGAACAGGCTGTACGGCCGGTACAGGCTGTACCGGACGGCAGCAGTGAGACATTCGTCCACCCCGACCCCAGATAAGGTTTTAGAGACACCAAATCAGTCGGAAAACACGCCCAGATCACCTGTCTGGCTCAATTCTGAAATTGCACGTTCGAAGTGTTCAAGGTTTTAACGGGGTTTGAACAGACTGCGGGTCTAGGACGAGCAAGACAGATGGTCAAATGGACGCTGCGGTTTGTATTTGTGTTCAACAGGGCCCAGTTAGCCGGAAAGGGCTGATCACACTCAAACCTTTGAGATCTAGTCAAAATATGTTCAAAATTTTCAAATTTTGAACATTGAACAGTCACCAGCATACTGATATCCATCAGGGCCGTATGTGGGGGTATAAAGAAAGGTTCTTAAACCTATCGGGAAGTATAACAGCGACATGGAACCACCTAACTGGGCGAATACCTTAGTTAAAATATAGGTGTTCAAAAGTGTTCAATATCTCGACTCGTATACCGAAGATTTCAAAAAAGTCGTCGAGCCATTTTTCTCTATTGGGTTTCAGGAACATCTCCACAAAATTTCATGCTTCTATCATAATATGCAGTTTTTTTATGATATCTCGACCGAACCGCGGGGCTTGATTTTTCTTCTGGCGCGAATCTTTCCAAGTCGCTCGACCACACAATGAGCCAATTTGTCAATTTACCCGGCCATCTCCCTTAACGAGCTCCCCCTACACCCCGGCCGGAACCCAAGGGGAACCTATGCCACCGCGCCAACCTATCTCTCTCTCTCTCTCTCTCTCTCTCTCTCTCTCTCTCTCTCTCTCTCTCTCTCTCTCTCTCTCTCTCTCTCTCTCCCTCCCTCCCTCTACGTGGACTGGGTGCCCGATCACTCCCAACACACGCAAAATCACTGGCGGAGGCAATCCCGATTAATGAAAATGGTCATAAATATTCAGCGCGTCAGGACCGTCTTATGGGATCCACCACGAGGGAGGGAGAGAGGGAGGGAGAGAGAGAGAGAGAGAGAGAGAGAGAGAGAGAGAGAGAGAGACAAAGAGGGAGAGAGACGGGAGAGAGAGAGAGAGAGAGAGAGGAGGGCGGCCTTGCGCACGGTCACTGCCACGTCCTTGGGGCCGTCAGGGGGATGTTTGCGAAAGGGCAAGCGCAGACGGTGGCAGCAGCAGGGGTGGGACAAACGCATGAGCGAGCGAGCGAGAGAGAGAGAGAGAGTACCCACCCTCTATCCTCTCTTTCTCTCCCTCTCTATATCTGTCTCTCTTGCATAATAACCCACCGAGAATAGCAAGATAGAGCCGCGAAGGGGCCACAAATGCCCCCCAACCTCCCCCGCGCGCACACACACACACACGCGCACGCACGAACAGACACACAGGGGAGGGGGGGGGGTAACTCAAGCATACTAACTAACCCCTGTGTGCGTAAACGCCAGAATTAACCAAATTTATGACGCGCCAAGTTTAAAAGCCAGCGCGCGCGACAAACACACACACATGCAGAAGCGTTGGAAGACAATTAAATCGAGTCACGCCGGTGGAAGGGGGAGGGGGCGAGGGCAGGGGGGGGCAAGAAAAAAGCTAAGCAACCTGGCAAACAATAGTATATAAGATAACGGCGTCCACGCGTGTGTTTTTTTGACACCGAGTTTTGTACCGTTCTTGATCAGCGTTGGTCCGGCAGTTCTAGACTCAAAGGCTCTGGAACAACAGCCGACATATCTGCGGGGGGGGGGGGGCTGACACACTCTTTCGCACAACCGGCCCCGCCGCGCTGTGCTGACAATGCTCAAATTGAATGAGGGGTGCCCCCGCCCGCCGCCCGGGCCCCCGGCGCCCTTGGAGGGGGCTGAGGACCGCCAAGGACTTTATCTCATCCATTGTCTGTCTCGCTCGCCCCCTCACACCCCGCCGCTGTCTCACTCACTCTCTCTCGTCCTCTCTCCGCGGCCATTGTCATCCCGGATTAGGCGTCCATGGCCACGCGTTATTACGGCTCCGAAATGCGTAAAGATACATACAAGAACTGAACCGCAAGGAACCTCAGTTCAGTTCAGAAAAGGTCACGTTTTGAGGTCCTCGGTGCCGAGCCGAGTCCGACGTAAGGCAGAACAGTGTTCAGCCCCAAGTGCCCTCTTATTGACAATCATCTCCAGCACGGCACCAGCACGGCACCATCACGGCTCCAGTCGACTCGTCACGGGACGTTATCACCAAGGCCGCCTCGGCTTATCACCATACACCGGGGGGGAGCAGCGGCCGCCCCGAGGTGCCCCGTGCCTGTCACGGCCCGGGCACTAATGGGCTGGCGCCCCCCGCCCGGGCCACCCGGCCGTAACCTTGCTGTCCACCTTCACATGCACCCGGTGCTCGGCTCATCCCCCTCCCTCCCCCTTTCCCCCCGGTGGTGAGTCAGACCTGTGGTCAGACCCCTCGCGGAGGGGGGAAGGGGGTGATGCAAAGAAGCCCCCCCGGGCTCTGGCGCGAGGTGGTCCGAAAGGGGAAAACAAAACAACGCCGTTTCGGACAAGAAAAATTAATTAAATATCACGTGAAAGTGCCAAAAAATTACCCCAAAAATCATGGAAACCCCAACCCCTTCCATTCAAATTCACAAACAGTGCGCACACCACAACAAGAAACCAACTCAGAGTTGTTTGTCCTACATCGGCACGGGCGAACGCCGGAGAGGGTAGACCGGCCCGGCGAGCACGAGTGCCCGGCGGGATTGCCTACCCAGGAGTTCGCAGGCGCCCCCGAGCCCCCGGCAGGGTAGGCCGGCCCGGCGAGCACGAGTGCCCGGCGGGATTGCCTACCTAGGGGTTCGCAGGCGCCCCCGAGCCCCCGGCAGGGTAGGCCGGCCCGGCGAGCACGAGTGCCCGGCGGGATTGCCTACCCAGGAGTTCGCAGGCGTCATCACAGAGCCCCCGTGGGTTACAATTGTTTGCTTTATTTATCTGTCATTTATGTCTTTCACACACACACACACACACGCGCGCGCACTACGCCGTACTGACTGGCCGTCGGGCCCGTGCGTCAGACACAGACAGCACGCCGCGCCTGACGCTGACAGGCGCGGCCCGCCCAGCCCCGCCCGGCTGTCCTGCCGGCCGCTCCAGCCGTAGGCCTCTGAATACGCGCACTGATAACACCCACTGATAACATCCGCACCACCGCCGCCGGCCTCACCCACCGCCATCCACTTTTATTTCACGCACACATACATTTTTTTCAGGGCTGGCATACACACGCGGTTTTCCAGGCCGGGCTTGTTCTCCAGCACTTCTCCAGGCGCGGCAGCAGGCTACCGTTCCAGCGCGGACAACTTTTGCGCGCACAGTCCTCGCGGCGCTGGCTACTTGGCGACCATAGCAGGCGGCCGGGCGGGCAGGAGGGGGCAGGCACGCCTGGGCGGCCGGTACCCGTAGCGTCCAGCGGGCAGAGCGGTGTTGCCAGCCGGCCGGGCAGGCGGGCACGGCGCCGACACGGCACCGCCACGACGCGGCACGGCCGTGCACGCCGCGCAGCGCTGGCACAGCCCACAGGCCGGCCGTGCGCAAAGGCTGTGCCGTGGCTGTGCCGTGGCTGTGCCGTGGCTGTACCGTGATGCCCTCAAAGGCCCTACTCGCCTCCGAGGCTGTTGACCCCACCAGTGCCGAGGCCCAGGCCGTGAGGCCGCAGGAGCAGGACGGGCCCTGCATCGGCACGACGCAACGCGTAAGCGGTGTACCGGTGCGCTATTCTTCTCTCTCTCTCTCTCTCTCTCTCTCTCTCTCTCTCTCTCTCTCTCTCTCTCTCTCTCTCTCTCTCTCTCTCTCGGTCTCTCTCTCCGTCTTTCTTTCTCACCCCCTTCCTCCTGTCTCTCGTACTGGTGCAGCTGGACTCACCTCATTAGCCCACCCCATCCTCCTCGTCATACACCTCCCCCTCCCTTCCCTTCCACCAGCCGGTATTTGAACCCCGGACAAGGCCCCCCCGCAGAGGTCTAAACAAGGTCGATTCACAGTAGTAGCTGCTTCACTTTGGGCCCAACCCACGGCTGTCTCGTTCGCTACTGCTGCAGAGACAGTGTAACTCATCCTCTCTCTCTCTCTCTCTCTCTCTCTCTCTCTCTCTCTCTCTCTCTCTCTCTCTCTCTCTCTCTCTCTCTCTCTCTCACACCCTCCCTCACTCCCTCCCTCTCTCTCCAGCAGCATGCTTTGTGTCAATGGCGGCGTATGCGGGTTCTTCGGACCACCCATCAACACGCCCAGAACCGGACCTGGCCGGTCCAGCCACCCCACCGGCGGGTGCCCCTCGGCTGCCCCTCGGCTGCCCCTCGGGTACCCCTCGGCCCTCAGCCCCTCGGCTGCCCCTCGGCTGCCCCTCGGCTGCCCCTCGGCTGCCCCTCGGGTACCCCTCGGGTACCCCTCGGCTGCCCCTCGGCTGCCCCTTGGCTGCCCCTCGGCTGCCCCTCGGGTACCCCTCGGGTACCCCTCGGCTGCCCCTCGGGTACCCCTCGGCTGCCCCTCGGCTGCCCCTCGGCCCCTCGGGTACCCCTCGGCTGCCCCTCGGGTACCCCGCGCACCCCTGTATGCCGCAAACGGCTCCACAATCTGATCCCCGACCAAGGTCACGGCACAGGCAGCCAGCCCAGCCCGGGCGCAGCCGCAGGGACCACAGGGGTGGCCGATCGCTGCTAACGACCACCTACACTGCAAAAAAATTCCCTCCAATATCGAAAAAAATATAATGATAACAATTTCCAACTCTTGTTCAATTTATGAATATTTCCGATTGGCGGCCCTGCACCGTCGCTTTGCCTCTTTTGCACGACCCGTGTGTGTGTGTGTGTGTGTGTGTGTGTGTGTGTGTGTGTGTGTGTGTGTGTGTGTACGGATGCGGCCGGATGCGAAAGGAAAGGAGTGGAAAGGAAAAGAAAGGGTCAACGGTTCCATCGCGCCTTCCTCCCCGTCCCTGTACTCCGTCCTCCGTCCGCAAGTCCTTGACCCCGCACACGCACAAAGAGCAGAGGGAGGGAGGGAGAGAGAGAGAGAGAGAGAGAGAGAGGAGGGAGAGAGAAGAGAGAGAGGGAGGGGGGAGGGAGAAACAGACAAAAAAAAACGACGACTTCAATTTTAAAAAATACGTTTTTCGGTCTGTCAGAGAATACGTTGTGCGCTATTTTTACACGGCCGGCCATTTCCTAGTTAGGTGTTACGCAGCGGGCGGCTTAAGGCGCTATCAGAGATAAGGACGGATTCAGCGTGAGCGCGGTGCGGTGCGTGAGCAACAACACACACACACACACACACACACGGGGGGGGGGGCATTTAAAGAATAATTACAAAATCGTCATTTTATTTACGTTTTTACGCTGAAGCCAGTCGCCTTTTAAACTGAACAGTCTCGCCAACCTTTAAAAAACGCGCCCCAACGCGGACGTAATGTGGCGAATGCAAGGACAGACAGCCGACAGACCCACGGGCGGCGGGCGACGAGGCCGACTTTTCATTCCCAAATGCAGCAGACGGAACAAAACAGGCGGTGCAAACGCAAACGGCAAATAAATGCAGCAACGCGATGCAAAGTGCGGCCGGGTGACGGTGACGCGAGCGGCGCGCACGGCACCGGGTTCAAATACCGGACATATGCAATTTTATTTTTATTTATTTATTTACTTTTTTTTTTTGGGGGGGGGGGGCTTTATTTGTTTTGCGACCAAAAACCTGAGCGACTCTGAGCGTGGCGTTTGTAGTCCCCCCTCTCTTCGGGCCACGTGTGTTGTATATGGCAGACTTTGGCCGAGCAAAAGAAAGAATCAGAGCGAAAAAGCAACTAAATGTGAGCACGCAGTTTGCATGGCGGTCGCTGCACGCTGCGACGGCTTTTCATCGCCACACATTTCCTTTCCACTCGAGAGGGACGCACGATCCCCGACGTCTCATCGTGTTCATTTTAACTGTCGGCGTGTCCTTCAGGAACGAAAGGAGTAACAGTGTTGCCACCTTCACGCCACGTCAAAAAAAAAAAAAAAAAAAAAAGATTGCTCTCTTATAGCACTTGAGTTCGAATCTCCATAAGACGAGGGCTTTAATCAGACGGTGCATTCACGCAAGGTTCAGACGTTGAAGGACGTGCAAATGTTTTTGCAGTCCACCACACCCTGCCCTTTCTCAGCCTAACACCGCGCGTCCCAAACAAACTCTGGCGAATGGCTACGTTATCTACAAGGAACCCGACTGCAAAAATTCAGGTCTTTGTGAACTTTACCTGAAAAATATAAAAAAGTTATTTAGCAATCCCCCCCCCCCCCCCCCCCCAAAAAAATAAAATAAAATAGGATGACCAGGCGGCTGCTATTTAAATCTCCCGCGCTGACTCACGGCACGTTATCATAAGCAGGGCGCCGACCTTCTCTGCGGCCGTTCGGCGCGATATATATCGACTGTGCAGTCGATAGACCGCAAGTAAACAGTAATATATCGAAAGACCGATTTTATATATCCAACATCTTGTCCCGCAGCAAACTGCGTCTGGAGAGCAAACGGGAGAAAAAGTGTTCACGCCAAAACACGACAAGATTTTGTTTTTAAACGACGCAGCTTTTTTCTTCTTCTTTTTTGAGCATTTTGATCTCATCCCTATCAATCTAACAGCCATTAGCTTCAGTTGAATCAAAGCTACTTTTTTTTCAGTCTCAGTTGTTTTTTTTTTTGCGATTTTTTTTTCAACAGTGTCGAGTTCCCAGACTGTAACAGACAAGGTCGTACGGCACAGACACAACCCCCCTCGCTACCCCCTACGATATCCAATTTAACTTTCGAGCCGACATAATCCGATATGTGGGCGCCATCGAAGTCCAAATAAATATCACCGACTGAAAACAAAATTAACTCAATTCGATTTCTATAGGATTTTCCCCCATCTCTATTTGAATAGGAGACTGAAATTTTTTTTTTAAATCAGATCTACCCGTCTTTGTATGAAGCGGTAGCGCTGGTAGCTAAGGAGGTAACGGTGGTGGTAGTAGCTGTGGAGGCTGCGAAACGCGAAACCGAGTGAAACGAATGTGATAGCGACCCCGCGACAGGGGAGGGCGGGGCGGGGGACGTTTGTTGGGGTGGGGGTGGGGGAGAGCAGTGGCCTTGAGCACCCGCCCCCAAACGTCTGCCGCCGCCGCAACCGCCCCCCACCCCACTGCCCTGACACTGCAGGGTGGGCTGGGGTAGGACAGGGGCCGTCGACCGCAGCCCCGGGGGCGGCCGGGGGCGGCCGGGGGCGGCCGGGGGCGGGCCGGGGGCTGTCCATACACCACCAGATGTTTGCTCCTCCGACGCTCACAGCGCTCACCGGCCCCTCACCGGGCGGCCAAAGCCATCATTGGTCCCCCCACGACGACCCCTGCCCTGACCACTTCAACAGCAGCCCGGCTCTCGGCCTTTCTCTATTTCGCTTTATTTTTGCTCGCCGCAAAAGTTGGCCCCGGCCAAAAGGGCTTGCCGCTGTTCTCGCCGGGGGGTGAGAAGATTGCACCTCGCTCTCCGCTCTTGTGTCGGAGCCCTGCGGGCTTTGGCCCCTCTCTCTCTCTCTCTCTCTCTCTCTCTGTCTGTCTCTCTCTCTCTCTCTCTCTCTCTCTCAGAGTGTCTCTTTCTCTTCAGTGGCCAAATCCAAGAAGAGTGATTCGTCCACGGTTTGAGCGTAGCCATAGAGCTCATATTCTCTCTCTCTCTCTCTCTCTCTCTCTCTCTCTCTCTCTCTCTCTCTCTCTCTCTCTCTCTCTCTCTCTCTCTCGCATTATATTTGTCGTTTCTTGCCAGGTGTGAGGATTCGAACCCGCGACCCTCCCTCTGCGGCTTTTGTCCGTCGTCCGGCCCGGCTGGCTCCGGCTCGGCTGCGAGGCGTTCGCGGGACACGTCTGTCAGTCCGCACGGCTCGGCACGGCTCGGCACGGCACGGCTCGGCTCGGCTCGGCACGGCACAGCCCGCGAAGGTCGCTGCACTCCACCGCGCCGCGCCGGGCCACGTCCCGGCAGACCTCAGCCCAGTTGAGCCAGAGCACCAATGGCAGCAGTCAACGCCCAGGCCGAACACCGAACTGAACCGACCCCGCATCGCCACCATCTAATTGCCCCCCCCCCCCTCTCATTCTCCTGGCGCCAAAAAATTCAAATTGGTACACATAAAAATCTCTTCTGCGGCGGAGGCACGGCCACCTACGTCACCGCGCTGCGCTGCGCCCCCTATGTGGACCCGCCCCTGTCACACGGCCCATTCATTACTGCTGGGCACCGTTACGTCCGTCTGTCTCTCTCGCACTACCGCAGAGAGAGAGAGAGAGAGAGAGAGAGAGAGAGAGAGAGAGAGAGAGAGAGAGAGAGAGAGAGAGAGAGAGAGAGAGAGAGAGAGAGAGAGAGAGAGAGAGAGCTACTACTCATCACGGCCCGCCGGCGCCGCGGTCGCCGAGTCCCGCACCTCCCCAAAACTACTACTCGCGGGCCGGCTGCCTGCCCGCCTGGGCGGCTCGCAGCCAGGCAGGCAGGCAGGCAGGCAGGCAGGCAGGCAGGCAGGCAGGCAGGCAGGCAGGCAGGCAGGCCCGGTGGTACTACGGCCGTGCCGACGTCCTCCAAAAGGTCAGGCTGGGTAGGGGGCCGGCTGCCCCACCCCGGTGTGCACGGCTATCCACTTCGCGGCCCGGCTCCGCCAGGCTCCGGCAGGCTCCGGCGGTACCGCGCCCGGACCGCGGCGTCGATAGCTCGCCTTTTTACACCCACGGGTTCGAATCCACCACACAATTTATTCCACTTTGATCGAATTTTCTCGAGATTTTGTGTAGAGTGTTTGACAAAACTCCATTTACTACGTGCTGTGTGTCTTTTAAGAGAATTTTGAAATAAAGTCGTCCCGCGGCCTGCCGCACGTTATATCTATTACAGTGCCCAAGTGTAATTAACCACCCCCGATACACGCACGGGGTCGTCACTCCAATAAAAGCGAAGAACGAGAAGAAATTCGCCCCTCCTCTGCGCCCCTCTGACAGTATCGCCGATCACACTTCTGCCATGTCCTTCGACAGCAAAGGGACACGCAGGACCTCCCCCCTGTACTAACACACACACAC
Organism: Odontothrips loti; assembly: GCA_038380765.1. Taxonomy (NCBI): domain Eukaryota; kingdom Metazoa; phylum Arthropoda; class Insecta; order Thysanoptera; family Thripidae; genus Odontothrips; species Odontothrips loti. The sequence continues at coordinate 10,516,891 of CM076258.1, forward strand.
ACACACACACACACACACACACACACACACACACACACACACACACACAGGACCACGTCGATGACGGGGTCGGTGCCGATATTTGAGGCCGCTCCTGACATGTGATCGCGGACAAGATATTTCTATTTATTTTTTATTTTCTTTTTCGCGACGCGGGTTCAACTACCGAGGACGCTGCCGAGCCGATGCGGCAGAGCCGGGAGGCCGCCGTCATCCCCAGCGGAATATATATAGTCAGTGGGAGGTAACGTCAATGAATTGGGGATATGGAACCGCTTGAATGGCAAGGGAGGGGAGGGGGGATAAAGGTGAGGAGAGAGAGAGAGAGAGAGAGAGAGAGAGGGGGGGGGGGGGGAGAGACAGAGAGCGAGGGGGAGAGGGAGAGAGACGGACGATAGGGGCCACGCCGCGCTCCACACAACGAGAACACGCACTTCTTCTCCGAAGCGCTAACCCATCATGTACCGTTAGCTCCGCGGACCTGGCGTCGTGTGTGTGTGAGAGAGACGGGACAGAGAGAGAGAGAGAGAGAGGGAGAGAGAGAGAGGGGGGGGGAGGGAGTGTGATAGAGGAACGTGTCTAGTGAGGTGGAAGCTTTTGGAATAGACGGCGATAGAAAATAGGGCACACACACACACAGACACACACGGGAATATACGGTACAGAAGAGGAACCCTCTGCGAGCAGAAAAGATACCGGTGCTCTGACCGCGACGTTCACAGAGAGAGAGAGAGAGCGAGAGAGAGAGAGAGAGAGAGAGAGAGAGAGAGAGAGAGAGAGAGAGAGAGAGAGAGAGAGAGAGAGAGAGAGAGAGAGAGAGAGAGAGAGAGAGAAAGAGAAGAGAGATAAAGAGAGAGAGAGAGAGAGAGAGAATTGAGAGAGAGAGAGAGAGAGAGAGAGAGAATTGAATGAATTTTATTCATAGGTACATAACAGGACTAAAGAGTCCTAGGGGAGCACCATCAGTACATACCAGAGTACGGGACAGTTCAAAACATAATTAGATAATATACAGTGCGTAGTGCCAACGTCATTTGAGATACGTTACTAACAGGTAATAGAGCGAGATATAACAAAAGTTCAGGAACCATGTTGCGTAGCCATTAAATGGGTTTTTAGATATTTTTTAAACAGAGGCAAACTACTAATAATGTGAAGAGAGCACGGTAGGCTATTCAAAAGAATTATAGCATTGATCCAGAAAGCTCCAGCACATTTGTCTGTTCGATTAAGTGGTACAGTAAAGTGATTTCTACATTTTCTAGAGGGTCTATCTCTAACATGTCTGTCCAGTACAAATTTTTCGCAAAGGTAAACAGGAGAATTAGAAATGATGCATTTTTTAAATAGTGACAGAGGTGAATAGATGCTTTTGTTTACAACTGAGAGCCACTCAAGGTCGTTGATGTATTTCGTAATATGGCAATCTTTAGGGAGGCTGAAAGTATGCGTTGTATTTTGACAACCTCTTGGATGTTACAGCATTTCCATATTCAAAAATAGGGAATATTAAGGCTTCCACTAAACGTTTTCGCAGGTTAACAGGGAGCAGCCTTTGCCGCCTACGCAAACCATGAAGGGCCGCAAGCGCTTTCTTACACATCACCTTTGCGTGGACATCCCATGACAAGTACTGATCAATGTGGACACCAAGATCATTAACAGTGATAGAATAGGGAATATCAATACCATTCACTGAGACACATGGGGAAGGTACAGGAAGTTTTTTTATCAGTTTATGATTGCCAATTATAATTGCCTGGGTTTTAGCGGCATTAATTAATAAATTGTGCCCTATAGCATAGTAGAGAGAGAGAGGTACAGGAAGTGTTTTTATCAGTTTATGATTGCCGATTATAATTGCCTGGGTTTTAGCGGCATTAATTAATTAATTGTGCCCTATAGCATAGTAGAGAGAGAGAGAGAGAGAGAGAGAGAGAGAGAGAGAGAGAGAGAGAGAGAGAGAGAGAGAGAGAGAGAGAGAGAGAGAGAGAACTCAATAAGAAACGGCGATAAAATAAATAACCTCCTGAAGTGCTAAATGCCCCAGGCGCGTGATAAAACAGTGTACGCGAGGAGTCTTGGTCCTTGCGGGATGGCGGCGGTGGCCCGTCTAGAGATGGGCGCCGCGCCGAGCCGCGCGCCGGCTGACGCCGCCGCCGCCGGCGAAACAGCCGCTGGCTATTTTAACGCGGCGGCGCGGCGTGGATTATGATATGACACCATTATGATTGCCATCCGTGCCCTTTGTCGTCCCTCTTCCTCCTCAGCTCGCCGGCCTGGCCGTCACCAGCCGACCACGGCCGGCCAAACGTCTTTCGCTGTGCTCGGCTCGGCCATGCTATAGTGCGTTGTTTAGGTTTATTTTCGTATCTTAACCTGCCCCAAACAAATTATATTAAGCAGATTCTTGTCTTGTTTTTGTCATTTATAAAGAAATACGAGTGACATTGACATGGTCACGCCGATGACTCAGCGGCGCGCCGAAACGCCGCCGCCGCCGGGTGGTTTTTTCCCAAACGGTGGTGCCTCCCTCCGGAGCGCCCGGCAGGTAGGCAGGCCCGCCGTCCCGCCGCGCACGGCTGTGTTCGGGTTGCCTACCCGGCCCGCGCCAGGCGCTAGGCAGGCGCTAGGCAGGCGCCCTCACCGGGAGACGGGACCGGCGCGGCGGTGTGTATTCTGTGCGGTCATCGCCACCACCGCCGCTGCCGCTGCTGCTGCTGCTGCTGCTGCTGCAGGCACTGTAAGGGCATCCGGGGGACGCGCCACGGCGACCACCGCGACGACCGGGATTGAATTTCTCTCGGAGCAAAAAATAAAAACAACAAAACCAACAAGGCGGTGCTTTCCTCCGCCGGCCGACCGGCCGGCCGTCAGGGAGTCAGTGCTCCCGGGCAGAGACGGCCGGGCATTACAGCTAAAAGCATTGCGCGCCACCGATGACGGGCCGCGAGTACTCGAGAGTGAAATGGCAGCGATATTCGATACATCGAAGCGGCGCGCGGCGGCAGAAGGGCGGCGGTGAGCCAGCTGGCGGCAGCCGGTTAGAAGGCGGCGGCTGCGGCGGGTGATTCACCGGCAGGACTATAATGACGCGCAGAGGAGAGGCTACTGCCCCCCGGGGCTCTGAGCTCTGGGCTGGAGGGCAAGCCAGATCTGGATACGGCTCTGGGCTGGAGGGCAAGCCAGATCTGGATACGGCTCTGGGCTGGAGGGCAAGCCAGATCTGGATACGGCTCTGGGCTGGAGGGCAAGCCAGATCTGGATACGGCTCTGGGCTGGAGGGCAGGCCAGATCTGGATACGGCTCTGGGCTGGAGGGCAAGCCAGATCTGGATACGGAGGTAAAGCTCTGGATACGGCTGGAGGGGGCAGGCCAGATCTGGATACGGCTCTGGGCTGGAGGGCAAGCCAGATCTGGATACGGCTCTGGGCTGGAGGGCAAGCCAGATCTGGATACGGCTCTGGGCTGGAGGGCAAGCCAGATCTGGATACGGCTCTGGGCTGGAGGGCAGGCCAGATCTGGATACGGCTCTGGGCTGGAGGGCAAGCCAGATCTGGACGGCCCGGCTCCGGCAGCGCCAACTCCGCCAACAGTTTACGTCTCTCAGTCCGTGACTGTGGACACAGTATGGCGTTTCCAATCCATCAAGATTTAGACCAGTCCGCCGGGGCCCGGGGCCCGGGCCCGGGGAGCACTGCAGCGGCCCGGGAGCGGCTCCTTCGCTCACTCGGTGAATCATGAAGGCCGACCACCCTCCAGGGTCCCGCGTCCCGGCCAGAGGTGTCCCACTCCCTCGGCAGGAAATGCCTCTCTCGACCGCAATATGGCAACAGGCAGCGCCGGGGACGAAAAAAAAAAACAAAAAAAAAGCTCATGAAGCGGCGCTGGTATTCGAACCCGGGCGGCCACCATCTCGACGAGGTGCAGCTGACGCAGCCAGGGCTGGTTGTTTCGCCGGCCGACCGCGCGCGGTGAGTGGGAGAGAGAGGGAGGGGAGGGGGAGGGGGGATCGCGACCCGTTACAGACCAGATCCGGGCGGGTCCGGGCCGGGTCTGCCCCTGCACACACGCACACACTCACACACACGCACACGCGCGCTCAGCCCCCACAAGGCCACGCCGCCTCATGGGCTGTAGTGCCACGACACACGCACACGGCTGACACACGGCTGACACGCGGCCGTGCCGATAGGCCCCTGTGTGACAACAACGACACACAAAAGGAGGAGAGGGTGTGCAGTGACGCGGGTATTCGAACCCGGGCACCTCGGCTCCGCTGCCCACGCAGACCCACAAGGCCGTGTTTACTAATCGGACGACGGCGCAATGACAACGCAGCTGCACGCGTGGAAAACAAAAAAATATACGTCGAAAGTACGGTGTTTGAACCCAGGACGGAACACAGCAAGAGAACTCGCTGAGAACGCTAATCTACTCGAGCTCGAAACCGAATGAGTTAATGAATGAATGAACGGGTCCACGGTTCGGCCGGGGCCCGCGTACCTGAGCCCGCCCAGCACACACACTGTACTAGGCTGTGTACTACGGCCGGGGCTGGCCAGACCGGGTTCAACTACCGCCTCCGTGAGATTGCCGCCGCAGCATCTGCTGCCTCTGACGGCACACACAACAAAGGCGGTGACGAGGCGGGAGCGGGCCGTAGGGTACTATAGAGTACCGCCCGTGCGAACACCACCACAGGCCTCCACTGCAGACCTCCGTGTTGTATTGAACACAGAGGTCTTCTGAATCCCCCCGGCGCCAACCCGAGTCCAACATTCAATGCAAGACGGCGACGTCCTCGACAAACGCGGCCTCTTTTAAGTCCGCACGGCCCTCCCGCAGCAGGTGCCGTAGGTCTGCAGCACGATGTGTGCCCGGTGGGCCCTGGCTCATGGCTCGTGCCCCATGGCTCGTGGCTCATGGCTCAGTCACCGGGCCGACGTGAAGCGCCTGCTTCGGATACGGGGTTCTGGTCGGCGGCGATTAGCGACTCAAGTTCACTGCCACGAGGCGCGGCGCGGCGCTGTGCGGACGCTGGCCGTGGACGCCGTGCCGCGCTACCGCGGTCCAGGGCGGCGGGGGAGGGAGGGAGGGGCGGCGGCGGGGGCGGCAGCGGGGGAGGGAGGGAGGGGCGGCAGGGGCGGCAGCGGCCCGGGGACACAACTTGTTGCACTGTTCGAAACCCTGTCCGGGTGCTCCACTTGCCTGAGGACGTCCCCCGGGCTCCTGCCATGCTGTAATCCAAGCTTGCCGTTGTGCACTGGGGGACGGCGGCGAGAGGTAATCCTGGTCACACTTGACGCACTACAACACCACGCCGCCGGCGGCCTCTGGTCTGACGGGGGCCCTGCGGCGGGGGAGCCGGCCGCGGGCGGCACAACGCGCTGGCTACGGTGCGGCGGCGGTAGGCGGCGGCAGGCGGCGGCCGATGAACTCCAGAGTCCGCCCCGACCCGGCCCGGCCGGCAGACTCGGGACCCGGCCCGAAGAGCACCGGCGGACACCGGCACGGCCCCGGCACGGCCCCGGCACGGCCCCGGGACCTGGGATTGGCTGCCTCACGGCGCGGTACGGCCGGCACGGCCAGACACGCGGCAGACACACGAGCACACGGGCGTCGCGGAACGTCGGCGTCGTCGCCGGTAGCGCTGCGCCCTCCGTCCGTCCCGACTGGTCCCGTCCGACACACTCCCTCTCTTTCTCTCTCTCTCTCTCTCTCTCTCTCTCTCACTCCGATCCCAGTCCCGTCCCGTCCGACTCGGCCGGCGTCCCAGAGCGCACTAAACCCCCCACGGCCTGGGCACGGCACAGCCCGCCGGCAGGCCCCGCCCCACCCCACCTCGGACCCTCAGCGCCCCGCGCTCGCGTATGGAAACACGTACTCTGCTCTCTCTGCCCCCCTCTCTCTCTCTCTCTCTCTCTCTCTCTCTCTCTCTCTCTCTCTCTCTCTCTCTCTCTCTCTCTCTCTCCTGGTCCTGAGTGTGTCCAAAATTCCAAAACACCCTCTCCTCTGTCCCCGCAACATGTCGTAACCCACGGATGAAATTCGCATAATACCTCTGCAGTCGGGACAGCGAGCGAGCGAGCGAGAGAGACGGCATGATGGACAGACGAAGGTATACGGGGGAGGGGGGGGGGGTATTTTGCCCGCGTGGTTCGGGGGGGCGCAGCATCACCGGCTCGCAGGGCTCGTCCACAAGCAGTGCAACGCTCCAGGTGCCGTCCCTTACGGCCGGCCCCAGGGCATCCCGCAGGGACTTAATAATAATAATATCGGAGGTGTAAAGCGCGCGCTCTTGTGAAATGAGCGGAGGGGACGGAAATGAATAAGAGAGAAGGAGGGGAACGGAGAGGAGAGAGAGAGAGAGAGAGAGAGAGAGAGAGAGAGAGAGAGAGAGAGAGAGAGAGAGAGAGAGAGAGAGAGAGAGAGAGAGAGAGAGAGAGGCGTCCGCCACAGACTGCTCTCAGCAGTTTTACGATACCTCACACCTACGTTAAATGGGTTCACCGACCCCCTGCGGGGCCTGCGGGGCCTGCGGGGTCCACCGTCGTCTCCCGTCGGTGACAAAGACCGAGGCAGTAAGTTCAGGGACTGCGTCGGACCGAGCGCGCGGCCCCAAAGGACACACACACATACACACACACACTTCCCTTCGCCACCTACACGGTTTTACATTACCACATTTGGAACGGCAGACCAGCACAAATATATATGGCCAGTGGTCGTAGAGATTGTTGTTGTGGGGTTGGCAACGGCAGTGACGCAGGGATAAGTGACACTTCGGGGTGAATCAGGGATGCCACCACCACCAACACCACGTTATACCGCGAAAAGAGGGGGGGGGGGGGATTGCGTCATCGGTGAGGCGACATTTCGTCATAAGGGCTGACTCTCCGGGGTAGCCCACCCCCCGCACTGACTAACCCGTCCGCCCCCGCGGCCGGAGGGTTGCTCGCACTCTCCCTTTGCTCACCACGGTTACTCACCGCACGACCAAAGTCCGTGTGAAAAATCAGCTCAGATTCACATGACAATTTCACGCACCGCGGCTGAGTGTTCTTAGTATGATTTCCCATCCCAATACAATAAATCAAATTATCGCCGAGAACAAGAGCACTGGGAAGCTAGCTCCACGCCACTCGCGTTGCTCCTCGGGGTTATGGCTGGGCTGGAGTGTCGAGTAGGCAACCCGGCCGCACTACTGTGCCTGCATTGCCTACCTGCCGGGCGCTAGGAGCCAGAGTGGTGCAGCCAGCCCGGGCAGGCGCCGGGTGGGTAGGCAACCCGGCCGCACTACTGCGCCCGCAGTGCCTACCTACCCGGCGCTTGAGCGAGCGTCTGCTGTGTGTGTGTGTGTGTGTGTGTGTGTGTGTGTGTGAGAGAGAGAGAGAGAGAGAGAGAGAGAGAGAGAGAGAGAGAGAGAGAGAGAGAGAGAGAGAGAGAGAGAGAGAGAGAGAGAGAGAGAGAGAGAGAGAGAGAGAGAGAGAGAGAGAGAGAGAGAGAGAGAGAGTGAGTGGACAGGGCACAGAGGAGGGGGGCAGATGCGCACACAGGCTTTCCGAAGGCCGCCTGCTTTTCCTGCACACAGCACAGCTACACTGCAGCACAGGTGTGTGTGGGGGGGGGGGGGGCTCATCTGGGTGGAATATTTGAAGGCACACGGCGGCACCCCTCCGAGTTAAGGCTGCCGGAGGGGTCGCCGGTGCACGCAGCTCGCACCAACGGCGGTGCGAGCTGAGCAGTGCCCGAGCCGAGTCAAGTCGAACCAGGCCGAGCCGAGCCAGCAGAGCCGGGCCGGGCGTAGCCATGGGTAGCGTCCTTGTCAGTCCTTGGCAGTCCTTGCCGCGCGCTGGAAGGTCGTCGTGCCCATGGCCGCCAGCCCCCCCCCCCCCCCTCCACCACGGGCGCCGCGGAGGTGCCAGAGGCCCCCCCCCCCCCCCCAGGAGGAGTACCCCGTCCCGTCGGTACCCCCGCAGCCATATCGCTCTGTCTCTCTTCCACCCTCTCTCTCTCTCTCTCTCTCTCTCTCTCTCTCTCTCTCTCTCTCTCTCTCTCTCTCTCTCTCTCTCTCTCTCTCCCCACCCGGCGCCAACAGGGGGGGGGGGGGGGGGGGGCTGCCCGAGAAGGCTATCTTTGGAGACACCCACGGCCCGCCCCCGCGGCCCCCACGGCCCCCGCCACCCCGATCACCTCTGATCCCCCTGTCGAGGAGGAAAATGCCTTGCCCCCGTTTGTGTCGCACAGCAGGACCTCTTCTTTCTCTCTCTCCTTCTGGCTCTGACCCCGCCCCCTTTCACCCCTTCGCCGAATCACTCCCTCCCTTCCCCTCTCTCCCTCCAGATCTGTACAGTCAGTGTGTGTCTAGTCCGCCGCCCACTCGCCAGCACAAAATCTTTTGTGGGCGTCTCTCCAGCGCGTCTCCAGCCCTATGGTGCGCCCTGGAAAATGCCTCTGTGTATGTGTATGTGTGTGTGTGTGTGTGAGAGAGAGAGAGAGAGAGAGAGAGAGAGAGAGAGAGAGAGAGAGAGAGAGAGAGAGAGAGAGAGAGAGAGAGAGAGAGAGAGAGAGCGTGCGTGTGCTTCAAGGCCGCCTCTGCACGGTGCACGCAAGGAGAGAGCATCATGCCTGATCTCGACAAGGTCGGGGAGGCGTGGCGTGTCGTGGCAGGCCCGTGCGTGCACCGTGCCGTGCACGGGCATCGTCAGCATCGTCGTGACAAGAAGTAGTATCGGCCATCGAACCGCACGCAGCGCAGAGGGGCCCAGCCGGCCCAGCGACAAGCCGACCCTCTACTCCCCATTCACCGAAATGTCTTCTGTCTCTCTCCCACTGGCGGGACTTCCCCCGGGCCTGGCCATACGGGAGGTCACACCCTCTACCGCCGGTGTCTGGGCCCAGCCCGGCCATTCGGAAACTCAACTCTGTCCGAATTGGGATTTCTAAAAATTCTCCACAGACAATCCAGTCCAAAAACAAATCACATGAAGTGTGGAAATATATACGGACAGAATACATCAAACAAACAATTTGATGGATGCAATTAATTCATAGTTAGCAAAAAATTTTGAGTAAAAGAGCAGTAATTTTTTGTTTTAAACAGCTGTCTTTACATTTCATAGACATCGCTACAAAGCAAAAAAATTGTTCACATATTCTGTAAACGTGGTATATGAGATACGGCCACTCGTGGATACAGAAAATAAAGCGCATGCTATCTTCTTCCAGCGACATTGAATACTTCCTTGCTATCTTCATTAATGTAAAAAAATTGACAGATGTATATGATGGACGCCATTGTTTGGGCGAAGAAAGGTACTATAGTGCTTACATTAACCTTAAAAAATAAAAAAGCAATGTCAGATACACAAGCTTTCAAATACGTCGAGTGTGTCACGCAATTTCTAGCTATCTTCAAGACGAGAAAAGCCATTTTTCAGCTTCAAACACTTTATGATGGTTCTAGTTTAATTTGTGACAGTAAACATTTGAGAGACAAGCGGTCTACTCGTAACGCAAACCACCGGTGCCTACCGCTCATAACTTTGTGTGACAAATTGCAGGAAAAGAAATCGTCTGCTTACCGTGGTGGAAGAGAGCACGTTCCGGGAAAATTCCAAAAGCAGACTTAAACAAACTTAAACACAAATGTCATCGAAAGAACAACCGTTACCGCAACACCAACGAAAACAACAACAACTGCCTTCGAGAAAACGAACGACCGTGAACGTGAACGACTAATTCAACTTTTTCTTCTTGTTCCTCTTTAACAAACTCCGCCTCCGCCCCATCCTCCACCGCAAAGTCGCACACCCCACCCGTCTTCATCCCTTGCTTTTGCTGCGAATCGGCGTCAGAGTGGTTCGCCATCCACAATCTGTTTCTGGCGTGTTTACTGCAAGCTTAGGCATTTAAAACCATCATGGTAGGTTCTTTGATCTAGATTCTAGTGATGTTAGCACGCTATTCCGTCCCGGTAAACTATTCCACCGCGACAAATCTTACAGTGTATGTTGTGTTTTGTCGGTCTCGAAATGGGCTTGTTTTCGGTCGGTTTTCTTCAACTTGCAATCCCCGATGTGGCCTGTTCTACTCGCTACGATCATGACTTTTACTGCTCATATTCGTAACCCTGCTATTACCGTGAAGGGTATTGAACATCGATTGTGGGTAATATTTTGGCATCGTCTCCTAACCTGAACTGTCCGGTGTCTTGCTGTTGTTACCAGATTATTCTTTAGTCCCTTTTTTTTAGATAGTGAAAAATGAGTGTCGCGTAGTTAATGTCGACGAAAAGCGTGTTTTGTGATTGACTCCTAGTCTGCATACGATTGTTGACTTTCGGATGTCTATGGTAGTGACTTACTTGATGGAGCTACCTCATGGAGAAGTGACAGTGAATTAATTTTCAGTTTTCTTGCTTTTGACCAAGAGAGGCTTTTTTTCTGCAATGCACCCGCGACTCTCTTGCTTTGTCTCTTGATCACCTTGCACTCTGTAGGTGATGGAGCAAAGCTTGTGTGTAAGATTTGTCAAAACAAGTAGCGCGATCTACAGCGTCATAAGTCTAAACTGTTTTCAACACTGGTCCTTCCTGATACGTATGATCTCCACCGTAATCCTATTGCTAAATGTCTGACAATTATGTGCTTTATGTGCTTCCAGAGTCACACAATTCTCCTTGTTCAGCCAGGCCCTAAACCAGAGACAAGAACCTACTCTGATTATGAATCCGTAAATGAATGCATGGAGGGTCAGTAGTTGATTTTGGCAGAAAAAAAGATAATTTAGTATGTTGTGTTGGTTATTGACTCTTTTCAAACTTGCATTAAATTTTTACTAGGTGTTTGCAAAATCTACGAGGAACACTTAAAGAGGCAGAACCCTGATACACCATGCATCACTTATGATATCAGCCAATTATTTGATTTTGTTGATCAACTTGCCGACCTTTCTTGCTTGGTGTAAGTAGTATTGTTACAATACATTGCAATTCAAGCGGTGAATAACAGTTTGTAAATAACATTAACTCCGTTGCAGGTACCAAAAGAGCACTAATACATATGCTCCTTACAATAAGGATTGGATCAAAGAAAAGATCTATGTGCTCCTGCGGCGCCAAGCTGCCAGCAGCAATTGATTTACATGTACGCTCGCGCTCTTAAGTACTTGAAGATGCACCTTGTGTCAAGATCTTCTATCATTCATTACATTTTAAGTTAAGTAAGTTTGTAAGTTTATAATGAATAAGCTGTTTAACTGTATGAGGCAGGGTATCAAGGCTTCAAAGGGTTTTCTTAACCCATAATTTAATTCTGCATTAATATTGTGTGAAAAGTATGTGACTGCTCTGTTTCGATACCAAGATTCCTCTTACAGTCATGACGAACCCTGCTGCAGGTTTCAATTTCAATTTTATTGACCGTATGGTTTAGTGACATGTCTTATAGAACAGCACTATAAATTCAGTTTTGTTTTGTTTGTCTGTTATTGTTAGTTTTAGTTTCCAAGTTTTGTGCCTGATTGAGGTTAAGAAAAGTGGCAATAGATCTTCATTCCTACATGCTCTTGTTTGAAAGTCATTAATAAAGAAATGGATAACATTTGCATTTATTTTATTTGTACCACTTTGCCAAGCAAGCTCCTCAGACTACCTAAAATGCTGTGGAATTCAGCAGACTCATATTTCAATTGAAATGTATTGCAGGGTAAGAGGCATGCACATGCAATGAACCCAATTTTGTTACTCTACATCAGGTAGTACAAAAGATGGAAAGAAAAATAAACTACACAAAATTAAAGTAATTCAACTATAGGTTTATTTCATTTTCGAATGCTTATCTCATTAAGTCATTCCATTCAGCAGTATCGGGATCAAATTTTCTACATGTGTCAGTTTACAAAGAGTGAAATGTTAGGATTTTACGAGGTACTACAAAATTGGCAAAAAAATGTTTCAGGAACAGATAATGTTTTAAAATATAAAAACCTGAGAGGGGCAAATAACTGACCTTATCCAAATTGTATAACAGGCACCAAACTTCAATCAGGCAAGTGCACTCGAAGTAAACAAAGACTTCCAATTACAATTTTAATTAAATGACCTAGTCTACTTCACTGAGATGACAAGACATCTTGAAATACACTATATAGCTAGCACTGGAAAGATAGATGAGTAATCATACGCTTCTGTTCAACCAGCAGGGCACATTGGCACAATGCTAGATAAAGACCAATGAACCATTGTCTTGTCAACTCTTCCCAACTGATTTTACCAGCAGCCAATATGAAAACTAACATAAATTTCCATAGCCAATTTTTCAGGGCCCACAAAGGAATGAGTTGAGCTCACCATATTCAGTGACTTAGTGACTATCACTCAATATAAGAACCCGTTCTGACAACATTATCAACTTGAATGACTGAATAACTACCTAGTTCTAAAAGGCATTTCTCACTGCTGGAAACTACTGGTAACCGTTCAGCAAACCAAATGGAATGTTCTAGCACCAAGAACAAAATACTCTGCAACAGCTTGTCATGATTACAAAACTGTAAATTTTCTCGTATCAAATCACTTGATTTTGATATTAAGTTCATTGAAATTAAAATAATATTGGATAAAGAAGGCATCTATGGCTACTTCTAGAATAGAACCTTCTGTCATTAAATTAAATTTACCAAAGAACATTCAGAATTTTGATTGCTGAGTTCTTAAGTAAAACAGTCAATTAAAAAAATAGAAAACAAATTCATGCTTTACATTATAACTATGCATATTCCGTTCACAGGGAGAAAAAATACAGGTGAATCTTAGAAGTTTTGAAAAATATAACACAGACCTAAATTTGTAGAACAAAATCATTTGGAAAACAAAGAAAAATAATTGAAATTCAAATTTGAAAAGGCTACTTTAGACACTGAAGACAAATTCAAACTAGGCAAATTAGATTTGCTTATTTTTTTTTTCTAGTAATTACTGGTTCTTTGGAGACTAGGTTTTCAAATTCTCACATTGAATACATCATAGAAGCCTTGCATGCAATATTTACATTGAAATTCAGCTCGGAGAATTATGTAACATTATCATACAAAGATATTACAGAAACTCACTGTCCACAGGAAAGTTTAAGATTAAGAATACTGCAGGAGAAGGATGGAACATTTCCACCCTCCCAAGACAGTCTTTAAGTTGTCTAACTCAGAGGGCGACTGCTCACTTTGTGCATCCGTAGCTTTATCACTTGGCTGATGCAGCAGTCCCAGTAAAAGTTCTAATTCCACTATAGAACTATGATGTCTTGTCCTCCCTCTTGAGATTCACAGCCTTGAAGACCGAGGCACAAGACAGCCCAAGCCAACCAGCAGCCCAGGCCAAGAGTTTTGGTCCCTAGATCGTCCAATTCTGCCTTTAGTTGGGGCGGCTGGGGATGTATGGTCTGTCCGGTATTCTGGGAGGGATCGTGGGAACAGGGCGCCTGGAGAACACATACATAAGCAGAAAAGAAAAACTAAGAAATGTAGCAAAATAAAAGTAGAGCTAGTTGCAGAGTTACAGCTAAGTCCAAAATGTGCTTCTAGGAATTGGTTGGCTTAACCAATCTCTGAACATGATATCTTAAAACTAGGAAAACACCAATGAGAAATCAGTTGAGCGTATAAGTCAGGAAGTAAAGTGATACAAAAAACACAAGCAGAGGGGCATGCGCTAAATCAAGCAGTTAGGTGACCAAACCATACAAAAAGAACCCAAGAGGAAGCTTGGAAGCCAAAGAGAAGGGTAAAAATGCCTTCAGGATATCTGGATAATATTTTACTGAAGTACAGATATGTAGAAACCTAGGTAATATCAAGCGAATCTAGTTTTAGCAATGGACACGGAAGACTATTTTGCATGCTGAATAGAAAAACACCTAATGCTGTCTTTACTACACTGCTTTATATCAAAACAGCTAAATTTTAGCTGCTACTCGTGCTCATAAATCCTTGCCGAGTCAAGTTTAATTGTGGTTTTCTAAATAGGAAGCAGTCTGTTCCAAATGAAGTGCTACAACAGGGGATTGTAATACAACAGCCAGAGTCTCTTTGTTTTAGCATGTTTATTATGATTAATATTGTGAGGGCTACAGGATCAATCTCTGCTAGCTGCTAGCACAGTATGTAACCAAGGGTACACAAATTAGTTGTGAGCTGATAAAAGGAATGTTAATTGACATATCATGCAACCTTGATAAGGTAAATGTGGTCTTCGTACATCCCTGATCTCAAAATCAGCTAATCATTACAAAGTACGTGGTACAAAGCTTGACATTTGCAATTAAATATCAGTCAAGACCAAAAAATACACACAAATCTTTAATTTCATATATATACAATAAATGTCAGTTAAAATGTCGACTAGAGCTTTTGTGATCCATTATGTTGCGGGTGGTTCCTTGAGATGTATGAATAAGAATCACAATAAAGGCATAAAACCAGAACAAAATTTATTAACACAAAACATACAAGTCCTGTCGTCAAGTGGAATGCATTAAGAAAGGAAACCTGGGATATGCACAAAGTATTCACAGAATTCATAACAGGAATGTGAGATAGGTCTAACACACAATTCATAAACAAGCATCTAGTTCATACAGCTCCAGGAAAGGTAATGGAGCTTGGAGCCTCACAGCACTCGTCCAAAAACTATTCCATAGTATAGCTTAATGCACCTATGCAATAGGAAAGAATGTAATAATCATAATTTATTGAGAACTTTCACACTGAAGCTTAGGACTACTGTACATCTGGAATTACAATCACATTGTGAAAGTAAAGTAAGAGAGATTATAGACAACACAGCAGCCACACTACCTTTGCAACTTTAGGTTTAACCTGGAACAGAGGCAACTCTAAGCCTACCTCTGCCACAAGTCATAAAAGGTGATATTACATACTAACATTTTCAACCTCAAAAGTTCTCTTATGTGCAATAAACCTGCCTACATGAGGTTTGTAATGTTGATTTTAAACATTCCATTCTTATATCACTGACGACTACTTTGCAAAGGGAACAATATCATATGTGATCTGCAAGATTCAAATCTCCTAGACAGAACACCTACACACAATGGAACTAAGTGGAGGTTTGCAAAACAGGAAAAAAAAATGTTAAAAATACAACAGTTTACAAAGAGAGAGGTTAAAGCTTGTCTGTTTGTGATTACTCAAAGTTCACAGCTTGTAGTTGAAAGGCTTCCCACAAGTTAATGAGAATAGCACCCAAACTATTTAATCCTTTAACCGCCAGGAACATAATCACATTTTATAGAAATTTTACACCACTTTGGATACAATTCTGATGAAAACAGACTTTCCAAATCTGCTGGAACTAGCTTTCATACAAAACCATAAAAATATAATATACGAAAATGAACTACGACAAAAGTATCACAATTTCAACATCAAATATAAAGCATGCCTTATACTAAGGAAAATCATCAGGAAAACATCTTGAAAAGATAGTATTGAACAATGAAAGACAGCAGTGAGAACATAGAATTGTCTCACATACAATCACCACTTGATACTGTCTTCAGCTCACCCAAAAATGGACAGCATGATTTTACTGCCTGATATTGAACTTTACTTACATAAGTTGGGTTAGCTACAACGAATCCTAAACTAAAACAATACTTCACTTCACGTTAATAGAACTGAAAGCAGAACATCCTGGGGTCCAATTGCAAGCCATTGTACTCTAATACACATTCGGAACAAAAACAGATACCCAACATTTAGGAAAGGAAGAGTGAGCTTGAGCCATCTTCTGTAAACCTCCACAGCAATCCTTACACTGTCCACGTGCAACTCACGGTAAAAAGGTACATCTATGTGGAAGGGTATAACAGAATAAAGCTAATTTAAGTTACTCAATGGATATTGTACACATGACTATGAAATATGTGCCTCAACTACCAATAAATATCATAACTCTCTTTAAAATTTTGCAATAACAGCAACAACAAGCATAAAAATACATTTGTAGTTGTAAAGCTCCAATAAATAATTTTATAATACTTTTTTTTTTATGTACACTGTACAAAGTGTCCATAACAATTGCAGAATGTACACACATTAACAAAAGGGTAGTGTTGTGAGTTAACACAGGTAAACACTATCTCAATATCTGCACCATGTCTGCAATGCTGCATTTACCCATACTATTTGGCCTAACATACTAAAGATCCTAAATTTAGCAAAAGTTAGCAAAGTCACTATAGGTACAAGCAGACAAGTGTCACATAACATATTAAGCAGTGACATGGCATTGTAAAACAGCTGCATACAATTTGGTCATGAAAAACCATTCTATTCATGCGGAGTACAGCAATCACTGCCAGTAAATCCAAAAGATTTTAGATAGTGCAAATTTGTGGGAAACACTAAAATTGTCATGGATTAGCTGACATGAACACATATCCAAATGTGCTAGCTTCTAGAATCAGTTGGTGGCACCTCACAAAATGTGAATGTTGTTTTAACATTCAGTTTTCACGAACACATCCTTCACAATTTTGTTAGATAAAATTTATGGTTTGTTGATATCTGATTCTAATCTGGTGGCAACAGACCACCAAAACATTGCAACACACATTTAGATTAAAACAGACATGACAATCAATGAACATGTCTTTTACTGAATTAATTTGAACACTAGTTACACACATCTCCTACTAGAATGCAATTGTTGCAAATATTTACAGTTAATAAAGAAATTTAAGTCTAAACTGTCATGTGGACTAGTCTTCAGCAGACCACTTCAACGCTCATCATAAATAAAATCACAATACAGAATAGTAGGATTTGATAATGAAAAAAAAGCCCGAGTGTGCGTTTGGCCAAACACTGTACCTACACCATCACAACTGTTACAACTGGAACCACATCTATTCCTACACTCCATAGCTTTCTATGATTTAGGCCTATCCCAATTCACACAAGTACAGATATGCAACAGTGAGACATTAATCAACTACCAGCTTCATGTGACAGAGCCAAATCATTGGCTGCCTTGCTATCCTTGAAGAAAAAGTAAGCCACATGTATTGCTACAGAAGTAGGTTGATGAAGAAATTAACGCTTGAATGCTCCCATAAACTCGTTGACAGCGGCTCGAGCAACTGCCTGTCCAACTGCTTGTGTAACCTCCTGTTGCACGCGTTGGGGTAATTGTGGCATTTGTCCTCGTCTGGTATCCCAACGTTAACAAATAAAACTTCGTTAGATGTGCTGAAGATGATGGCTGCTTCTTCCTTCAGGTCGGTGGAGTGTGCGGATTCATGGGCTAATCATACTACATAAAATTGCAAACTCAGCACAACTTAGAAATGTAAAGCACCTCACAACAACCAGTTACAGTTTTCCCAAATTTCTACAACGAGGGTAACATTTCTGTTTCTCTTATTTACCATATGGGAGCCATCATGTGCAACGATTTAAATTATTTTTTTCTATTTAAATGTTTTTGAATTTAATTTTTGTCATTCATGAGTAACACGATCTAATACTGTCATAAATTCCAAAGAAAACATATGGCTCCAGTAAGGCAATATGACATTCTTTTCAAACAACTGACGTGCTTTACAATCTCCTAGTGGCGAGTGTTGTTTGTTGCAGGGAAGGTTATGGATGTTAGGAAGCTGCCCTAACCGATTAGATTCATGCACACCTATTGGCGGCGCCTGCAAGAGAAAACCACGCCGCATCTCACACCAAGCTCAGGAAGGCACGCCAACATTATTACAAACGAAATGGAAAGAATAACTTCAGAATTGTCCATTCCAATCACTGTCTTTTCAGACATTTTAACAAATATCACAATCGCCATGTATTTTAGCGCCTGCTAAATGTAAAGTATAATAAAAGCAAATATAATTAACCCCCAAAAATTAACTGCTAAAATAATCTTGTTGAAGTGAAGGCCATTTAGTACTTTTTTCAGAACCATGTTATAACCTAAAGTCCCTCATTTAATTTGACAACTTCTTAGCTGGAGCTGTTTTAAATAAGGATTGCCAATCCGACAGTTCACAAATGGTTAAAGAAAATGTGAATCAGACGCATGAAGAGCCATGAGTACAGCATTTCTCACAAGCCTCACCCTTAAGAGAACACCCAACAACTTCAAGATATTAGTTACCAACGCCAATGAAGGATTCTGACATGCTACACCAAAGTAAAACCCTTCAACCAAGTTTTTTGTTTTGTTTTAATCACTGATATTTAATAGACAGACTAGAAAGGACAATGGAAGATACTCATAAGCGTTGAGAGTAAGCTCAAACTTTGGACATATAAACACATTTTAAAACGAAGTTTAATACTCACGAAGGAATTAATGGAGGCGGGAGTCCAGCGCCTGCTGGTCTGCCAGGCGGCATTGGAGGTCCACCAGGTCCAGGGCGGTTGGGAATAGCAGGGGCAGGGCGTCCACTTGCAGGAGGAACTGGGGGAGCTCGTGATGCTCCACCCATTCCACCCCCCATGCCACCACCCATTCCACCCATCAGCGCAGGGTTCATGGGCTGCACACCTCTTCTTGGGCCACCAGGAGAGGGTGGAGATAACCTGCCGTCACATAATCTTTTCAACGCTTCACAGAGCAAGGCAGTCCCCCCATTGGTATCCAATACAGTCAATACTTTTCAGATGACTAAAAGATTAAAACAAAAAATGTATCAAAATCAGATCACACCTGGGGTTGCTGTCCACTGAGGAAGCTAACCAGTCATTCTTGACTGGTGGTGGAACTGGTGTGGTAACTGTGGCCATGGAAACATCACCAATGATGTGAAGAGCTTCCTTACAGGCATGATACATTCTGAGCATCTCCTCGCGTTTAAGAGCTTCTTCTGGACTCTCCTCCATCATTGACGCCTAGAAAGCGAAGTTACAAAATAAAAGTATTGAAAGAAGTTACCTTCACATCAAGACAAGACAAGACCCTGTACTGGAGAGCTAGATCTCACCTGATCTCCAGATGCATACAGGTGTGCTAGAAGTTCACCATTGATGAAATCTTTGCAATTATTGATGATCATCATCATGATTGTTTTGGGCACCAAATCCCGAGTAGTCTTGGTTACAATCCTCATGTAGGAATCCACAAGGTTTCGAATGGTCTCCACTTGACGCTCCAGCATGGGGTCCATTGATGAGCTTCCTTCGCTTGCACCCTGCTGGAACAGGAATAAACCACATTCGTAACACAGGAAGGACCGAACTTCGTTCACGCGGCGAGCACTAGGACTTGCTGTGTTTTGTGTAAAACCAAACCTGCACTTAAATTCAATGAAGAGTTGTGTACAAGGTTGTGTGAAAACCCTTAAAGAAATTTAATTGTGTGCTTGAATCAAGCAGGACCAAATCAGTTTTCAAAAAATCAGAATGATGCCAAAGATATGCAAAATTTACACAACCTTCAATGCATTAGTTTCTATGAAATGTACTTTAAGTGTCCAACGGTGTCCAATATCCCTCAGAAATCTCAATCTGCTACTTCTCAAACATTATGGACACAGAATTAAATCTCCTGATCCATGTTGTTTGCAAGAATAGAATAACGTGGACATTGTTGTTGGATGGGCATTAAGCCCCCATGCAAATAAGTGAATAGACAAGCCACAAAAACATAATTGCTAAAACAAATTTTTCTGTGAGAAAAACAAAGACACAGACTAAAACTATCAACCAAGTAGCCTCCACAAAGAACCAATTTTGGAACCTTCCAAAAGCTTCATTTAACAAGGAAACACCAAATTACCTTTCATAACAGATTTGGATGATAATGTGTAACCTCATTACAAAATATTCTCATGTTGGAGATTTGAGAGCAGGCACAGAATATTATAATCTCTAGGACACTGTAAAGCACAACTACCTTCCCGATACCCTTGGCATGTGTTTCCCAATCATTGATGGTGGTTCAACATAGGGAATGCATACTTGGTGAAAAACAAGGAACAAAACCACAAATAAAAAGTTCAATTATTTTTACATATCTCAACATATTCTAGTCTAGATTCTAAGGTGAGTTTAGCCTTGACTGGCATTAGTGCAAAACAAAACCTTTAATGAAAGTAGTTAAAATAGTAAACCTAAGCAATACTGGAAATGCCATTTGGTCTCCAGTAAATGAATTGTTTCTGCAGGCACAAATGGTAATTGAAACCATACAATTAGAATGCAAGCTCAGTAGACAGGTATCCACAGAGAATGAAACCATTCATTGACAGAATTTTAAAAGTGCACAGTGCACCATGCTTCTCACTGCAAGCAGGCACTTGCTTTATCAGAGATCAGCTAGGAAAGTTCCAGAATCACAAGGACCTACAATGAGGAGAGTTTCTTGAGCAAAACAAATGAGCCGTTTCGCCACAAGGGAAAGTGAGGCAAGGATTATGAACTGTTGTACCAATCAAAACCACTTTAATAATTGAACAAGTCAGAGACCAGCATGGGAACCCTTCATGCAGCAAATTTATGGTCACAAACCAAAACTGTTAAGAAATATTATAAGTAAATAAAACAAGCAAGATAATATACAGGTAGCAGAAGTACATATCTGAGCAGTGATATTCCTGAAAGTGAAGAGATTTATGAAATTTTACTAGTGCAAAAAAGAACAGTATCTAACTGTAAATGAAATAATAAATCTGAAAGCATGTAACAGTGTTGTTGTCTGGCTTACAGTCTGATCACCTATAAAGAGCCACGACATCCTACCATGCAAAAGCCCTAACAATAAATTAGATATAACAATATCAACTACATAGTATTACATTGCAAATGGAAAGCAGTTGTGACATGTGATGTTTCCGCACAAAAACTAGAGTACATTAAAAAATTGACGTGCCAGGATAAAAAGCCTGATCAAATCATTTGATTTACTCTCCAAAATATCATCCCCTTAATGTTGACTGAAACAGCTTATCTAAACCTATTTCCTGCCCTATGCATAGTTCCTGTCTGACTACATTAAACTAGAAGTTTTATTTTTATTTACAAGCTATGCTGTCTATCTTCCTGATTTGAGCTGTGAGACAATTGCAGAGTGCGTGTTTTAAGGACTAAGGTACTATTGGTTATGAAATGAATTTTATGTAACCTGATGGTCAAAGCAACCCAGTTTTGATGCAAATGATGGTACCAGTACATAAAAGCCTTGCACATGACCCATAGTAAACCCTAAAAAATGCCATCTACAATGAGCTACTGAAGCTACAATGAATGAACTATAATGATTACAAACCTCATAGCCCTCCGATGATGATAATAGGGCAAGGACAAAAAATGTAATCACTAAATATGCGTTCTTTAAACAAAACTTATGACAAAGTTGCTGAAATACAATATTTCTGCTCTTCAATAAGAAAACACAAGCTAACATCCCCAATTTTGTTCCCATAAAAACGTTCCTGCCAAACCCACATTAGTGCAAACATGTAATTTGAGAACAGCTACAACACGGAAGAAACACATTCCAACAGTGTGGCAAAGTGAGGAAATTTTTTGGAATACGGCAGCACCATGAAATAGGAACACAGGAAAATATAAACTGTGCATGACATGGCACACCTCACAAAGCTGTGATGAACAAAAGGTTACATGGAGCACTGTGCAGGTGGCTCATCCGAAGAAATCCTTAGAATAAAGAGTAGACTCCCATCTGAAAGACAAAACGTAGGTGCTTTCTTTAACCAAGACTTCACTACTTAGATAAAAACTACCACCTATCACCTTGCTGTTCAAATGATTCATCATCCTTCCCTCACCTCTAAAAAGAAGATAAAAAATAAATAAAAGAAGACCTTCTGGCTGAATTTCACATACAACTCAACACTAGTAGCCCTCCTTCTCTATTAAGCAAAAGGAAAAAAAACTCTGCCCAATTGAAGGCCAATCAATTTCCTTGACAACGTGCTATGATGGATGCTGCAAGTATCTTCTACTACTTGATGAAGAGACTACATTTTTTGGAAAGCAATTCATGTTCACAACAGAAACAAACCAAACAGAAGGTGTTGTGAGGACCACTTACAGATTAGTATAAAAACTTGATACTGTGCTGATTTCCCGGATTTACCAATTAGCTGGTTAATTGGAACACATGCGATTACAAATACACAAACACCACCCCACTACACAATGCACACACACACACTTGCACACATTTTAAATATCCGCCAACAACCAGGTCAGGCTGCACCAAGGTTGAAGTCCTCAGAAGATGTTTCTCAATTATAGGTTGTACACCAAGATTTTGATTTGTTAGATAAAATTTCAGAAACTAAATTGCATAAAAGTAAAAAATCATAGAATTTTTTTTAGTTTGCAAGCATCCAAATAGAAAAATAATTACATCCTTTACTGAACTGGCAAGTAAAATGTAGTTGTACTGGGGTAAGAAGTAATGTTCTATAAAGACAAGTTAAATTTTGAAGCCCAATTTTTTGTAACTAACATACACAACTTTAAATTCATTAGCACTTGCACATTGGTACCTTGATACAATCACATCTGCACTTACACCAACTTTTCAAGTAAAAGCTCAAAATTATTGCAATTACATTACAGAATATTCTGTATGGACATAGATAAATGCATGGAGCATCACACACACACACTCACACAAAAGTATTAAATAATATTGGATGAAAGAGTACAAAAAAAGCCAAAAGAGGTAAAGAGTAAGGCAGAAACAAACAGAAGCTTGATGGAGGTAGCAAAAACATACAGGGTGAGAAAGAGCAAGTAAAAGGTTCACAGCACCAGTTCCAGAAAGACTGCCAGCCAGCATGTGTTCTCCGCCCTCTCCACGAACTTACCCTGACCTTAGGAAAGAGATAAATGAAATCATGTTGAAGAAATTAAGATGGAATCATGACTTAGCCTAAAGGAACATGGCAAAATTTCCACTTGAATGACATTGCTAACATATGTGAAGCACAGATGAGCAAGAAGTGAAACAATAGATAAGTATGCCTTGGTGGAAAGAATAAGACAGGAAAGTCATTAAGTTCAGAACTTTTGGATTGAAGATAATGTCTGGCTCCCTGATTTTCATGACAGAAAAGGAGACATTATGAATTATTTAAGACTTACTTCTTCTCCATTTGAATGCTCAGTTTGCTTCTCCGGGTAAACACCAGCACGAAGGAATGAGGCTTTCCATGAATCAACATCATCTTGAGTTTCACAGCTAAGCTCAAGCTGCTTGTAATCCTACAACAAAGAATAAAAATTAGGAAAGTTTTAAAATTTCGCAGATCTTCTTGTGATATGTGTCTTAAGGAAGAAAATACATATAGGGTGCTCTACCTTGTAAACATTTCTTCCTTCAGGGTTAAAAAGTGCAAATGTATGGCGTCGAGACATGAAGCCCTGCTCAACATCACGTAGTTTCAATCCATCGAGAGGCAACATGTACTTCTTTTCACGTTCCTTCAGTAACACAAAAAAAAAGGTGAGGTACAGACCAAACACTAGATCTTGAATGCACAGGTGAAATGAAAGTGTGATACAAACCTCTTCATCCTTAAACCAAGAAATACTCTCTGAAGTGAGGACGAACCAGTAGTCACGGCTCCCGCCTTTCATAATTCCAAGGTTATGAATACACATGTATCCTTTCCGAATGACTTGATTTCCCAACTTGCGCCCTGTCTTGGTAGAATTCTCGGACTGATTCTGCGCACTGAAAGTTGAAAAGAAGCAAACACATGAGTAAGCAGAAAAAAAAAAGAAATAGCTTCCCTATAGTTGAATATGTAGAGGGAGACTAGCATATACACCAGTGTTGCTATACCGAAAAATTTAACAGTGTCATGTCAACGGCTTCCCCTTGTGCAGACATTCCCCAAACTTTCCACACAAGAATTCTCCCAAAACCAGATATTGAAATGGTAAATGCATGAACTATCCATGAAAAATTTCCATGACTCCATAAATTGCTTTCACATTTACAAGACTAGAACGGGTTAAGATACACACTTCTAGCAAGATTAGTGGTCAACATAAGGTGTCAAAGATGTTGAAGTGTCTCATCAACCCGTCTTGTAAATGGCATGCTTGGTTCACAAAGACAAATTTGCACAGTTAAGTAAAATTAGTAAACCAAACAACTGCTGATAAAAACATTGCCATCTTGCAAAAAGTTCGAAAATATGCATTTATTTCAGAACTAATTTTAACTGTGCTTACAAACTAAGAGCCAAGCAATTCAATGCATTACTGCACCATGATGCTGGTTCTGTGCCAAAAGCAAAGCAGATGGAATACAAAGCACTTTAAAATAAATGGAAGTGATGGCAATAGCAAGTGAGTGAAGTGCACGTGGTTGGTGGGAGCCCACAGTGCCCATGTCATGACAAACATGCGCCACATTTTCCTGAACGAGTCAATGCCTTGCCTACCCACATTGCACAGGGAAACTACAAACACTGTGTTCTGTGGCTTCACAATGTCAATTTAAGACTTAGGATCTCTTCATTGCTTTCTTGTCACTTTTGTCACAAAGATGGTGCAATCCAATATTACACATAGAACGAGAGGTAAGCCCAACAGTGCAATAACAAAGAGTTATATTTTTAAAAAGCCATACCTCTGCATAATGCTGTTCGAAGAGATGTCCACGAGAGCAAAGAGGACACATAATGCAAACAACCACGTAAATATTCTGATTCAATGATGTTCTCTACAGCCCTAAACCCCTAAATCCCCACATCAGGAGAGCATTGCTCTGAATAATGGACACAGAGGAAAGACATCACAAATATTATCACTGTACATTAGTTGGAGAGACTACGATAACAAAACGGAGCTCTGTGCAAATTCCAAATTTCTCAACAGAGCACCCAAGATGACAAATTAAACATGAAATAAAACTGTATCCTGTTTCCTCATTACACAAGCAGACACAATTACAATATGAAGTTAGTATATGTACACACCTGTGGGGGATAAACTTCACACAAAATAAAAAAATAAACAGCCACAGACAGCACTGGAATTAATTTGACACCAACAGACAGAAATGATGAAATGGAAAGTGACAAGAGTGAGAAGAAACATGACGAGAAAACTTTGTGTAGCTGCGATAACCGTCCATAAGTCAATCAGTAGTGAGGAATTCTGAGGAAAATATTTTGTTAAATGATATATCAGTAAACTCCCAAATCGGGAAGGGGAGGGGGGGGGGGGGGGGAGATAAGGATATCCTGATCCAATGAGTAAGGACATCTTATTCCATCCACTCATTAAGGTAATTCTGAAACAGAACCTTTAATCTGTTCCATCAAGTGAGACAACCCACCTAAACAAATTGTGCTTATATTAGGCATTATCTACCAGTAACAACTAATACACAATAAAAGCACTGCATTTAAAATACAACTTATGCATTTCCAATTTACAGCACTGATAAAAATGTTGAGTCAAAGAATAAATGATTGCTTTCTTTCACTAAGAAAAAAAAAAGAAGGCTTTCACTAAGCATATTTGTGTGTTGGCAGTGAATGGCATAGTGAACACTCAATGTTGTACAATGGAAAAATTATCATTGTTAACATAACCAGTAATCTAATTGTGGAGATGCCTATTACATTCACGAAAAGGCTTATAGTGAAAAATCAAGATAATGGATGGAAATAAAATTAGCTGTCAAGAGCACACCAATCTGAACTTCAGTAGTCACAACCTAACCATGTCACATACAATGTTAAATGGCACAATGTCACAGCAGCTTTTAGTTCAGTGTTTTAAAAGTTGTTGACCAGGATGAGACAAATTAAATGTATTGGCTGTACAGCAAGATACTCACTTTGCAAAGCCGATGAAGTCCTCATGGTTGGTGTTCTGGTAGGCCAGCTCACACTCCACCAAAAGAATAAGTTGCTCCTTGCACTTCTGTTCTTGGTTCCGGATGTAGGAAGTTATGATGCGCTCTGTTTCTTCTCGCAGTCGTGGATAACGGTTCATCTTTGACAAAAATGTAGACATTAGACCTCTAGAACTCAACTTCTATTGCAAAATTTTTAAACTGATAAGACCTGAACCACATTGAAGAGGAACTTTAAAGAACATACCTTATCAGTGCAAACACGCACAACATTGGAGAGCTCAGTAACAACCAGATCAACACACTTCAAGCTGGGCTCCTTTAGCCTAGATATTTGTTTCTTGACAATAGCTTCAAACGCCATGTCAGGGGTGAACAGACCAACTCTAATACCTGTTCAAGAATAAAAATACAGCTATCAGTAAACAAAGAAACTCAAAACATGTTCTGAGCATATAGCAGAAAATACATCACAATCTAAAGAATCTTTACCATGAATGTTGCGAATGGCAAAGGCAATCTCGCGGCGCAGCTCCTTTTCATCAAACTCCATTTTCACAATTTCAAATGGAAAGCGTTCATGGAACAGTCGGTTGATCTTAGCACCACCAGACAGCTCCATAGTGTTAATTTGTGCTGAGCCAGAGCCCTCAATAGTTCGTTCGAAATCAGATTGAAGTTGTTGAATCATTCTGAAAAACATTAACTACATCAACATCTGACAAGGATGAGGCATGTTGATACTTGCTGAACACAACAACGTACTGCAACATTGCCTTTGTCTTGATTGCTGGGTCATCAGGCCGAAAATGCTTGTACTGTTCCACATCTTTCTCTAAGGCAAGTTGTTGTTTCTATAAGGAAAAAAATAGAAGACATATAAGCATGCTGAAAATATTTTGAAAAGCGAGAATAAAGATTAAGATGTGGCCCTAAAACTAAAATTTGGGCTAGTATTTGTACTTACCTGCAGCTTGTCACGAAGACCTGGTAATGTATCTCTTATGTGATTTGTAAGTTGTTGGTTCAGAACACGCTGGAGGTAAGGTGTGCCCAAACGATCTGCCATATGTCGATAAGCTGGATGACTACATGACAAAAGAAAAGTCAGAATATGAAGAAACACTAAATTAAATAATTATCAAAATGATGGCACTGGATACAAACCTAAGAAAGAATTTACGTTCTGCAGCAAGTGCAGCTTTGATGTCTTTCCGGCCTTCAATGTCCTTTTGAGATCTATTCACAACACCAATATAACCTCGCCTTAAAGGTAGCAGTTTGTTTTCAAGAATTTCACGAGCATCAGTACCCTCATCCATCAAATCGAGTTTCGTAATTACACCAATTGTGCGGAGACCTAATTGACAGGAAAGCAATTACGTTATGTATCAACTGGACACAGCACAAGTTAACTAATCCATAGGGTTGGGACACTAAAAACCAAAAACTCATGCAAGCAGATATCAATTCTACAAAGCCATGCACTACAAATGATCAATATTTTGTTAGCCTACAGATACAAAAGGGAAAATCAAAGGAAAGAACAGAGAGCAGACTTTTCAGGGCTAATCAATATGCACATGACATTGGAAACACCAGGTAATGATATTAAAATGTATGGATGCACATAAAATAATAAGCAGACCTTGAAAAGAAGTCTCTCCCAAGGCAAATATGGGGAAGCAAAACTGTCTCACCGCATTTATTATGAAGTGTTAAAGAAAGTCAGACGGCAAAGTGAATCGTTTTTAGGCACACATTGACAATACCTTGGGGATCCATTTCTTTGGCTAGTTTTAACGCATCACTATTTGCCAAATCTGTATTTGCAGGAGTGATTGCCAATATCAAACAATTTTCCTTCTGGATAAACTGAAGAAGCATTGACCGAATCTGGTGTTCAATATCTTTCGGCTGGTCACCAATAGGTACTTTGGTCATACCCGGGAGATCAATAAGAGTTAAATTTAAAACTAAAAAAATACAAAACAGAAAATGCAAGCAGTGTAAGAACAACTGGAAAAAGAATGGCAAGTTACATGATCACACAGGGCAAGATGCCTAAAAAAAAAAAAAACTAAAAAGTTGCAGCTCTATTGAGAGTCCAATGTGCAACAAAATGTACCAAACCAGCAGATACCATATCAAAAAACTTAAAGTCTAAAGATAAAACAAAATGGAAAATAAACAGAAAGAACACTAATGTTTGCCAAAAACTAACGCTCATACAAAGGTGAAGCGCAACAGAAGACACTACTCTTCGTAAGTCCCAACTCTATGGTGTGCAGCTGCTGTACAGCACTCCATACCATCAGGATCCACTTGCTTTGCAATCTGGAGAGCATCAGAATTGGCAAGATCTGTGTTGGCTGGAGTTACAGCCAAAATCAAACAAGTCTCTTTTGAAATAAAGAGAAAAAGCATGTCCCTGATCTGCTGTTCAATATCAGCAGGCTGATCACCTACTGGTACTTTGGTCAAGCCCGGAAGATCAATGAGCGTGATGTTCAGTACTGTCGGAATAATTGTAAGAATTGAATGTTTCAAAATGTTAGACAACAATAAAATATTTTTTTTTCTAAATACAAAAGTTAAAAAGAAATGCCTGTGGAAGATTAAATTAAACCAGATATAACTCCAGTAACTGCCTGAACTTTTCTGGATCAATCCACATCAACTTACCATTGGGGGAATAGACTCTAAGGTTGATAGGAACATTGGAAATTCCCTTGTTAGAACCTGTCAATCTGTCTGTTTCTGCCTCAATTTCTCTGCGAACTTCATCAAAATCCACAAATTTCTTCCCTTTGCAGTGTAGAAATTCAGCATATTCTAAAGGAAGAAAGACAAAAAAAAAAAAAAAAATTGGTGTTAATAGCATGTGTCTCCTCCATCATGTTCTTATCAGTCAACTTCCTGCAGAAGGCAGCTGCCCAGCCCAGAGATCCAGTTATAGTACTACAGTGCTGGAAAGTAGGTCAGATAAGGCCGCCTCAAAATAAGTTATGATTTAAATCCAGTTTAATTCAAATCCGAACAATGTGAATAATTTTTATGTCATGTTGAGAAAATGAGTCAGCAAATGATACAGTGACTGAGAAGAAGCTATCCACAGATGCTGATCCTGTGCCCAGATAAGGGGCTGATAAGACACTTGAATGACACTTGAATGAACAATGTTTTCAGGACCTAAAGACAATGATAATAAAACTTCACTCACCAGAGTTGCAATTGATGAGCTGAAGAATAAGAGGCCGGCGAGTAACAATTCCTGAGCCTCGTGGAAGGAAATCTCTGAAAAGTTGAAATATTGACTTATAAAGAGGAACAGAAGCCACTATACCTATCAGACAATCCACCAATCTCATATAAAATGAGGTCAAAAGTGTTAACAAAATAATAATAATTGATGCCAACTAGTTGTGTCAACTAGAAAATCTTAGAAAATAGAAGAGAATGAAAAATTTAAAAAGGTGAACACTGAACATTCAGGTATGAACTGATGTAGGCGAGTACTACTATCTTCACTTGCAAATTTAGAGAGCAAGGGTATGAGCCATTGAAATTCTGAAACTGTACCACAATAAGCTCTACATAAATTTATCATGTGGATTGATGAGAACTACTCTGTATTTACTTATTTCAAACAAGTGACACATAACACATCAGTCAGAATGGGCATAGAAGTATGGTAAGAGCACATTTTTTCCCCTCCAATGTATGATATGGATTTTACAAAAACCATCAATTAAAAATGGGAAAGAATATAAAAATGAGTAATGCTATCGCAAAACTTCAAATTTTACCGAAATGTCAATCCACACAACCGTCAAAGCATTATCAGATAAATCAATGAAAGTGTCATTGAGCATACCCCAGTTTGACAGGTGTGGTTAGGAACAGGCACCCCATAGAACCACACATTTAACGAGGACACCCAAAATAAATCCATAATAATTCATCAAAATAATGCAAATGAGGCAAGTAAAGCACACGGCATGACAAATTAAAGCTGGAATTCACACTTTTAAAAGTCATCCTGGACACCAACTTCATGGTCTTCGATCGTGACATTTGAGTGAGACACTCGACGCACAAAGGGGTCATACCGAAACAGCAAAACCGCCAAAGTGCCTCATGAGGAAGAGGTACGAAAACAAATGTAAAGTGGCGACAAACTTACTTGCCAACGAAGTTTTCTAGCACAGAAGACTTTCCTGCACTCTGGCCTCCCACAACAGCGATTTGTGGGAGGTCCAGCTGCATATTAACCCCAAGCTGCGTGAAGGCATCTTGAAGTTTGTTGACTATGGGGATGAGCTGTTCCATCCCCACGTTTCCAGCCATCGTGACGGACTTTTATTCTCTCACAAATATGCCAATCTTCAAAACTCAGTGTTTGTCTTCTACAGAGGGGTGGAAAAGTAAGATGGCTGACAACCCACAATGCACTGCTTTGAGATCGAACATTTCGACACGGTCTCCTCGATTTAAAAGAACCCTTCCAAAGCCCATTACAAACCTGTGCCGCGACCCATATGAGTTTTAGTCGACCGAAAGCCAATAGGGGTATGATTAGGAATCTAATAACTGTTGAATGTTTCAGAAGAAGATCATGTACTTCTAGGTCCTGTCACATTTCTTCGTCTTTCGCCACTTCGCCACTCACCATGCACCGACCCGCCCCCCCCCCCCCCTCGCCCCCCCCCCCCCGACCACCCCCGGCTCCTCGATGAAGGAGGACGAAAAATACAATTTATAAGGCATTGAAGTTTTCAAAATGTCGGACGTTGACAACTGGATAGAAATAGCTAAACAGTGCAAATATTTGCCAGAAAATGATTTAAAGGTAAAAATGGTTATCATCACCTCAATTAAATTAACAATCCCAGTCGTTGTCATTGTGAGATTGTGAATGTCACCGTTTATGGTTATTGTCATTCGGCTTGCTCTAGCTTGTAGCTCGCACAGTGCTGTTGCTGTCATTGTTGTTTAACTGCGTCTCTCTTAATTTGTTTTAGAAATTATGTGATCTTGTTTGTGATCTCCTCTTGGAAGAATCAAACATTCAACCTGTTTCTACACCTGTCACAGTGTGTGGAGATATTCATGGCCAGGTTAGACCTAACCCTATAGCACTATTTAAACCTAACACATTCATTTTTCCTGTATTTTATGTAAAAACGTGAAACTCCTTTGTTCCAGTTTTACGACCTTGAAGAACTGTTCAGAAATGGAGGACAGGTTCCTGATACCAACTACATATTTATGGGAGATTTTGTTGATAGAGGTTATTACAGTTTGGAAACCCTAACTCGTTTACTTACATTGAAAGCAAAGTGGCCCGACCGTATTACATTACTAAGAGGCAACCATGAATCCCGCCAAATAACTCAGGTTTATGGTTTTTATGGTAAGGACCTGTAGTCAAAATCCAAATGGGTTTTCCCACCATCCTAACATCTCATTGTTATCTCATTGCTTGCATGCACCAATTTACTAACTTACCTGTATTTTTATTTAGATGAATGCCAAACTAAATATGGTAATGCTAATGCTTGGAGGTATTGTTGTCGAGTCTTTGATCTTCTCACAATAGCTGCTGTAAGTATTAGTTTTTACTTTCCTGCATCATTTTTTAAGTATTTTTTTTTTTGAGATGATAAATATTCGTTTATAAATTTAAGTCAGATCTAAGATCTTTTGCTCTTCCAGCTTATTGACGAACAAATTCTGTGTGTTCATGGTGGACTTTCTCCAGACATAAGAACACTTGATCAAATCAGAAGTATTGATCGCAATCAGGAAATTCCCCACAAAGGTTTGCTTTGTTCATTTTATAATGTCTCAGGGAAAATCTGACCTAAAGTAACACCATTTGTCAAGTTAAACACTTGTTAAAGCAGTGCTTTTCTATTTCAGGGGCTTTCTGTGACCTGGTTTGGTCTGATCCCGAAGATGTTGAAACTTGGAGTGTGAGTCCACGGGGTGCTGGCTGGCTGTTTGGTGCTAAAGTTACGCACGAATTTATGAAGCTCAACAATTTGCAGCTCATTTGCAGAGCTCATCAATTAGTTCACGAGGGTAAGGCTAACAGTAGTTCCTCGTATTGTATTGCGTGTCACTTCAAATTGGGTCATTATGATTTTATTTTCTGGTTGCTTGTGTTATATTCCAGGTATTAAGTATGTATTTGATGACAAGCTGGTAACAGTATGGTCAGCTCCAAATTACTGTTATCGCTGTGGAAATGTAGCCTCAATTCTGGAGTTCAAGAGTGTCGACTGCAAAGAGGCCAAAATATTCATAGCAGTGCCGGACTGTGCTCGAGTGATACCACCACGAACCTCAACACCCTATTTTCTGTGATGCTTGCTGGGCAGAGTGCCTTAGGCAGACTGCCACAGTATTATTATCATCAAATTACCTGATAAATGTGAGTGAATGTTGATTCTTTATGTGACTGGATGTATGTGTGGAACATGGTGCAGATTAACTGTGAATAGTATTCCTCCCCCTTTTTGTTTTCTCTCCCATTAATAGATAAAGATTTTTTTACTGCACATAAAGTTTTAAAAAGGTTATGAACTATTTTTTCTTAATGTATTTTGATTGATAACTTTTACTGCCAAGCAGAAGTGTGATGATAAGCCCCATAGGTTTAAAATAATTTATGCTCTTGTATGGATTTCGAAATACGTTTTTGTACAACCCACTGTAACTCAGACCAGACTTTGGGCTGGGCTCAGTTCTATTGGATTTGGTAGGGGCAAGGTTTTGTTACATGTTTAAAAAAGAAATGAGGCCTTAGTACTTCTTTATCCATATTTAGAAGTATGCCAGACAATACTTTTCTACCAATGGACTGTTAGCAAAGCTTGAATATTTTGATGGCAGTTTTAGCACTTCAGGTCTATTTATCATGCATTTGTAATCTTATATTTGATGTGGGTCAAATTGCTTAAAAACCATAAATCCTAAAATGCTTGTCAGCTATGACTCAATGTTTTTCTGCCTTTATCTTTGTATAGTCACAACTGAAGTGCAGTCTGATAAAGATACCATATCACATTGGAGAACTAGGATGTTGGATAGAAGTTTGGACGTAAAGCTCATTGTATAACATTACATGGCTTTAATTAGGAATTTTGATAATAAATGTTGCCACCAAGAGGAAATTGTGCTTCAATATGTGGTTCAGTCTTGTACTTTAATGTAGAGAATTATACACAATAGTAAAACAATAATGTATCAGAGTAAACTATCTTTAATCAATAACAAAAGAAAGAAAATCTGGCATTATTTGTACAATTAAGCTCAACTCATTTTCTACTCTGAGAAAAGAGAGACTAGAGAAACATTTAGATGAATTAATGATAACATACACTCAATAAGGAGTAAAAGACTTAAATTCTAATTACCGGGTCCAGTAACTATCATTAGGATTGAATGAGTCCCTCAGTTTCTGCAACAAAAAGTAGTCCTATAGATCTTCTCCCTCAACTTCAGTTGCATCAACAGTTTCTGCTCTACAGGCACTTACCTGAAAATCTTTAACGACAGCCACATTCACACCTACAGTTATGAGCATAACTGGGACATTGACGAGGGGTGTTAAATGGAAGGTACCAACGACACTACCATTTCTATTCCTTGAAAGATCAAAGTTCTTAACATATTCTTCAGCATGCCTGAGAATTGTTAAGAAAAGCAAATGATTAATGAAGTGAACAATTAGTTATAATGCACGTTGATGGAATTCAAAAGAAATTACCCATCTAGAGCAGAAAACATTGGTAGTTTCTCTGGACGAGACAGTTTCTTGTATGGTGCACAGATGTCTTTGTTTTTCAACACCCTCACAAAGGTATCTCCCGTGCTGAACGCCGTGAATTTCCGCGCCAGCTCACCCGTGCTAAGATACGGCTTGTCATCTATATTGAAAAGATGTATGGACTCTCCAGACACATCTACAAAGGAGGACAAGCCAGATTTGAGAACATACATGAAACGAATCAGACAATGAAGATTGAAAATTAGCGTTACACAGTAACTTCCTCACCTACAATCTTCCAGAAATTAGTAACTGAAGATTTTTGAGATAAATTTAGATTTGCTACACTCTGCACAATATCAGGAGCATTGTTGTGACCCGAGGAGCAAGAATCATCTGAAACTTCTAGTAGCTCATCTAAGTGTTCAACTACTATGTCATCTAGACCTTCAGAAGATGATAGTGACGTTAACTCTGACAGTACACTATTTCTAACTGAGGTAGAAGGTGTAGTCGATCTACTGTCACTTCTCCTCCTCCTGATTGATTTCTTTTTTCTACGGATATGGTCAGAGGAATCAGACCCTTCACTTGATGACAGCATGGAAGAACCTCCGCAAAATGCTCCAGTGTCGGAGACATGTGTCTTTTTAGGTTCTTCAATGCGATCTTTGCTTTCAGCATCACCTACACTAGCACAGCCTAGTGTATTAATAACGTTTCCAGGCTGCTGCAAACCCTGCCACGCTGCCTTTGATTGGGCCAGTTGGGCAACTAGAGATGCAGTGGCTTGCTGATACATATTTTGGTAAAACGCCAGCAACATTGCTTGTTGCTGTTGCTGCTGTTGCTGATATTGCAACTGTTGTTGTAACAGCAATGCTGCTGCCTGTCACAGAAAATAATCAAACTATTATATATACACAGAAATACACATGAAATCAAAGGATTGCAAGCCAAGTACTGCACATTCATACAGGGGTTGTGCATGAGGCAGAGTAAGCCGCCAAAGCAGGATTTAGCATTGGATTCAGCATAGGATCGAAGGCAGCACCATAGGTTGCTCCAAAGCCTGGTGGTACAGATGGTGTCTGAGAGCACTGCAAGCTACTCGAAGCCTGTGTTGCATAAGAAACCCAGTAAAACATTAATTCATACATATCTACAAGTTACTTAGAGACACAATCTTGGAAGATTTGTACCGGAGGATGTGATGAGTTGGTTACACTTGGAGCAATATGAGCTGCTTCTAGTTGCTGTTTCTGTGTTGTAGTAGTTGCTTCTTTGATACCTTCTGCAGTAGTTGCTTCTTTGGTACCTTCTGCAGTATTGGCTTCTGTGATAGCTTCTGTGATCGGTTGATTTTCAACACATTCTGCTGAATCAGTTTTAAAACTAGCATGATTCAATGTGACCAATAGGTCATTAAGGTGCACATCCGTATCACTATTCGTATCTACCAGGAATAGTTCAAGAAATGGCTCCTGAAACATGCAAAAAGCTGGGTAACCAAGTAAGCTCTGGTATGCTTGTGTGACTAACAGCATATTATTTGCTCACCTCTGGCTCCAGCTTCTGGACAAGTCCAATAAGATGTTTGTCAGTGACTAGCCTCAAAAGTTCTTGATTGGCTTCTCTAGTAAATCGTTGCCTTCCATTGGAGGGCTTGATACCACTCATGGAGGCTCGAATAGCTTGAGCTGGTAGATTGCAGAAATCTCTATGAATGAACCGCAGCTCACTACGGGGAACTTGAGCTACTGTCCCATAATCTACATAGAAAACCTGAAACAAATGTGCATGAAATCACTGTTGGAAAACAAACCTAAGCTGCAAAGTACTTTTACAGAAACACCAACCTCCACTTCATCAGCCACTGATTTGATTAAGGCTCTGTGCCACTCCCCCTGATATGTGGTCGCACAACACTGTCCTTCAGTTACTGTAGAAGCATGCATTTTATACTTATCGCCATGGTCACGGTAAAAGTCTCTGTAAAAAGACAAAGCAAAAACAGATCAACATTTATTCTTTGTTCACTCTTTGGTGGCAAACGAACCAAAATTTCCTCAAAGCCAAGCACAACTAGTAAACAAACTTACTGTAACTCATCCATCAAATTATCCAGTTGCTGAGCATATTGTCGTACCATAATCCAAAATTTATGAGGATTGTAAACCTCAGCAACTAGCAATTCCATGTAATCACCTATCTCTAAATTTTCAGGTAACTCTGGGGGTAAATATGATTCTCCAGGTCCCAACACCTCTTCAGGATACAGCCCTAATTCCTTTTTGATATTCTGAAAAGATAAAAATTATTATTATTATTAAAATTGGGAAAGCTAGGATTTCACAGAGAATATCTAACCACTTACAGCATCATTAACTTCTAAAATAGGCAATGGAGTTTGAGGAGGTGACTGCCCAGGGTACACGAAACATTCTTTCAGGACATAGCGCAGACGAACAACTGTGCCGTTGAGAGATAAAAACAGACTCTCTGGACTATCAAAGCCTGGAGCCTCTGAGCACAATGACTTGTTATAATATTCCTGCAAAAACGGATAATTAAGAAATTACAATTTTAGAAACTAAACAACTATGAGATGTTGCATCACTCACCTCATACAACTGGGCAACCTGTTCAGCACGGATACCTGTACTGTACTTCTTGACCACATTGTAAATTTTGTTTTTAATTATGTCAGGTACTGGATCTAAAGGAATAAAGTAAAACATTCAAGATATTAGACAACACAGCCAGCGAGAAAAAAATACTAGAGCATAACGTGCACATCATCCAATAAATGCATAATTACAGCCCTCACAAACTCACTTGATATGTGTTTTTCATCTCTATACTCAGCAGGCAATGGTAAACTAGCATCAAAAAGTCTCCAATCACCATTATTCACTCTTTTACAAAGAAATATATCAGCCAAGTCATGTGCCATCTGCACGACACTGTCATAACCAAGCTCATTCCAATTTAAACTTAATTTAAAGTTTTCCTAAAAACAAGGCAGTACAAAACCCATGCACTACTGGAGGATATTCAACAGAAATACAGGAAGTAAGCAAAATATCATTCAAATCAACCTAAAGGACTCACAAGATACTTTTCAGGGAGAGAGCAGGCCCAAATTCCTCCAGGATTCAATTTAATAAGAGATCTTAAATTAGCTTTGAGCTTATCATTGATAGTGTCAGAAGACTCGCAGGAAACTGGAGGTTTTGAAGCAGACTTAGGTGCCTCTACTTCATTATACTTTTCATCATCTGCAAATCTGAACCAAACAAATTACACAACAACTAAAAAAAAGAAAGAGTAAATTCATTTTACATTTCTTATTCATCTCACCTTTCATAAAAGCTGTCATCAGAATCACTACTACTGAGGCCAGCAGGAACATAAACTCTACGACGATCAGCTAGAGAGAAAAGGAAATACGTACTTAGCAAACCACCATCGCCAAAACTAGAGGGTGTAAACTACGGGTACCTTCATGTACTAGTTGACTCTGCCAGTTTCTTATAAATGTCTCTCCAGACAAACCTGCAGCTACTGAGGAAGAAGTCTGTGGTCTCTGTGAAGAACTGATGGACTCCTGTCTTGCCTGTTCCTTTACTTGCCTCACTTTAGCAAAATGTTCATCAATAGTGGCAGAAGGAACAGGATCACCATCACGTCTGTACTGTGGACTAGCTGGGCGCTGAGATGGAGCTGAATAGTGAGGAGTCATTGGTCTTATTGAAGAACTCGAGGTATCCTGTCTTGCCTGGTCCTTTGCTTGCCTCACTTTCCCAAAATGTTCATCAATAGTGGCAGAAGGAACAGGATCCCCATTTTGACTGTACTGTGGACTAGCTGGGCGCTCTGACTGATAAAAGCGTGGTGCAGAGTATGGACGTGGAGGTGCATAAGAAAATTGTGGTGCTCGTGAGCCATAGGAAGAGTTGTAAGAGGAGTTGTAAGACGAGCCAGGGCGTTTTCCATAGCTACCATAGGATCCTCGTCTCCTGCTAAGAGAACCAATTGTTACAAACTTGGCCAGGTGAGATGTTCCCTATCACATTATAACTAACACCTACTTACTTCGGCCTCTGTTTTTTCTGCAAGGAAACAAGCTGCTGGATATGTTGCGTTTCTCTAGTAGCAACCCCTCGCACAGTGCCGTCCGGCAACACCTGAAAATGACCCGGGTCAAGCAAAACACAGGCGAGATTTTCCCTCTGCATAATGCCCTACCCAAAGCTGACATCACCGCCTCTCACCCTGGCTACGTCGGGGATGGCCTCTAGAAACTGCACGAAGCTCCGGTACCCCAGGGCGGTGTAAGGGCAGGGGTAGCCCTCGGAGTTCCGAAAGTCTCGGGCCAAGTCATGAGTTGACATCGGTCGGGCCGAGGAAATGAGCAGGCTGCGGAGCACCAGCTTGATGGTGTCGAGGTCGGCCATCGCGGACGTGGGAGGAAGCGGCCACGACGCCTAGCACTAGCACTGACACCTGCAACCGCGGAAGGAAGAACACGGTGTCACTGCCGGCGCGGCCGCGGCATCCGACCCGGCATGCCGGACCCGGCTGCTAGAGTTGGGTTAGAAAGGGATGCACCAGTGTCGACAGTACTGCCTCTTACCCACAACTGCGTTCTGGACAAAAGATGATTCACGCTGAGCGTCGAACACCCGAATCGTTATGCCGCGCGGTGTGCGAGACACTTGGGGGGAAGGACCTAGAAACCACACAACGCCCACCACATCAAATCAAACGATTCCGTTTTAGGCTGGCTGTCTCACGACTGTAAAAGGGGGTCTCACGAAGATTCTTCGGTACTTGGATCGACGGCCAGGGACGGCAGACGTACGATGCAGACACTTTCGACCGACAACAAACGATAACCTCAAACTGACCACAAGGGAATACAGGCGTACGACACTTAACACACGACTAACA
Source organism: Odontothrips loti (assembly GCA_038380765.1). Taxonomy (NCBI): domain Eukaryota; kingdom Metazoa; phylum Arthropoda; class Insecta; order Thysanoptera; family Thripidae; genus Odontothrips; species Odontothrips loti. The sequence goes on from CM076258.1 coordinate 10,555,506, forward strand.
CAAATGCTGAAGAATTTGCAATTCAAAAAGTGTCGCATTTCGATGTTTATACATTGCTGCCATGGCACTAACACGCAAAAGCACGATGAGAGTTATCTCGTGCGACCCCTGGATCACAAAGGTTCCTCTTCTTAATAAACACAACCACACTTGAATACCGTAATTCCTTCATGACAGCATTTTTAGTGTAAATCTGTGATGCGTTAAGCTACGACACGTGCTAGTGGATTTTGCACCGAGGTGTGTGCTACCCTGATCCCTGGTTCACGGAGTGGGGGTAGCCGATAGTTCGTTCGTTGTGGCTGTGGTGTTTGGGGGTGTTTGGGTCTTGGGTCTGGCCCCGAGCGGGCAAATGCAAAGATGGTGCTGGAGCTGTGACATGATTATGGTTAGGTCCAATTTCAATTTCACAGTTTGACTTGCACTTTCAACGAAATGTATCATCACACTCACTCCAATCCGTCTAGCGCTGCACTACCCCGCACAGTCTGAAAAGACACCTGCTAATTCTTAGTCCAATCCACTTAACTGCTCTTTTGTTCTCTGTTTAGAATAGTCCAGAATCCGGATTCTCAGAAAGCTCGAGGGTTCCAATTGATAAGGTAGTTGTCTATTCGCTTGCTTTGTGGAAATATAACGTTAAAGGGTCATTGAAAACGTTTGTTGCTTTTGTTTAACACCTGACGGTAATTCCTTCCCTTTCTACACTTGTCCGAGCATCATATTGGACGTTCTTAGGCATCTTTTACTGACACTCTTCTAATAGAAGTATGGTCTTTGATCTAGTCACTGTTAAATTTTGACCCTTGCAGGCCCTGGAAGTATATTAGTTGGACTGACATGAGTACTTCTGTCATGTAGTTATTATTGCGGTCTCTTACCTAACCTCTCCCTCCTTGTTATTGGTAGCATACCTTATCATTGTCATAAGGTGTCTAAACTAATAGCAAATCTTTAATTTGGTTAAGGTCAATTTCGGTCCATCGCGCCTGATCGTTGGATTTTCCTGAAATGGCGGCTTCAGATAGTGTGAGTTCAGAGTCATTAAGTCCACTCTAGTTTGCTTTTCTTTTTGTAAGATAAAAATTCTACAGCACTGTCATAATTTAGAGCAAATTTTTGAGTTCAACACGTGATTGTGTGTCTTAACTTTCAGAGCCCGACATCTGCAGGAGTTCCTGCTCCTAAGATAAAAGACGATTGGTATCAAACAGAAACACATATTGTTATCAACATTCTGGTAAAGAATTTGAAGAATGATGATGTCACTGTCTCAATTGGAGATCAATCGGTAAGCTTGAGTCAACAGCTGATAGATGACATTTTAACTATTTATGAAACCATGTGTAATTTAATTTGCCCTCTTTCTCTATTACAGTTGAGTGTTGACCTCAAGCTTCCAGAAAAGCATACCTGCTTAATGTACAATTTAGCTCATCCAATTGTTTCTAACCAGTCCTTACATAAGGTTTTATCATCTAAGGTGAGATAAATGCACACCTTTGATTATTGCCTCTGTTTCATTTTCAGTTTCTTTTAAATTGTATGCTATCCTTTTCAGATTGAGATAAAATTGAAGAAAGCTGATGGTATAAGGTGGCAGAAACTTGAAGCTGAAGTAGAAGCCCCATCTCCAGAAGGTGAAATCCTAAACTCTATTTTAAGCTTTCCTTTGATTGTATTGGGGTTGTTATATTAATGATGTAATTTTTTTTCCCTGCAGCAGTGAAAGCTCAAAAGGAGAAAAACTGGGACAAGGTGGTTGTGGCATTGTCTGAAACTGAAGATGACAAGCCACAAGGTGAAGCTGCGTTGAATGCTTTGTTCCAGCAGATTTATGGAGAAGGGTCAGATGATGTAAGGAGAGCCATGAACAAGTCTTTTGTAAGTATTTTATTTGCTTTGTTTTCCTCATTGTATGAAAGCTTTTGCAATAGTTTTGCCTTTGTTTTCTCCTACTTGTCCAAGGTGGAGTCAGGAGGTACTGTATTGAGCACAGTGTGGAAAGATGTTAAGGAGAAAACCGTTGAAGTGAAACCTCCAGATGGTGTGGAGTATCGCAAGTGGAATGACTAAGTGCTGATGACTGAGTGAAACTTTTAAAATTCTCATTTCTTGTTCATTTGCTGTACTAACAACAAGATACAACTTAGCAAGCATCTTGCATGGAATCTAGTTATGCGCAGTTTGGGATTAGGCTGTCAAGAAAAGAATATCTAAAATTGATGAAGACTGATGCATCTGGTCTTGAAACTTCTGGAATAGATGAGTTGTGTGTGATGCTTTGAGATTCCTATTTTGTCATCCTGGACTTGGCTCTTTAATTTTACTCTTTGTTGAAATGGAAGTTAGCTGTTACTATTACAGAGATTTTCATGCCTAAAGTAGATTCTCTACTTCATATCTACCTCTGAATAATAGGAAAAGTCCATTAGGTCATAATTCTTGTTGTCTGTTGTATTAGTTTTGTGCAGACAATGTTATGTGTGATATAAAAGAAGACAAAAACCTTAAGAATTTCTGAATTTTTACTAATGTTTATGATAAATTAAGTAAATTGTTGAAGGTGTTCATATTTGTTTAGCATTAAATACTAAAGCCCAGTTATCAGTCAAGTATTGTACATTAGTTCTAACCAATGTGTAACCTGCAACTGTAATAGTGTCTTCAATGATGTTTGATTTTCTCTTTTACATATTAAAATTTCTTGTGAGCACAGGTTTTAAGTTTTCTTTCATGTACCCTTTATTTTGTATCTCTTTTTTTACTATGTTTGTGTTTTACATATGATCAGATCTCCAGTGATATTGACAAGATCAAATATTAAGACAGACATCAATAATTTAACAATTTGAATTTATTAAATATTTTTCAGTCACTATAAAATATCGGAATAAAAAATGTTTGTAACTAGGATGACAAATATTCATTTATAACAGAAAAATGAAGGCAAGACAGACATGGAGAATGGCAAAATGAAAATGACAACAATCAAAATGGGATCTCTCCATATTTACCAATACAATCACCGTAGTAGTTAACTACAAAATATATTTTAATATACATTGGAAAGTTTTACCAGCCAGATGACACAACTCAGTCATGAGAAAATTCTAGAGAAGACACAGAGACAGACTACTGAGGATAAACATACAGCTGCTAAAATCCTATTTTCCCTACGCTGAGCATCAAGGAGCTGGTCAATGTTGAAGATTTGACCATCTGGTGTGACATGAACCTTATTTTCAGAATATTCACGAATTCTGGACAAATTATCTTCCAGATTGATGCTGTGTGCCTGAACCGCCTCCAACACACTACTTTGTTCTTGTGCCAGTCTCTGAGAAATTTCCTTAATATTATTTGAAATTAGAAGTATATCTTTTGGTAAGTCAGCTTCTTGACGGGACAATAAAGTAGCTTGAGCAGACTCTTTAACAAGTTTCCTCAGTTCTCGCATTTTAAACTCATTATTTATGGAACTGCCACCAATACCAATCATTGTGCCTATTATGGAACCAATTATAGACCAATACTTTGTCCGTTCTGCTTGAATCCTTTCTTTCTCGTGGCTCTCCTTCACTGCTGACGACAAGAGTGAAAAGTTTTCTCGTTCTTCCTGCTCACACCTGTTAAAAAGCTCAGCCAGCCTGCGCTCATCCTTGATGATCCTGTGTTCCTGGGTAATCAACTGCACGTAGCGGTCTTCCCCTCGGGAGGTCCCGTCTAGCTCGGAGTAAATATCTTTCAGCTTGTCCCTCACCACTGCCAACTCTTTGCTCACATCTCGACGGGCATTTTGAGAGGCGACGAACCTGTCCTCTGCTGTCAGTACTTTATCCTGCGACAACCGCACCTCCCTCAAGCCCGTCACCTCCTCGTACCAAGCCAGCAACGTCCCGAACTTTTCGCTGATGAAATCCCTGGGAGATGACACCGTGGTTGCAACGGTTGCCGGTGCATTTGAAGACGATGACAGGAACTGGGAATGGGTTTGGCACTCGGTTGAGGTTAAGTTACTTAACCTCCCAGTTGAAACCAGCCTCAGATTTGAAGACAGCGCACGACAATTACTCAAAACCGTCATGATCGACGCTTTCTAGCACTTGCTGCTGAAGTGGTCTCCCAATCTTAGAAGCACTACCATCAGGACCGAGCCGAAGGGAAAACGAACTATCCCTCCAGGTCCCCGACACTTTGTAAGCAAGTCGGTAGGGGTGTGGGAGGTGTGGTGGGGTGGGGACTATCGGAACACTCCCCACTCCTCTCCGTCCGTCCCTACCCCTCGCCGGCCTGAACAGCTGATAAGAGAATCCGCAGCGTCGGGCACGGCGAAGTGCGGCCCGGGAATGAAATACAACAAGCCGCCAATTTCCTGAATGATTGTTTAATTGTGCCTTGCAATCCAGTACATTACATAGTAAAACGCTCAATGGGTATGCAAGGAGTCATGATACACGAAATTTGATAGGGTTTGTCAGATAAATATCGTGCATGACACATGAATGAAACAACTAAAAATAACAAGACAAAGAAGTTAGTATCCTAATTTACAGCAAGTTCAGTAACAGTATGTTACAGAGGAATAGCTGTTTGGTGGGTTGATTCAAAAAATAGGATTTGAGAGATCAAAATAATAATAATACCTTCAGTAAGATATACATGTAACAAAATGAGATTCTTACCAAGTTTACTCTTAAGACTAGAAAAGAAGAATATTTACAAATATTTGTCAACAGAGCAAAAGGAGCCTAAGTAACAAGTTAGGGAATAAAAATCAAACGATCAGTAAAATTTTTAAGTGTCCATTGAGTCCTCATCTTTTGGCTGTAATTGAGCGAAGCGTTCAGACATAGATACCTTAGTTGAATTTATAAGTAAATCCGCACGATTTTTGACAGTTACAGAATTGACAAGTGGTGCGACATTATTTAGAACGCTCCGTGAACACGCAAGAGGAGGAGGAGTGTCAGCATGCCTGTTCTGAACCTGGCCTATTTCATTCTGCAACTCGGAATTTAAACCACCCCGTGCAGTCTGGAAACAATAGAAGATGTTAGAAAATGTAAATGTTGCAGAGATGACTGTATAACCCGAATATAGAACTCACTTGTATCCTGGTGTGGTTGCTGGAATTAGCATTCGGAATGGGATTCTCAAAAGTAATGTAATTTGGTCCACTAGTGGTTCTCCTGTAAAGGCTATCATCTTCACAGAACCTGTTTTGTTGATAAATGGGCACAGACCTTTCACCTACACCATTCATTAGGTTGTGGTTTGCAGATAGTTGGTTGGTTGATGGGTAACCTTGATTGTGATTCATCAGCACTTGTTGATTCTGGTAGTTCATTCCATAATTATTAAACGATTGGGCTGACATTTGACTACCATTCAATCCGTAACCAACATATGATTGGGGACCATAGCCAAGTGAATTATTAGCAGCTATGTGGTTAAAAACACTTCGTCCACTCACGCTACTTGTGCCACTCATTCCACAATTGAAAGATGGTTGTTGAACCATTTGATTGGGGTTCAAAAAGGCATGAGAACCTAAAACTGACGTATTGGAGGCCCTGGTTATGGTAGTAATCACAGTTCCTGCATCAGATTGCTCTTGCTTGTAAGCTGTAATGTTTCCTCCTAGGACCTGACTAAGTTTTTTCAAATTAATAGCACTTAGGGGCTGCACTTGTTGGTTGGCTGAAGAAGAAACAGCAATTTAACCACGTGATACAACATGGAAAAGGAGAGTGCAAGCTAAGAACAAAAGATGTAAACTTACTATTATACCGGTCCAAATCTTCCTGACTTATACCATGGAAATCAGAGTAGCTGTAAAAAAGGACACTTTCAGATCATATCTATCAAAAACAAAAAAACACACAAAGCACACTATTGAGCTTACTGCTTCCTTGAAGCTTTCAGTTTACTGGCACGGTCAGGGTCAGGCTTTGGCTGGTTCACATATTTCTGCAAATCGAACAGAATTATTTTGGTTCATTGATTCCAACATTCACTACCATTGACACATTACATGACCAAACTCACATTTTGATATGGGAACTGCCGGTTATACGGTCTATGGCACTTAGCCTGGCCTACTTTATATCTTGCCGCCTGCTGAGCTGGTGTCCACCCGAGTCGGTGGAAGACACTATTAGCCGGGGCATTCTGCCTCATCCGGTTCAAAAAGTTCCATTGCTGCCTTTTTCTATTAGCCTGATTCAAAATCCAAATCCAAATCCAAAATGAGAGACAGAAAACAAAATAAAAACATGTGAACAACATCCAACAGGTGCTACTTACAGGCGTATTGGGCCCATTGCCACCTAGACGCCAGTTTTGAGACCTAAATCTTCGTCTGTAGAAAAAATGTCGTCGATACGGGTAATTTCGTCGACGTTTCCCTTGATTCTTATTGTTTCTTCTTCCGCTCCTGAACTGCAAATTATGGCTCACGGCAGCCCTCATCTGCTCATGCTTGATGATATCATCTGGGAAACAAGAAACCTATTAACGTTCAATCACAGCTAAATCCAATCATAAATTTTCCATGAGAAGTTCTTTAAAGAGTCGTCACTTCAAGTTATGATCGAGCACTGAATACTTTCACACAGGTGGTAAACAAGGATCGTCGGTAACCATAACCTGCCAGAGGTTCAGAGAACCCTAACCTGAGCTCAAGATGGACATTGTTCCAATCACAAAACTATCCACCACAATTCCTAATCTCTACACAAGTAAATGTAATGGGAAATGATATTACAAAACGATTTCTTACCCAGTTTCATGTTTATCTTGACTTCGGGAGGCAAGGGAGCCAGTTCTCCTGGGTCTCCCGATGTATCCATTTGTTCAGTCATGATGAACGTCACGATCAACCCCTGTGAGTGCTGAAAAAACGAATGTAACTTTTGGCCTACACTAAGCAGTACAGATGTACAGGTTACACCTCACTTCAACAAAACAAACTCTAGGGCGAGCGAGCTCGGCATTCCTCGTTTCCCCCAGACTACACCGTCGCGTCGCCGCCACAGCACAGCACAGACACAACAAGTCACCGAGAGAGGGCGGGGGCGGGAGGAGTGGGGGGCGGAGGGCGTACTCGCCAAGTCAAATGGGGACCCGAAACAAAACCAAATACCAACCATACACGTATCGAGGGGGATTTCGTGGTGATTTGCCTTCGCACGGCAGATTGGTCGGTGTGTTACACAGTTTAAGTTCCAAGCCCGAGTCTGCTTTCATTTTACGAGAGGACTTTGACTCGCGGGGGATCCTGGCGAACAACTTCCGGTCATTCCCTCCGGAATGTAAACTCCTTTGTTTTGGAGTGGGGGTTGGATTTGTGAGCGAATACACGCCTTACGTTAGAACAAAGGGCCATGGGCCATGTGTGACCATGAGTGGAGGGGTGATCCCCCCCCTCCCCTACTCAGCGACAGAGATGGCGTTCTGTGCCTCGGGAGCAATCTCGGGGGGATATTCGGGAGATGTACGGAAGCTTGTGGGGTTCGGAGCTTCTGTTTTCCTTCCTCTGAATCTGGCAGTTGCAGACATGCCACGAGGGGCAATTCACATACCACGTGACCGAAATGGGGAGGTGTGTGTGGGCGGGGGGGGGGGGGTCAGCCACAGGTCACGCTCCTATATTAAGTACATGGGAAGGTTAGGTTAGCCAGGTCACGCGGGGGGAGGGAGGGGTCTAAAAGTGGCCTATTTTGGGTCACGTGGTATATGGATGCCCCCCACTCGGAGCGTAGCGAGTAGAGCACAGCGGCTTCGGCCGTGTACGAAGGGAATCTGTGTCGTGTCCCCCAAATCTTTGCAGGGGCGGACCCCTACCATCGATGGGGTCAACCCAAACCAGACTGAGATAGAGGATCACTTCAGTATAATGGAGTCCAGGAGGCCGTGGTTAGCGGAGGGGGCCTCGCGCAGTGGGGCGGGCTAGGTGTTGCCGGGAGATCCGTCCGGCTCAGCCGGGTAGCGGGTTCTAGTGCTTTGTCCCGGGGCCAACTAGCAGCCGTAAAGTACCGGCTCCCGTAAGATCACCGAAGCTGAAGGCAGGGGTCCTGGCGGAAGCCGGGACGACATAGGTTTTGCCCTCAACGGTCAACAGACCATCAACCCTTCATTTTGAAACCACAAATTGCGGTTTGAAAACAGCCAGCTCCGTGTCGCAGCTCGCTCGCAGACCCATGGCGTGGCGGTTGCGGTTGCCTTGAGCTCTGCCTCCCCACGGCGGCACGGCGGCGGGGGTGTGTCATCGGGGGCGTCGCGTGCCGCCGGAGGATGCCGTGGTCGGTCGCAGGTTCGGCACGGTCAGGGGGCAGGTCGCCGGGTGCAACGCGCAGGTGCGGCCACTCGCCCCTCCCCCCCCGCGCCCAGAGAGACTCCGTGTGTCAGCGGCGGGCCGAGCGGCGGTGTGGCGGCAGTGTCTCTACCGCCGCGGCCGCGACTCCCCTAGGCCCCCGCACGGCTCTGCAGCACTCCGCAGCTCCGCTCCGCCCTCAGTCCGCGCCGGCCCGGGCAGTGTGATACGTCGTGAGGTCGTCGCCGTGCCGACGCCATCGCCGTGTCCGGGACGATCCTGGTGGTGCCCGCGCGCGACGGACGACGGGGGAGTCTGGTGCCGTCGCCGTCGTCGTGGTACTCCGACGTGCCCTCCGTGACCTCAGCGGGGGAAGGCGCTCCCGGCCGCCCCGTTCCAAGACTCGACGTACTTGTCCACGGCCCTCTACAGATGGTGAGTACCGCATTGGAGGGCGGTGAGCTACAAGCGGCATCCCCTGAGCAATACTATCTCCAAGGCGGTGCCTTAGCGTGCTGTAGGCGCTGTAGGCCACCCCACTGGATCAGTGCCCCGCGTGTCCCTCCCTGCTGTGTTACCGTCGGGGCCAAAGCGTTGAACAAGCTGGTGCTATGCGGCAGGGATGCGGGCCCGGTTGGTACCTGTTGCGTGACACAGAGGGCGCATGTGCCGCCCTACGGTCCCCAAGGGGATGCTCTGGAGTCGAATGGGTTGCCTATCCGCGCCGTGCGGAGGCACCGCCCGCCAGATAGGCAATCCATTCTACACCCGTGCAGGTCGGACCCTGTTACCCGCGCCCGCGCTACCGGTCTGAACTTTTCTCACCTGCGAGGAAAACACGCGGACAACGGGACGGTTGCAGCGATAATTGCATCGCGTAGAAGCGGAAATCCTGCGGGGGGTGAAGTGTCGTGCCATCACTCGACCTCTCCTTCCTTTAAAAATTCGAGATCGCGGGAATCGAACCGCCGACCGGCGCGTCAGAGTCAGGCCGTGCGGGCGCCAGGCACGCTGATGACTGCAAGCAGAAGCTAACCGCCGTCGTCTTGTATTCTTCAGAGTTACAGTCCAATTTTTTCGGGACGCGAAATGTTGGTCCGATGCAGTACATCCCGTCTCTCTCGCACACAGTAGTGTTGCACGGGCTGCTTCGGTTCGCGCGCTCTCTCTCTCTCTCTCTCTCTCTCTCTCTCTCTCTCTCTCTCTCTCTCTCTCTCTCTCTCTCTCTCTCTCTCTCTCTCTCTCTCTCTCTCTCTCTCCGGGCCGGGACCGCGGGGACCTTGTGCTGCACCGGCATGCCTGATCACGCTCCCGGGGGGCCATTGCTGCCGTGTGCTAGCCGCCTTCCTCTCCTCCGAGTTCCTGGTAGCCTGAACACCGAGGGGGCGTCCTCTCTCGACAATCATGACCCGACTGTTACTGGTATGACTCCGGCCCAGACCGGCTGGTATTACATCCAAAAGTATCAATTTCCCCCCGTTGAGAATTTCGGGAAAAGTATAGTCTTATTCTCACAAAATTTCGATTACATTCTATCACTGTTATTTGTCACATTTTGTCGGTGTGACCCGACGAGTAATTGAATGGATTTCCCCCCTCGCGAATATCGCCGTACTCTGAGCACAGAAGGGCGCCAGCCGGGTAGGCAACCATGGCCTCTGCATGCACGCGTGTCGTGCGGGCTGGCCTACCCTGGCACTCGCAGGCGCTCGGCGTTACTTGATGGACGACGCCTTGCCCGCTGCACCCGTGGAGGCGGCGTCCGAGCGTCACAGAGTTTGTGGAGATGTGAACTTTCAAGAAAATTTTTACAGAAATGTGGCTGAAAAAGTCGTTTTTTTCAGTTTGTCGTGAAATATTTCCCGTTGACGGCAAAACCCTAAGAAAATTTGAGAACTACTAACTTTGCATCTCTGGAGTAGCTTGTGGTCGACTTTTCGGGGCGTCATCGGGGCGCCGGGGACCAGGCGCACCCTGTCTGCCCCCACCGAGGCCCCCGGCGACGAAGGCAGAGGGGTGGAGACCGCGGGGGCGGCGGGGGCGGCGGGGGCGGCAGGGGCGGCGGCAGAGTAGGGCATTCATATCAGCCCGGGATGACAGCAAATCGGTGGCGAGCGAGAGGGAAGATTGCCGGAGGCGGGCGGGGGAGAGAGACGGGTAGCCTGCCACGTGACACGTGCCGCACGTGAGCTCGCACGGCCCCACGGCCCCGGTTCACGACCGGAAGGTCCACAACACAGCCCCCCCCCCCCCCCCCGCTCCCGGCCCATTGACCTGTTCACAAATTTAGATCCTGCCATAACGGCTTCGCAGCTTCGCGGCGGGCTAGGGATTTAAAGGCCGGTAATATTAACGGTAAGATTCGGTAAGTTACCGGTAAATACCATAAAAACTTACCAATCTTTCCGCAACTTACTGTAAGATTGAATCTTACCGGTATTTTTAAATCCCTGCTCGGGGCCCCTCGCGGCACTAGTTATTTGCAATAGAGTACTCCGGAGAAGCTCAGAACGGAAATGAGAAGTCGTAACGAAGAATAAGAATTCAGGGGAAGTATGAGAAATCGAGCATTCGGAACCTAACTGGCCTTCAAAAATCACGCGAGTTCTCATATTTTCTCCGAGGTTCTTCTTCTTCGTTACAACTTCTTACTTCCGATTCGTGCTTCTCCGGAATACTCTATTATAGGAAAAGAAGCAAAACTGCCGCGGACACTCGGGACTCGGTGTGGGGTATTTCTATTTCTCTCGGTCAGGGTTGGATCGGGCGGGCCGGTCAGTAGTACGCTCCGCCAGTCGAGGTGCGGGCTAATCACAGCCTCTACGGCCGGTATTTAAAAGACAGCCTCTTGTATTTAAAAGTGTTCAGCAAACTTCATCGGCAGCAGCAGTAACAGCACCAATACCAATCTCAGTGACGTCACCAAGGGACGTCATGTGATTAGGGCCCTCGTCTACGCCCGCTGCCCTCCCCCCCCCCCCCCTCCTGCCCGTCTCCAGCCGGGGCTCCGGCCTCGGCATTGACCTAGAAGCAGGTACCCAAGAAGGAAGGAGCCATTCTGTCAATACTCTTTCCGCGGTGGGGTACTCTAACAGGAAGCGACAGGGGGGGGGGGGGGGTTCTGAGGGCCATAGGGCGCCCAGGGCCAAGTCCAGGGTTGGGCACCGTCCCTCACACAACAATCAATGTACATTCTTCTTAGCAGATGATACCTCAAAACACTGACATTAAAGCTAAAAATCAAAACTTAATTAGTTTGCGGTGTCAGCTAGCTCCCGATTAGTCGAAAAGGCGTAGCGAGTGCGGCAAACTAATAATATAGGGTGGGCCAGCCCGCACCAGGGGGCCAGACCGTGTGGAGATGGCCTTGACTGCCTGAAACTGCGGCCAATGATACACCTGGTATAAGGTGGGTCAGCACCAGGGGGGGACCTGTTGGGACCTCTCTCTCTCTCTCTCTCTCTCCTCTCTCTCTGGCTTCGCTCTTCGCTCGCTTGACCAAGGGTCTCTACCGAAACCGAAAATAAACTTTCCGGTAAACAAATTTGCCTCAGGAAGATGTTCTTTCATTTCAAATATCTTCGGCTCTCCAAGCATAATACCACAAAAGATCAGTTCTGTCTTTATCAGACACACACATAAAACTTTATTTTCAAACATCCTAATCCCTTCAGAGGACGACATTTAGAGGGGGGTATGTCGGGATGTTGTTTGCATGCCCACGCTGACCTATTTTCGCATTTTCGAGAACCCTGGCGGTAAACGCGGATCCGAAATGCATGGTCAATATTGGCGATGATCAGCGGTGCTCGTTTTGGAGGCCAAAGAAAGTTCACACGTGTCGTGCGCGCCTGGTGGACGGGCAGTTCTGCCAACCGATTTACATACTTGTCGCCGGCACTATGACGGGCGCCTATGACGCTCTTCCTTCAAATGCGGGCGTCAAGACTGGCCTTGTTGAATGTTGCTGTTCATTTGCGGGAGCAACTAAGGCAACTAGCACTACACTCGCCATCCAGCTTCAATGCACTAAGATTCCGCCCACTGATCCGACCGGGAGAGGTGAACCGGTCGCCCTGCCAGACCGCATCTCACTCTCTTCATCTCTCTCTCTCTAGCTTCCGACCCGCCGTCCCCTTCGCTCCCGTTCTTTATCTGTCAGAGACCTATTCTTCTGTGTTGTTTTCGTTTCCCTTTTTGGTCCGTTTAAGAAACAGGTCTTTAGTTGCTAACTCACTTTGGTGGATCCCCCCCGGGTGCAGACGTCAGAGGGGGCTGGGCACAGAACCTATGCACAGAACCTATGCTTCGCAATACAAACAACCACAATTCTTCGCAAGCTTGCAAAGAATTTTCTTTGCAAGCATTTGACAGTGTGCGTCCATCTGCACAGTTGTCAAAAATGATTTGCGTTTTTTGCACCCATCGTAACTGGTAGGGCAAGTCGCAGAACATACAAACATACAAAATAAACATGCATTGGAAGACGTCACTCTCGACGTTAGCAGGTGCAGGTGCAAGGTGCAATAACCTCTGCGCTTCGTCTGCTGAACTTGCAAATGTGGTCGCTGAGCACCGCCAACACGTTCTTATTTCTTTCCTACTTACTCTGCGAGTAGACGGACGTCTAAGAGCGCGTCGGAGTGGTGGGAGGAAAAGTCGAGTCGGTTTGTCGACTTAACCAAATTTGCGGTCGACTAAAGCTTTTCAGCTTCACGCCAACGTCGAGTTGTTGTTATTTTGTGCCTAAAGTTTAGCCTGCTATCACCAAAAAAACTGTGCTCAAAATCGACCTAGCTAATCGACCTTCTGCGACAGCGTGATCTGAAAAGTCATCGTCTGTCCGGCCGGGCCCGCCACATTCCCCATCTCTGTTACTCCCCCGCACTTGCTATTGTTCTCTGTCGTCTCCCGTGGCCGTCGCAGAATGTTGCGACATGAATGTGTTGACGCGAGGGAGACCCCGCTCCGTTGCCCTTCGTCTTCCCGTGTTTAGGTTTGGGCTGGCCGTCGGCTGGCCGTCGGCTGGCCGTCGGCGACACGTGGGTGCCATGGGCCCCGCCTTGGGGGTGAGGCGGGGTCGGCGGCCGGGGTCATCCTAGACGTTGGGCAAACGCGAGCACTCCGTGACGTCTGACCAGAGGAGGAAGGCTGAGGGCGAGGGGGACTTCACTTGAAAAAACCGGTGCACAGTGGAAAACAAAAAAATAAAAAAAAAAAAAAAAATCAAGTTGAGAAAAATTCAAAAAAGTCAAATATACGACACAAAATGTTCAAAAAATCAGAAAAATGACGGAGAAAAATTAAAAAAAAAGTCAGAGAGAAAACCAAACATTCAGGTTTAAACCGATATTGTATTCAGAAAAATCAATTCTGCTTGGTATATACATTCAAATGCCATGATTTAAATCGGTATACATCGAGAAGGGGCAGTGATGACCCCCTCGGCTGAGGGCTTTGTGGGTCAAACCTCCCGTTCGACACCGGTTAAGGCGTAACGTGACAAACGTTTGAAGCGTTACCCGCAGCTACGCTTGTTTGGAAGCGCAGTGCTCCTATGAAAATGCATGTGACTGCTCCCTACGCTTCAAGAAGAGCTTGACGATGTGCTTCAGGCAGGCATGCTTCAGAACGGGCTTAAGATTACGCCTCAGTTCTGAGAGCTCTCCACCGATTTTGTCAGTTTGGTTTCCATCTACCGTGGATTACCGTTTTCGCAAGTCGGCTGGGCAGTAATGCCAACATTGATAAGCAAAACCAAATATGAATCCGAACAATTCCCAGGACGCACACGCCCCGCGCGGCAACTCTGAGAGGGGAACAAAAGTCGAGTGGACGCTGAAAAATAGAATAGCGCGCGCTCCTGGTGGGCTCGGGAGGAGCAATCAGAAATGAATTAGAACGACGGTCGGGGTATTCGGGGCGCAGTCCGTGCTGTTCCCTCCTGCCCTTCCGCGAGGGGCGGGGCGGGGCGGGGCGGGGCGGGCGGGGCGGGGTCAGGAGGGAAATTGTTCTGTCAGCGGATGGGCTGGGCCGCGGCTGCCCCGGCGGCCCCGGCAGGCCCCCGGCAGGGTAGGCAGGTTCACCTCGTGCAGCGCAGGGGTGTCTGGCGGGCCTGCCTACCCCGCAGGCTGACCGCTCTACTGCCGATGAGATGCGGTTTTGGCGGACGTTTTTCCCGATAGTCCGCCCGCTGTTATCTTATCGTTGTTCGCGCCGTGTCAGAGGTGACGTCACCGGTGCACGCGAACTCGCGGGAGAAAGTGGAGGTTTCAAACTTCGGAAGCATAGTGACTTGACCGGCGAGACCGAGCTGCCGCCAAGCTGGTCGAGAAACAACAGTCCCACTAACTTCCTCTCGTTTCCGTTCTTGTGACCCCATTTTTCAACTCCTCCCGCCAAGTCTCACTCCGGTCTCAAATCTTCGATGTAATGGCAATACACTTTTCAAAGCAGTCTCTTCAAGCAGCCCCTTATCGCCGAAACGGTCGGAAATAATGACCTGCTCATTGTTAGTGTTCCTTATCGTGAGAAGCGCTGCGCTTGCGGCTTCTGCAGACCCTCCACTCGAGTGCCTGTCATGCTTTGACCAATTTTTCCCCCCCGCTTCCCGCACGCGGCGGTACGAGTCATAGCGTGGACCCCTCAGCTCGGGGTCAGTTCGTTGGGACGGACGAGCGCACCTGAGCGCACCTGCCGTGCGGAGACGACTTATGGACCCCAGGATCCCACGGGCCCTGCGGGGGGGGGACCCAGGGGGACCCAGGGGGACCCAGGGGGACCCAGGGGGACCCTAAGACCTCTGAGCTCCCAGATAGATAATACGCTGTCGTTGCCCGGCCCGGCCGATGGGAGGAGTAGTTGTGCCCCGTGCGTGAGTGCAACAACACCTGATGTACTTCTGCCGGCCGGAGAGAGAGGAGTCTCAAACAGCATCGTCGTTTCCGTAGGATATAAATCAACCCTGAATTTTTTTTTCGGTGTGAGTCCCCGTAAATTGGCATTGTGTTAATTGATGTTTGTTTGTTTGTGTGTGTGTGTGTGTGTGTGTGTTTTTTTTGTGTGTGTTTTTTTAATTCTAACTGTTTTGTGACTTTTCGAAAAAAAAAATTCGATACCCATGTTGAAAAAAAAATAACATCACATAAAAACAACAACACCGGAGGTGTCAAATTAGTTCAGCACTTTTTTTTTTTTTTTTTTTTTCTTATCTTGTTTCGGCTTAGCGGACCGGGTGGACCGGGTGGACCGGTCCGGATTAGCCGCAGAGAATTCCTTCACACTTTAAACAATTAACATGCTGATGGATGGTTGGTATGTGCCGCAGAACGCTATGGCACCCCTGGATGCGCTAGCAGCCCTGGTGCTGCTCATGCTGCTGTGCTCCACGTCCCGGGTCGTCCGCTTCTACACCAAGTGGACCATTTTCGTCGTGTGGGCCACGCTGTCCGCCTGCCTGCCCATCCCGCTGATGCTGCTGCGGCCCAAGCACTGGAAAAACGCTCTGTAAGTTTCATGAAAATAGAAAAAAAAATTAAAACGAGAAAAAAAACGGGGGAAATTATGTGACATGCGCGTTTTCTTAAATACACGCACTCTGCCATGAGGCAGTTTTCGTCTCAAAAAATATTAGAGTACTACGGAGAAGCCCGAAACGAAAGTAAGAAATCGTACCGAAGAAGAAGAAGAAGAACGCTGCACAAAGTAAGAGAAATCGAGTGATTTTTTAAGAAGGGCGGGGTTCTGAAAACGCGATTTCTCACACTTTCTCCAGCGTTCTTCTTCGTTACGAAATTTCGAACCCAAAACCGGGATGACTGTACACAGCCGTACAACTGCTATCAGTGTGTGGAAACCACGCTCAAAAATATCACTGACACCCTTTCCTTCAGATTCGAGACCCGAAATAGACAAACTTGGCGCCAGAATTCCAATAATGGGGTCACATGGCCTTTTCTGTGCGGAAATAGGGAAGTTACCCCTAACTCCTGTTGCCGCGTCGGTGGAGCTGACCGCATTGTCTGAGCGGCCCTAACGGGATTCACCTTGGACACGTGATGGCCCTGGCCCGTTTTAATTCCGGCGCGGCCAAACTGAACCAGGCGCGAACCAAAGAAACAGCGGATCGGCGGGGCTGCGGCTGAGTGTCGAGTGACTCGTATAGTATCGCCTACGATAACCCCACTTAGTCAGTGTTATTACATGGGTGGCACGCTAGGAGGAATGCACATGCGATTCAATATCGCAGTGGTGGCGGTCGTGGCGGTGCAAAGTCCGCTCGCATAAAGTGCAGAGGCGCATAAGGAAGGTGCGTGCTTGGACGCTACCGCCCATATCAGAACACCATTCGTGTTTTGGTATTAAAATTTAAAAATAAAAAACAACTTGAACCTTGCCTTGTTTGGAATGCATTTTACATCAATTTTTCATCGATTTTGTATGGAGCCAAAATTCCCGCGATTCCCGGGAGTTGTGTGCTTGTTTGTTGACTTTGTGTTCCTAACTGAATCGTTGTGCCAGGTTCCCGGCCCGCAGCCTGCGGGTGCTGTCCCGGTTGTTCGGGATCCGCATGGAGGTGTCCGGCACCGAGAACGTGGTCCCCACCGGCTGCGTCGTCCTCGTCAACCACCAGAGCCTGCTCGACCTGCACGGTAACTACAGCCCACAATCTGCGTATCACTTTAATCCACGATTTATCCGCCCATGGGTTTACGGCCCATAAGTTGGAGTCGTCGCCGTGTTTACCACAAGGCGAGCCCATGCGTCAAGACGTGTAGCCAAGGGGCAGTGATTGACGCCCAATGTTTTTCGGGCTGCAGCCCGATTTTGCGGAGTAGCGCGGCACGGGGAGCTCTTCTCGGGATTCGGTATGATAAATTTTCATGAGCACAAATGGCGCCTGTTGGGCAGGCAACCGCGACCTCTCATGCACGCGTGCCGTGCGGGCCGTGGTTAGGTCCAGAGCGGGTGCGACACACACCAATCGATACGAGAGACGAGACACGGGCTCGCCTCTTATTGACTGTCCGCACGTCTCAAGAGGGCCGATAGGGCAGCACTAACGTTGGCCCTCGCTGACAAATGATGACAACAACACCGTGAACAGCGCGGGGCCGCAAACACACACTGTACCGATTGTTTTCCATCCCAGAAGCGCACTTTCTTTCTGCCAACCCGATTGGCAACACGGTTCGGACGATATCTGTTTGCGCGTGGCGCTGCACGTAACACAAACAAGTGCAATGTAGGCGAGTCCGCTCTGCGGCCAGGCTAGGCTTCACACTGAAAATAATAAAAGTGCATCCGACGTTTTTCGGAGAAATTCTTATTGATTTGCGGGGGTAGTTGAAGAAGACGGAATTATTGGGGAAATTCAAAAAGTTGATTATGGCACCGAAGTCATATAAAAACAGAACTTAGCTTAGGGAAAAAATAAAAAATTCCACTCATAAAATCAGGACCAAGTTTTCCCGATATCTACAACTTTCAGCGGGATTTCACGGCATTGCAGGCCAACGTGACGGGTTTCCACTTAATGCCTCCGGACAGCACCGGGGCGGCATCGGGTAATTCGCGGCATTTTCCGCGCGCGCGGTGCCCGCCGGGGCAGTGCGAAAAATAAACGCGGTGGTACTCCTCGGCGGTGGGGTACTCCTTCAGCCCCAGCCGGGACGTAAAGGAGAAGACAGCAGAAACTGCGGCGCGGAGGCCAGAGGACGCACGGGAGGGCCGTGCCGGCCGTGCCGCTGTGTGCAGCCTCAGCCTTGGCCTTCACCGTGCCGTGGGCCGTGGGCATGACAGGGGCTCTGTGAGGTTCGCGGGGGCACGGGGGGCACGGGGGGCACGGGGGGCACGGGGGCACGCGGGGCACGGGGGGCACGGGGGACACAGGGGGCACGGGGGGCACGGGGGGCACGGGGGGCACGCGGGGCACGGGGGGCACGGGGGCGCAGGACACGCACTGCTCCCGCTGCGGCCCAATCTGAGCCCCTCAGAGGTTTCCAGTTCGCTCCCGAAGGCACGACGAGGCGCGGCACTGTCGCGTGACGTCACCCGCGTACGATGTATTTTAAAGACGGCCGAATTCAGTTTGGCGTGTAGTTGTCAGGGGAAAAATTATTTTGGCGCTGAAATGTCTTTACGGTTTGGACTGTACATGAGTACGAAATTGCCTTCGAGAGTGAATGAAACGGAAGCTGAAAGACAGCAACACTTCCAAACCGGGAAATCTTCAGGGCGGGTATGAGAAACTTGAACGGCGGTTTGAGTGAATTCGGATGTTATTTCGCTTCTGAGCCGCGTTGGGAGGAAGCGAGGAAGTTAGTGGTGGGTCACATATCGTGGCCAGACCGTCTCGCACCTCACGAATTTCCCATTAAATTAATGACTGAGTGGCCGAATGTGACGGCAAATCGAAGCCATCGACATGGATTGGATGGCCGATGGCTGGGAGGGCGGCACTCCACACCAGCAACAGTATAATTATTTAAAGCACCGACACTTCAAGTCGATCGCTCCGCCATGGTTCTAATGTATTCTGTACGGCTAATCAGGATTACTAAATCGTGATAATGAGCCCCTCTCACTCTGGTGGGTGGGGGGCGTGGCTGACAGGAAAAAATAGAGTACTCCGGAGAAGGCCGAAAACGGAAGTAAGAAGTCGCAACGAGAAAGACGAACGCTGGACAAAGAATGAGAAATCGAGTGATTTTCGAAGAGGAGTGGGCTTCCGAAAACGCGATTTCTCATGCTTCTTCTGCGTTTACCTTCTTCGTCGACTTCTTACTTCCGTTTCGGCCTTCTCCGGAGTCCTCTATCACGCGGTTGGACTCTTTCAGAACCCGCGAGCGCTGGGCGCTGTTGTGAACGATCCGGTCATTTTGGTAATTTTAATAATTAAAAATTGTTCATGGGCGCCGCGTACGACTGTCGTGTCGACAAAACCTAGACATGTTTTGATTAGACCGGGCTCGCACCTCTGAGTATCACGGCCTGACGGCCTGCCCACAGCCTCCGGGCTCCTTTATGACGACTCGTTACAGCCTACAGGTCTCTCGCGCTGGCCAGTTTATTTTTGTTCTCGGCTCCATTTCCGCACGCGACGCATATCCCCAAATGCGGCCCAGTCGCGCGCACACGTGAGGGTCTCTCCCGTGTTGGCCACGCTCAGTACCGCTTTGGGGGCCTTTCTCCGGCGGCAGGGGCCGCGGCAGCATGCCAGGGCCGGACGAGGCGGGGCGGGGCGGGGCGCGGCGGATCTCGAGATGACATGACCCGCTGGCACCGCCTTCTGGCATCGTCCTCTCTCTCTCTCTCTCTCTCTCTCTCTCTCTCTCTCTCTCTCTCTCTCTCTCTCTCTCTCTCTCTCTCTCTCTCTCTCTCTCTCTCCTCCCTCTCTCTCTCAGGGACATGACTCACGCCACCTCCGCGCTTCCGTTATTGCGGTGGCGGTTGACAGGGCAGGGTGGTGAGCGGTGCAGCGCCGGACGGGCGCAAAGGTCTCCCCGCGGGCACGCGCCGGCACGAACCGGCCACGCCACGCCACGCCGCCCCGGGTCAAGGTCCAGCGGCCACCTTGCGAGGTGCAGAGGCTCAGTGGACGTGATAAGCTTGCCGAATCGCCGCGTCTGTGGCGATCGGAAGCCAACGAAGCGAGACGCCGAAGACCGAAGGGCGTTCGGGTGCGGGGAGCCGGGGAGCCCCTGGGAGGTAGACAGCCGCCGGCCTGCAGAGCAGCCGTGCGCGGCGGGATTGCCTACCCGGAGTTCGCAGGCGCTAACCCGCCGTACCCACTACTGGGGTCGCCTCTCCCGCGGGCGCCGTGTTCTCACTCTCATGGCTCGACCACCCGGCCGTACTGGGGCACTCCGTCGTGACCGTGCTCACGGGGGTTGCCGTCGTCGCCAGGTGGCCGGGGGCCGCCGGGGGCGACGCACATTAGGCCTGCGTCTGCAGCGCCCGAATCGATAGCGCCTTCATATTGGATAAGCAGGCATATTGATTACAAGCAGCCGGGGCACGCCGGGGTGGGAGGTCTCCGAGGGACACCGCCGGGCCAACGCCGAGGAGACCACCCGGGCGACAAACTCACGCTGCTCTCTCTCTCTCTCTCTCTCTCTCTCTCTCTCTCTCTCTCTCTCTCTCTCTCTCTCTCTCTCTCTCTCCCCTGGCGTGTCCAACTGACGCGGCGCGCGCAGGGAGGCTCGGCCGCCAACCGCCGCCAACCACCGCCGTCTTCGGCGTGTCCGTGGGACCCCCGTCGAACCCCCGCGCCGTCGTCATGTTTTGACGAAGATTAATAAGGCAGCGGCCCATCCATGCCATCGATCCTCTGTGTGCATGCCCCCGGCCCGGCCTGGCCGCCCTGCGAAGAGAAGCCACCACCACCACCACCACCACCACCACCACCACCACCACCACCACCACCACCACCACCACCAACACCACCAACACCACCACCACCACCACCACCACCACCTGACTCCGCCGCCGGCATCGTCAATACTGAAACATTTAGGCCGGCTCCTACCCCTCCCCTCCCCCACTCTCCCCCGCTGTCGTCAGGTACATTCACCTTGCACTTCGCGCGGATTGACCCCTCCGAATAGACCCGAGCCGAAAGGTCTCCGGGATAGCTGGGTCGGGGCGCCTTGCGGCCTCCTGGGGCCTATCCGGGGCCTCCGGGGCGCCTCCGGCCTCCGCCCCCAGCGGGGCCCCGGAGTCCCCGTCGGGGCCCTTGGGACCAGAATAACACACCCATATCCGCGACGCGGGCCAAAAACAGAAAGGTACCATTGCGTGCAGAGAAGCCGGAGGAACACATCTGGAACCGAGTCCCGGCCCGGACTTTGTTTCTTTTCCTTCGAGGAATCTGCCAGAATGGTGAAAAGTTTCCCCCTGCGCTCTTCGAAAAGCAAAATAAAATGAGAACCGAAGCGCGGCGCCCCAGCCGGTGTGATAAGGTTGATACGGCCTTGGCCCCGTGTGACCTGGTGACCTGTCTGTTGCAGTGCTGGCCGAGCTGTGGGTGGTCATGGACCGGTGCACCGTCATCTCCAAGCGCGAGATCTTCTGGCTGTGGCCGTTCGGGCTCGCGGCCTGGCTCTGGGGGACCATCTTCATCGACCGGCTCAACCCGGAGAAGGCGCAGGGCACCATCAACAAGACGGGCGAGACGGTGCGAGTCCAGAAGGTGAGAGTGCGGGACGGAAAATCCGTTTTCGAGCGTACCCCAAAACGTCATGGTCCACATAGTTATTTTAAAAGGTGTGCTGAAAATTCACAATGACAGAAATAAATTAAGACCAAAACCATATGGGAAATACATCTCATTTCATTCAGATTCACAAAGGTGTGCATCAAAAAAAAAAAATTGGAAGCAGTCTTTTTCTTTTCCCCGGGCTGAGCAGGGTTCTACTCCCACCGAGGCCGTACGTCTCGTGGTCAGCAGTGACCAGCAGTGACCAGTGACTGAACCTATCCTGTTCTGTTCCCTCCTTTCCCGCAGAGGCGCCTGCTGCTCTTCCCTGAGGGCACCCGCCACGGCGGCCACGACCTCAAGCCCTTCAAGAAGGGCGCGTTCCACGTTGCCATCGCCTCCCAGACCGCCATCCAGCCCGTGGTCGTCTCCAGGTACCACTTCCTGGACCAGAGCACGACCAAGTACGACCCAGGTACGTCTGCCGCGCCCGCGCTCACCGCGCTCTGGCGCCAAATTCAAACCATCGTTTTGTCTGAACTTGGCGCTGCACTGTCCACACGTGACCTCACGCCGGTGGCCCCCGAAAATTCTCATCCCGTCTCACTCGCACTCGTTCGCTGCTAATGGGAACAAGAGAGACGGGACGAGACTTTTCGGTGGCGGCCGGCCTCACTTTGACTAATTCGCCCGCAGGCACCGTCCTCATCAAGATCCTGCCGGCCATCTCCACGGAGGGCATGACCCGCGACGACCTGCCCGGACTGATCGAGAAGACCTACCAGGTCATGCAGGAGGAGTACGCGCGCATCACCGGCGAGGCCATGAGGCGGGACGCGGCCGAGTTCAGCAAGGTGGTCGACAAGTGAACGTCGCGCCGCCACCGCAACGGACATTTCTGTTATTTTTTCGCACGAGAAGATGAGAAATCTTTGTCCGGTCGGGAAGGGAGGGGGGCGGTGGGACCCGGCCTCACATACGTGTGTCATCTAGTCAGTTGATTTCGGGTACTGAACATCTTCAATCTTCATTCACCAATGTGATAAGAAAAGAGAGAAAGAGAGAAAGAGAGAGAGAGAGAGAGAGAGGGCGTTTCGACACTTGTTGCACAATCCGATAAAACATACACAGCTGAAGGCGTTTACGCGGTGTGACGCGGCGGTGTCGGTGCACTCCACTCCGCCCACGGAGTATCGCCAACCCCAGGGCCTGCCGCGGCCCGAACCAGATCATCAGTCCATTCCCGGCCGTTCGTGGTCACTTGTGGTCACGTGTGTAATCCGTCCTACGCGGAATGCGTTTCGATTCTACTTTCCTTGCTGGCATCCTATTTGCACGATTGGACTGACTTTTTATACGAGAAAAAATTAAAAATAAGTAAGGATGCCAACGATCGGGTAATGCGCCCTCTGTGATTCGAATTCCAGTTTGTAGAAGGCTAGTAGCCATGTGTGATATTATTTTCATTTCTGCCGGGCGGCCGCGCTGCCCGTCAATCTGTTGAGAGAGAGAGAGGTGTGCAGTGGCAGTGGTCAGCCGGGGACTCGGTTTTGGTTTTCGCGGTGTGGAATTTCGCCCATTTGATATCGGGAGTGGTAAGAGGTGAGGCGTTTAGGAAAACAACCGATGAAAAGAAATGTGATTTGTTTGATAACTGCATATGGTTTTCTCCATTCACTTGCCACCCAATGTTTCAGAGTAGGGTTTAAAAAAAGGATACTAACAACATTTCTTTCATTACTCTTATTTATTTTAATTGTTTTACCTGGGTTTTTGGCAGAGAGGAATTTGTGATTTGTACTTATTTCTAATTAGTTCCTTTCAAGAGAACCTTGTCTGTACATATTATGATATAATTAAAGCTCTATACTTTTACAACAATACTGAAGATAATCGAGATCTCCTTTAAACCCGTTCAACTTAAAAATAACACACACACAAATTAGATTGATCTATATTTTGACTAGTTCAAAATTCAATTCAAATTAAGTACTTGTTTCTGGCCAAACAAAACATGAATTGTAGCACAGCCAAGGATGGCCTTACTTAGCTACAGAGAGCCAAAATAAACACAGAGAAACGAAGGACGATTACAGGGAGACGTACAGGAACAACAAAGCAGCACTGCTAAACATCAGCAATAGACCAACACCGGGGGCGCGGTAGCCGCCACGGTTACCACCTCGGCCTCGGGGTTCTCCTCCTGGGTCGCGGTGATGTCCTGCATAGAGAACAACCTTTGTTCTCTGTGTTGTCCTGCACAGAGAACAACTTGTCCTGCTTCAGCGCGCACGTGCACTGGCCGCCGACGAGGCAGTAGATGTCGCGCGCCACGCCGCGGAACACCACCCTGGGCATGTTGGCGGACAGGAGCACCAGCACCAGCCAGTCGCCGGCGTCCAGGCGTTCGGCCAGGGTCTCCATCACCTCGGGCTTCAGCGGGGGAAGTCCCAGCAGCCGGCCCATCAGCCACAGCGCCGGCCTGCCGACAGTAATACCCCGCGCTACAGACTCCACAGACTCGTGGGGTAGAGACGGGACGGGACAGTCCTCCTGGGTCGTGTCGTGCACTTATAACGTAACGCTAACAGACGGACATCGGTGCGACGGGGGCGTCCAGTTAGCGCCCGTGAGCTGTGCTGGAGGCTGGCGCAGGTAGGCATCGTGTCTCGATGTTCGGCATTTCAACACCTATAAATATCCCATGAGATACCCAGCGCTTGAACACGCGACGGCGCGACGTTCAAGCGAGGGGTACCTCTCGGGCTACTACGTCACGGAGGTGGTTGGCGTTAAGGGGGGAAGAAATAATTTACTTTCAAGCAGGTAAACATAACTTTGCTAATTATTTTGTTGTCTTGATTTTTTTAGTTGTGAATTTTAATTTCCGATGAATTGGTGTAGACTTTTTTCAAATGATTTGAATTGGATTTCTCGGGCCGCTGAAAACCCAAGTCGTGTCACGTGGTTTACGGACGACCTCAGAGATCGACAGGCTTCCCACCTGGTCTTGCTCCTCGTGGCGAGCGCGTAGGTGGTCAGGGCCAGGACGGAGCGCAGCACCACGAACACGGACACGGCGGCCAGTATGGCGTACCAGACCCACAGCAGCACGAACACCTGCGAGGAGCGACACTGTTAGCGAGGGGAGGCGGGGAGCGCCTGCCAGCTCCGGGTAGGCAGACCCGCCGCGCACGGCTGCGTTGCAGACCGGCGGGCTGTCTACCCCCCAGGGGCTCACTCACCTTCTCGTTGACCACGTTCAGGGCCATGACGCAGAGGGCGTCGTGCCGCTGGATGGAGCCGGACGGGCCGTACTTGAAGAAGGCGCACTTGGTGAGCTTGGGGAACACGGCCTCCATGGGGTCGTTGGGGTCCTCCGGGTGGTCGTTGGGGTTGGCGGGGCGCGGCCCCCTCGCCGGCTCGGCGACGTAGTCCGGGTACGGGTCCAGCAGCTGGGGGTGCACGGGGGCGGGCCCCGCGGCCGCCGAGTCCCCCGACGACGACAGCATGTTGTATCCGTACGAAAAGAAACGGCCGCCCAGGATGGTGTCCAGCAGCAGGGCGTTGGCCGCCACATTCACGAGGTTGGCGAGCTCGGCCATCCAGTAGCCAGCCGCCCAGAGGACGTGGCTGTTGAGCGTGGCCTCGAAGTACCTGCCCAACGACAACGGCACCAGTCATACCTCGATATTTTACTGGGGAGGCGGCGGTACTCGAACCCGCCTCGCCACAACACCCACCTGGCCAGCATCTTGCTCTCCTTGTCGCGCTTGCCGAGCAGCTCCTGCAGCCGGAGGCCTTTGATGAGTCCGTTAATGAGGCCGCCCTCCCACATGGTCCAGCTGTAGTACGGCGCGTAGAACAGCAGGGCCTGCAGGCCCAGCACCAGCGGCACCTGCGCACACACACACCAGATGTCTAGCCTCCAGTCTCTTTCAGTCATTTCCTCCAGTTTTCAAGGGGTCCCTCACTCAAAAAAAAAAATCAATGTGCGCCCTACAAAAAATTCAGATAAAAATCAGAAAAAGTCAGAACAAAATAAGAAAAAAGTAAGAAAATTTAAGCAAAAATATGAAAAGTTCAAAAAAAACTAAGGAAAATCAGAACAAAAAATCAGGAAAAAAAATCAAAAATCAAATTTTGATTTTAAATCATGGTACGCTTGCACCACGAGTGAGGAACCCCTCGCCAGTTTTTCACCAGTCATTCTCCAGTCACGTCCAGTAAATTGAGACTACAGTACAAAATCTCCAGGACTGATGTAGCCCTTGACTTTTGGTCACCCCGACCAGGATTAGAACCCGCCACACGGCGCTACCGCCGCTACTCACCCACTGGTAGTACGCATGCCTGCGGATGGAGGCCCCCTGCGCGTCAGGGACGTCCAGCGTGGGGTCGCCGTGCGCGGGGTCGGGGCCCAGGTTCTGCACCACCCCCTGCAGCCCGGGGTGCAGCGCGCCCTTCACGCTGCCCGTCTGGCCCAGTGGGTGTCGCCTACCTGCAGGCCGGGCACATCAAGGGAGGAAAAGGCAATCAGAAGGTTCCTGGTTCTCATATGGTGCTTCACGATCAATTTTTTTTTTTTTATTTTTTTAATTTTATTTTTAAAAAACGTTAACGCTAACGCTAACGTGAAAGCAGATGAATGATAACTCTGAAACGTGTGTGGCGTGTCATACAGCTCGTTTTTTTTAAAATCGGCAGAGAAGGGGCACCGTTACTGGAAATCGGGTTCATTAACAATTCATGTCGTAATATTACTTTAGAAGCGTTGTTATAATTTCCAGGTAATAAGTCGTAGATTGACCGGAATTTGTTTTGCAATTATGCTACCGTGTAGAACCTGATTTTGGTACAGTGCAGAATGGCAGCTTGGACACTTCTTGGTTAGAGGAGTGAACGGGCCATAGCAATAAGGCTGCGAATCCTCACGTCAAGTACTATCAGTGCAGTGCAATGAAACATGGTTGGGTGGTTGAACAGAAAGCCACGCCACGCCACACCGCGCCACTCCTGCCAGCTCTAGCGATCAAATTTTTGAAATTGGAATTTCGGAAATCTGATAAGCGCTCCGGGTAGAGCTGGTCGCTACGATAAAAATCATATAAGGTTGTATGAGGCGGAAACGCATGGTTTGGCCATAATAAGCGAAAAACCGCAAAACGGAGCGACGCGACGCGACGCGACTCACGAGCCCGCCCCGGCATAAATATATACTAGTCTGGGCGCTGCTCAGGCGGACGCGGACTGCTGACTGCGCGCTGCCGCTATCACTGGGCCGCGGCTGACTGCCACTGCTGCTGCTGCGCTGCCGCTGCTAACCTGCCGCTGCTAACTTGCTAACCTAAACTGCTAACCTAACCTGCTTACTGCTTACCTAGCGAGAGTCAAAGCTAGCTGAAGCTGAAGCATCATCTGCTAAAAATACTTTTATTGAAGGGGATGGGTTCGACGTTCCAGCCAGAGCTGAGGCACGATTTCGGTGCGGCAAGGAAAACCAGGCCACTGGACCTAAGTTAGAAGTAGTTTGAAACTCAAACGTGGCGGTCGGCTTCGACGTGAACCGTGCAGAGGAAACTAGAGAGACCGAGTCTCTCTAGAGGAAGTCAGCCCCGGCCCGGCCGGCCCCTCCGACCAGCCCATGGCCATCCGGGCGCGCCCCAAGAGCACACAAGCAGGTGGTGTACAGGACCCGGTGGGGAGCAGAGCTGATTCTGGGAAAGGACATATCGCAATGATTCCGTCCCTTCCCGCTCGTCTTGCGCAACTAGTAGGGGCCGCTGTGGGGTCTAAGTGGAGAAAACCGTGGCGTAAGGGTGTGTTCGTAAGTTAGGGGCCGTCCCTGATCCACGTGGACACTTTGAGACCCCCCCCCCCCCACCTTCGTGGACAGACGTGGACTTATAAAAACATTGTGGATCAGTGAAGCCTGCTGTGGATACTCCTGAATCAACCAAGTTTAGAGATCTATTTTTAAATTCTCGATTTTGTGTATCTACATTTATGCCCCACTGGGAGAATCGACTTGGACCAGACGTCTCTGCGTTTTGACATCGTCTACTATGAGTGGTTGTCCTCGTGGACACAAACCCATCCCCTCCCGCCGTGGACAGTCGTGGACTATCGTCGCCCCCCCCCCCCCCTCAGCTGTCCACGTGGATTATGGACGTCCCCTTACGTAGCGTCACGTGACGAGTGCCCCCTGGTACTCACCGGTGCCCGCGGGGTGCTGCAGCCGCGGCCGCACCACCGTGTACGTGGTGGCGATGAAGCAGTACGTGTTCATCACCTTCTCCGGCACGGCGGGGTCGTCCTTCTGCTGCAGGCACTGCACGGGCTCGCCCAGGTACTGCTTGGCCGAGACGAGCAGCATCAGGAACAGCAGCAGCACTGAGGTCAGGCGGTGGTGGCAGCCGGACCAGGGCGACGCCAGGTGCACCTCGCCGGGAGCGTTGAAGCGCACCGCGCCCTTGAGCGCCCCGAAGACCGTCAGCATAGACGACGCCATCCTGGAGCTAGCGGACGGCCGCGACACACACACTTGCGTTTAGTTCCCTGCGCACCCCGAGTGCCGAACAACGGCGCGGCCGTGCTGCCCGGCCTCTGACAGGGACTGACAAGAACTGCAAGAACCGCCCAACCGCCCCCGGCAGCTGCCCGGCCACAGCCACTGGACTCAATGCGTCACTGTGCGGGCTCGGTGTCTGTCGGTGTCGGTTTGTCGCGCCAGCGCCACCGCCGCCACAACCACGCCGACACAAGCACGCCGAGCCGGGCGGCGGCGGGTCGCTTCGTCGGTAAAAGCTGACTTCGCAGTGCGCGGGTCGGAAGGGGAGCGGGGCGAAGCGGGGAGGCCGCGTAAAAGGAAGCTGAAGGTCTGGTCTGATCCGAAGGTGGGATGGCGGCACAGCGGCGGGGTCCGTGCCACAACACAGCAGACGACGTGACCAACGTGACCAAACGTGACGCGCTGGTAACGGCGCGGCAGAAATAATGTTTTCGCACCGTGATTTTACCGGCCGTTCCCAAACTCATGCGGGTCCTTGAGACCCATACCACACTCTTGAGCCACGCCACGCCACGGGCAGTCTGTGGCAAGCAGGCGGCGCCTCCCCATCCCTCCCTGTTAGTCATCGACATTTTCCAGGAAGAGGAATCGGATTGAGACACTTCCGAAAACTCTCCGGAAATAGAGTACTTTCGGTGACTAGCTCAAAACGGAAGTACAAAGTCGTAACGAAAACGAACGCAGTGGAAGCTACGCTTTTGTCAGCTCACTCGCGGCTCACGGGGTCCTCCCGAGGCACAGACTCCCCCCCCCCCTGCCTAAAATTATGGACTATTGATTCGTTGCTACGACAGAACTATGGAATCCCAAAATATGAGCCACATTGCTCATTTACACTTTACTCTACGACCACCAGGAAGCGTTGTAGCGTTACATTTGTGGACAGAGTCGTCCCGCCCCACATCCTGCCGTCGCCTAGACTAAACACGAGCGGGCAGCGCGAGAAGGCGCCAGTCCCAGAGGTGATAGCGCGGCTATGCGAGCCAGCATGAAGGCATACGCACCGACCTTACTGCTGCTGCTGACGACGACGAATGTCGATGATAACGGAACGGTGATGATGATGATGATGATCCAGCAGATGACGACGGGTCACCTCTTCATTCCTCGCACCGCGCCGTCCCCACTCGGCATGGTGACTGAGTGTGTTTCGGGGCTATTTTCTCCAGTGCGACACGACCACGACGCGACGTTTCTCCTTGTTGCGCTTGAGGACACTCATCGGTCACTCTCACTTGCACTCGCGTCACGATGACCACACACACACACACACACACACACACACACGACGCACACTACCGTAGTACCATCTCGCGCACAATTCGCTCACCACTTCCGCGTATCTCGGTTTAGAGTCGCCGGCGCGTTTCTGTCGATTTTTTTTATTATTTTCCACCTCGCGAAACGACTGTCTCCGGCGCTCGGAGCGAAAACAGGACCGAACGCAGGGACAACTGTTGAGCCGAGACTGACTGACTGATCGAAAGCAGGCGCAGCGTTTTGCCCCCACCGCGCAAGCGGGACCGCTTCAACGCCTGGGCCGCGGCGCGGCCGGGGACGCGCGGACGGACGAAAAAAGCCGCGTAACTGAGCGGGGTTCGAACCCGAGTTGCACGGGCGTGGCCCATCCACGCCGGTGGCTGGTGGTGGCCGGCGCGGGGTCACCGCCGGCAGGGCGGGCAGGGCTGGGCGCAGCAGGCCGATGGTGGGCCCCATTGTGTGTCGCGGGGTCCCTTCAGTTCCCATGGCAGGCCGGCAGAGCGGGCCAGAGGTTCATGGGCATGGGCGGGCAGTTGCAGGCGCTAAACCATGTAATGGAAAGTGGAGGGGGGGGGGGACACACACACACACATGGTGACGTCCCTCCTCCCTCCCCCCCCCTCTTCTAGGCTAGGACATAGTATAGGTGGACAGAACCAAAGGGAGCAAGGACGCTTCACTGAACACACACACACACACACACACACACACACACACGTCGTGTCCTCCGCAGACCCACGCATTCGCTCAGGACTGGGGCCACACTGAACCACCATAACGTTCGACCCCCCCCCCCCCCCCCGCCCCTCTCCCCGTGTCTGCGTATGGTTTTTACCAGTCTCACCCCGGCCCACCCCCTCCCTCATTGCTGCACTGTCATTGGCTGTCGGGTAGGGTGTGTCTCGCGCTCAGTCCATCGTCGTCTCGCATGGCGCCGTCGTGTGCGATCACGCAGCTGCAGCAGCCCGACGGATCCTGCTTGATGACACGCCATCGACGCCCACGCCAATCATTGAGTCGCCGAACAACAGCTGGCGTCGCCGACGCGTTGCGGGGCCCCCGTCAGACCCACGTACGTCGGGGGCCTCCGAATTGGAGCTGCGCCGGCCGGAACAGCGACGGGGGCCGACGGGGGCACTTGGGGCAGCGCTGACCTCGGGGCGTTCTTCATTAGCAAAGCGTCCCAAAGCGTTCCCGCTCGCCGGCCGCCACACTCGAGTGGTCGACTCGGAAAAAGGACTGTTTGTGATGCGGTACCGGCTTCGGGCCAACGAGAGAGTGAGACAAAATGCAGGACAGGGCGGTGGGTGTGACAGGGACAGCTTCATCCCGCACGACGCGGCCCGGCGCGGGGTAGGGATAAGTAAAGTATGAGAAATTGCGTGTTTTCCCCCAGAACTCGGATTCTCCGGGACGCGAAAAATCTGCGGGGCAAGTGCGTGGAACCGTCTGCGGGAATCGAACCCACCGCACCTGCAGTCACAGGAGACACGCAGGCCCGGGCCAACGACAGTTTGCTCCAGCACCGCCCTCGCCCACGCTTCAAAGGGGATTCCAGGTGTCACGTGGTTTCTGAACGCCCCCTAAGAGTGTTTCCATCTCGGGCTGCCAGCCGGCCAGCGCTGCCCCATGCTCACGGCAGCTCGTCATTCCCTCCCATTTTCCCTCCTTTTTCGCCCCACTTCCTTCGGCGCATGGCGCATGCGCAAGCAGAAGCTGTTTCAGCCTCGAAAGTCTCGACGAGATGATACCGGAAGCAAGAACCAAACCCCAGAAAAAGCTACTGAAAAGGATAATTCTATGATATTGAGGGGAAAAAAAATATATTATGAATTTTTCTAGTCACTGAAATAAAAATCAAGAAAAGGAATCGTTAGTTTTCACCGACCTCCGCCCGACTTCCTCCCCCCACACCTTTAGTGTTTTGTTTGTTTACATTCTAAGCACCTAGGTGTAACCATGACACTTATGGCGTTCTGCTAGAACCCGTTTCTCTCGATTTGTTTTTATTTGGCCAGCGTCTTCAATTTATCCGAGATGGTCAACTGTTCTATTGAGGGCTGCCAGTCCAGAGTCGGCCGGGACAAGATCAGTTTCTACGCCCCGCCGGCGGTGCTCACCAGGCAATGCGAAGTGACAATGGAGCTGTCAGAGCGGAGGAGAAAGATGTGGTTCGAAAGGATCTTTCAGCCCGACTTCGACGAAGCAGATGCACCGCGCTACGTTCGTGTGTGTGCAAATCACTTCGTAAACGGTTCGTGCCATTCGCAAACTATCGAGTCGTCCTGGTCTGTGATTGGTTGCCCATAACCCCTGAATTGATAGGTTATACCCACTCAATTCCAGCAGACAGGTGACACCTGACTTTATGTCCCTAGGGTGGTCTCTAAATCTCATGTTTTTTTCGCCTTTTATTTTCAGGAAAGCCCTCAGCCCTGTTTGATGTGGCCAATGCAGACTGGGCTCCTTGCATTAACCTGGGAAAGGCGCTGTGTGGTCTGACCAAGGGAGGACCACTTAAGCAGACCTCTGTTCAAAATAGGAGAGCAAAGTCGAAAAACGATGAGGTGTCTGTGAAAAGTGAACCAGAGGAGGTAGACCAAGTTCTGTTGCAGAAGAACGGAGACGAGGAGAATGACGAAAGAGTAGCCATTGCTGAAAGCATTCCTGGCATTGCCTGTCAGACTGAAATAACATGCGAAGGATATGCGAGACTTGAAGACTTGTACAAGAAAGTATTAGAAGAAAACATTGCTCTGAGAAGAGAGGTGGCCAATTTGAAATCACTTGTTGCTGGGAGGATGGAGGAGGAGCTGGCACACAGCGACAATGAAGGTAAGGATCGCTTCTAGCTGCTACTCGTTTCCATCCCTTTGTATTGGAGTGATGTCATCCCATTGCCTTGTCTGTCCTGCAGGCACCCCCGCCGACACCGTCCTCGAGAAGGTGGAGGTGATCCTGAAGATGGAGCCCGAGCTCGAGCCCGAGCCCGAAACAGATCCACTGGACATCTCTGAGCACTCAGGCTTCGGCGATCCCCTGGACGACGGCGACCGGGAGTCGACGGCAGGCTCTGGGTCGGAGGAGCAGGAGCCGGCAGCGCAGGGGCGGACCCGAACCCGGACGCGGACGCAGACGCGGACCTCGACGTCCACGTCCGGGTTACGGAAGGCGGCGCCGCGCCGGCAGAAGCAGAAGCGCTCCAAGAAGTACCTGTGCAACGAGTGCGGCCAGAAGTTCATCTCGAAGCAGGCGCTGGAGATCCACGGCCGGATCCACACGGGCGAGCGTCCGTACGAGTGCCCCGTCTGCCAGCGCGGCTTCAGCGTCATGAGCACGCTCAAGGCCCACATGAGGGTGCACACGGGCGAGCGGCCGTTCGCCTGCCAGATGTGCCCGCGCCGCTTCTCGGAGCACGGCACGCTGAAGTGCCACATGCGCACGCACACGGGCGAGAAGCCCTACGAGTGCCACGTCTGTGACAAGAAGTTCTCCGAGAACAGCACGCTGCGCCGGCACATCCTCACCCACACCGGCGAGCGGCCCTTCGAGTGCCAGACCTGCCACAGCAAGTTCATCCAGAAGTACAACCTCAACAACCACATCCGGCGGGTGCACCGAGGCCTGGCGGGCGCCGGCGCCAGCTCTGTCAGAGTCGCGTGACACACTGCCCACTTTTTAGACTGTTGATTGTTTCTATTATGTTAAGTTTTTTAATTTCTAGTCCTATTTTATTTAATTTTTAAAGTTTTATAGCAGTCAAGGTTTAGTTTGTGTTCAAATTATACGTTGTTTTGGCAACTTCTTTATCATATCAGTGTGATTGTTATGCTATGTTTAAATTTCTAAGGAAAATGATTTTTTTAACTGCATGAACTGATCTTTTAGAGCCGCTCGCTCATCTAGAGCAGAAGAGTATTCAGAAAAAAATGTTTTATGTACATATTTGCTTTATGGTATTGTAGACAAAAAGAAGGGAGAGAAGATTAAAAACTACCTCTAGACGCAAAATTTGTTTTTTGTTTTTTTTTTATTCAAAAGTACTATGTGAACAGACATGGCTGACCTAAAATATATATTTCACACCTTAGTATCACATTAAACAAAAACTTCACAAATTCAATGAGCAGTCTGCAAATATAACTCACACAGGAAACAAGCAATTAATTTGTTCAGGACTCTATTATGTTACTAACAGGAATAAGGAGAAACAGCCTGTTCTGAACACAATAGAGAAAGAGGGTTTTGTACAGGGCCCTGAACACAAAAAATTGCATTTTTCCCAACTGAACACTTATTACATGAATCAATATTTAAGTCAAGGCCCAAAAAAAAAAAAAAAAAAGTTTGAGCAAATTTGGTAGTATAATAACGATACAAGCACAATCACAAAGTACAAGTACAAAGCTACAAAAAGTTTTGTAAGAAATCAATTAACAGCAAGATTGCCTTTCACCATTGCTTACAGCTCACTGAAATCTGCCAACCAATCTCTTACAAGACTTGATATTTTAAAATCATCACGGAAACTAGCAAAGCAGTACAATATACACAGTTGCTCACACAATTGAGCAGTTTGATCCATAGATCTTAAGCTACAGCAGCAAAACTACAAGATGTCAGAAGCTGCTGCACTTGTTTGTAAACCCAAACACAAAATGTTCGTATCAGCAGCGTCAAATCTCAAAAGGTACAATAATTCACTCAGTTGGAGTTGGTTGCACATTACTGGAAGCAAATGTAAGTTTGATTCCCATTAAAACAGTCCAGCATGCTCCCACTCCAGGGGCTATGAGTAATCGTCTTCATCATCTTCAGCGTTTGCTTGACTTTGTGCGAGCTGAGCAGCAGCTGCAGCTTGAATTTGGGTCCACTGTTGTTGTTGCTGCTCTGCTGCTGCCTGTTCTTCTCGAGCCTACAACACAAAGTAAGTTGTCAGAAGCATACATCCATTAGACTCATCAGATTCTGGAATGAGCACAAATTGCAAAGAAAAGCCTACTTACTTTTGCAAAAAGTTCCTGTTGTCGTCGATACAGTTCCTCCTCAGGTATTCCAAGATTTTCAAGACGATTACTTTGACGTCTTCGTTTTGCTGCAACTGCTTTGCAGTCCCTCAATACTGCTTCAGCATCATCTTTATAGTCAGCAAATCCCAACCTTTCAAGTGCTGCAAATATAAATCGATTTCTGTAGAAGCAGGCCACAGACTTAACAAATTGAGGACTACTATAGAGAAACTGTGACTTTACCTAGCAAAACATGGTCAGCATTAATAGTTTTCTTCTGCTGTTGATTACATATGTTGTTAGCCTCTGATGCAATGTGATGAATAAATTCAGTACAGCAGTTTACAATGAGGTCTCTACATTCATTGGCAACTCTTGTATTACTGGGTAAAATCTCTTTTAAAAGTTTATAAATGGATGCCCGAGGAATAGTGAGCTCTTCCTCCTCTGCTGCTGAGCCACCTGGATTAGATGCCATACTGGTAAAGCAACCAGAAAAAAAAGTAAATATAAGTACATGTGTTCTTGTGTATTGTGTATCAACTATGGGTTTAAATATAGCATGACAGACTAATAAGAACTGGCATTTTGTCATCATTGGTCACTCATTTAACAATTACCACAGGCGAACAACGAGAAGCAACACACAAAAATGGTCTGTGCACAGAAAATAAGTGATTGATCTGCAACAGCTGATCTGTCAGAACTGCTCACAAGTACTGAGCAAGCTTTAAATTTTACTCATACATATGAGGCTCCAATGGCCAAACAACTTGGGCTAGGAGAATACTTGACGCGTTATTCGCCATGGAATACACAATAAAAGCATAGTGAAGGAGAAAGACTTCCTACACAAACAAGCTCACCTGCTCAGAAAAAGATAAGGTTATGGCCCAAATAAAATGTCAATTTGATACCAATGTAAGACCTGGACATGGAGTCAGGACACAACATGGGCCGTAGGGCTCTACAAATGTCAAATAATTTTAAAAGAAATGTTGTCTGTGGACCTAAATGTCTGTTGTTGACCAGAAACGTAAGAGTTTGACGCTGCTCCCAAAACATTTGTTCTTGGTCAGCTTGAACAGAAGCACTTCATTTTACAACGAGAAAAAAATGGACAGCCCCACTCTAGCTAAAAGACTTATGTTGGTTGGTTTCTGGTACAAATTTTTAAGAATATGAAATTGACATCAAGGAATGATAGTTAAAAAATAAGGAAAATAAACCCCCACAAATATATGATTTTTTTCCTGTACGTTGTCGGTTCTTTTTTCCTTTTCTACTCTTCAATTTTCCATACATTCGAATTTTTCATGGAGTTCATGGGGGAGGACCGAGGAACCGGCTTGCCGTATCTGTGCCGAACCCGCATCTGATTTTGGGTAATGTGTGGCATCAGAAATAGAAATTCTGTGACACGTCCACCAGAGCGAAGAACGGGAAACAGCGGAAAGTGGGTGTCACAAGGTCCTGGTGTCACTGCAAATTCGTCTCAGGGAGATTCCTGAACGGACTCCTCGGTCCTTCCCCGTGGTGCTGTGAGTGGCCTTCTGCATCAGCAACATAACCTAGAAGAACTTTCTAGGATGCCCTGGAAGTGAGGGATGCGTCATCCAGGTTTCTGAGGAGTTCTCGAAAAGTTGTGAAAGATACGTGCGAGCCTCCCGCACCAAGACGTAGTGACATCGCCTCATTATGGCAGAGAATCCCACACCGCCAAGGGAGAGTGTCAATATGCCAGCAATAATGGGTGCCCCTGGAAATGAGAGAGAAGAAGCAGAAGTCGTTGTGCTGCCGAATCAGCCGAGGGAGGCCCGCGACATGAGGGGCTTGCTGCGCTTCGCCATGGAAGCCACGGCAATGGAGGATGCTCCAGGAGGCCCCTCCCAATTCCAGGCTATGACGGAAGAGGTGAAGTTTGTGTTATGGTGTTGTCATCTTTTGTCGCTGATGTAAAGGCTCACTGCTGCTATCACTTGGGTACTAATCCTGTGTCTTTCTGATTGTTTGCAGAAAAGAAAATTTCTTGAAGATGTGCTTCGGTCCATGTCTGTGGACATTGTGCAGCTTCTGATGAAAGCATTAGACAAGTTAATAGATGTCAAACAGCTGAAGCCTGGCGATGACACTCAAGAATTTGAGGAAGCATTGGAGACTATTTCGGACACTGTAGATAACGTGGATTTTGCGAATGGTTAGCAAGTATGTTTTTGCATGAAGGAGTGTTTCTTAATTTTTGTACAGCATTTGTAATGCTTTTCCATTTTATCCACCCAGATTTCCACAAGATTGGTGGCTTTGATGTGTTAGCTCCATGTTTGTCATCCTTGCCATCATTACAGTGGCGGGCTGCTGAGCTCATAGCTGAACTTTCTCAAAACAATCCATACTGTCAGTCCCAATTAGTCGCTGCTGGATTTATGCCAATATTATTAGATAGAGTAGACACTGGAGCCAATGATACAGTAAAAGTTAAGGCATTGTATGCAGTATCATGTAAGTGACTCATTTTATGTCTATATCCGATAATGCTGTGGAATGCCTATTTACGTCTTGTCTATGTCCACTTTGTGTCAGGTCTGACCAGGAACTGTCCTGAAGGGCTGGAAAAATTCATTCAGTTAGATGGATTTTCTGTTTTGCTGAGAGCAATGCAGAGTGGTGAAGAGAAGCTGAAAACAAAATCAGCATTTCTTCTTGGTTTTCTGTGCAACTACAAGCCAGAAGTTAAAGGTAAGTAATGGTGATAAAACAGACAATTTGTAAAAAAAATAAATCCCCACCCATATTGATCCTATTTACATGTTTGTTTTTTGACAGATGAGCTTCAACAGATGGGCTTTGTGCACCAATTAGTGGGACTCATCAGTGAAGAGTGGACCATGGCTCATGAACATCTGCTTTATGGGCTTTTAAATTTAATTAAAGATCACACTGAGTGTATTAAAGACTGTAGAGATTCCAACTTAAAACTTCAGGCTTTACTGACATCACACATTGATTCTATCCAAGGCAGAGAGGAATGCCAGGTATGTATTTTTTCTCAGACAGAATTTTTTTTGTTTTCTAATTGACATGGGTTCCTTATATTGATGTGATTTTTCTTTTCATTTCTATTTAGGAAGAAGTACAGTATGCTCGGGAGATTCTTTCCATTGTGTTTTCAGAGGATTCATCATGTGAGAGATAGTAGCAGAACTGCATTGATCATTTTTCTGTTAGCATTGCTATTTCTGAACAACAGTGACTAACATCATGTCATGTACCTATTATATATTTGTTACTCTACCATTGTGTACCTGTATATTGTTTCTCTTTAAACTTGTTAAGTAATCAACATTGAATAGAAAATGTGTAGATGTAAGCACCCTTATATATTTTTTTTTTTTTCTAGTTGTGAGGTGTTTGATGGAAGTAAGAACTTATTTCACATCATAAAATACAATCTTCATTTTATTAATAAACTGAAAATATGAACACTATTGTCTCTCATTTTCCCTGGTTTTTGGTCCCATAAATTGCACTTAAAAAGTTGCAGGACATACACTTGATCACAGTTCTCAGAATTTTATATTCTGAGGGTAATGCAAAAATTCACCTCTTGCCAAGTCTCCTCGGAATGAGCAAAACCCGGATCTATTACTGAATAATTTTATTACTACCTAAGCATCAGACCAGTGACCTCTGCTCTCGCGGTACTTTTCTAGATGTTCTAGAAACGACACGTTTCCTCAATCATGGAAATGTTACTTGAAAATGCAGTTACGTCGAAACGCATGATAAGACGATTGGAAATGGAATCTCATTCGAGAACACGGACTTCTCTCAGAACGTGCCTAGAAAACCGTAGGACGCCGTTCCCTGTAGTGAACCATGAACTACGAAATAAAATCACGAATCTCGATCTTTCCCGCTCGGTTTGAATCCCCCACGCAGAATGTTCGAGAAGGTTCTGGAGTGATCCGAGCCAATGGGGACCCGTTTCCGGCCTCGAAAGGCGATGGCATTAAAGCTCGGACCCCGGGAGAGCGCGGCAGTGCTATCGAAACACCTTCAAGTTACTTTGATCCGATTCTAGAAATCCTGGGCGGGGGAAGGTTCGTGGGTGGAGGGGGCGCCGCCGAGGCAGGCCGGTTCCGCTTCCGCCGGCCGAACCTTCCAGAACATTCTCGACGCTTCCTCGGGCCGACGAAGCCATATAAACCGGCGTCCTCCCCACTCCTACTCACTTTTCAACCAGACGTCGTGCGAGCAACGTGCGCTTGAGCCGGCTGCGACTTCGTTCCTTGTGCTCTGCTAAGTTACTCCTGTATTCAAGGTGAGTTGAAGTGACTATCCGTGATTAGTGCCGTGTACTCGTATTCATGTGGTTCTTGTGTCGTGAGCGAATACTGGAGACTCGATAGTGGTCTCAGTTTCTCGTAATATTGTGAACT
The DNA here is from genome assembly GCA_038380765.1 of Odontothrips loti. Lineage (NCBI taxonomy): Eukaryota > Metazoa > Arthropoda > Insecta > Thysanoptera > Thripidae > Odontothrips > Odontothrips loti. The sequence continues at coordinate 10,594,300 of CM076258.1, forward strand.
TGGGCTCCATTTTGAGTCAGGAGCGGGTGCGCGTCCTGCACGTGTTCGGGAAAAGGTGAATCAATGGGGAATACTGAGTCATTCAGAGTTTACTGGCAGCGTTCGGGAGGCGCCTCGCTTTTATTTGTCGTGTGATCAACGGTGGTGGCCTGTAATTTTAAATTTTAATTGGGTTCCTAATGTGAGGCGTCTCTGATACCCTGTGGTGACTTGGCTGGTTTTGATTTTGTTCGCTGTGGCGTGCTCTAGTGCAGCGTTGTTTGATTTAAACAATTTCCTATGCTGGGGTTATGCCCTACCGAATTTAATTCTCGTGCTACCGGCGTTAGGTACTGCCGTCCTGTCGGTTTCCAACAGATTAGCTTAGGACAGTTCGCGATGGCTTCCGGGTTTCACTCCTTGAGTTTTCCCTCAAACGAAACAGAAATCTGAATATAAGCATTGTGGTTGTGCATGGGAGTGGAAGTTCTATTGGTACTCCCTCCCAATCGCCTGTTAGGCTTATTCAACATTAACTTTCCTCATCTGTGTTGCTGAAGCTCATGATTGTTTCTGCATTTCAGATGCCGGAAGAACCAATGCAGGAAGATGTTGAGACCTTCGCCTTCCAGGCTGAGATCGCTCAGCTGATGTCCCTCATCATCAACACCTTCTACTCCAACAAAGAAATTTTCCTTCGAGAATTGATTTCAAACTCATCTGATGTAAGTTTATCCTGGATTTGATTTTCTGACTCCTGCTGTGTCTGCAGAATGGTTGTATTCATGGTTCTCCTTGTTCTACTTGCAGGCCTTGGACAAGATCCGCTATGAGTCGCTCACTGACCCATCCCGCTTGGAGAGTGGAAAGGAGCTGTACATCAAGCTCATCCCCAACAAGAATGACCGCACACTCACCCTCATTGACACGTGAGTTTAATTTGATTTACCTCTTTTCATTAATGCACAACCTGAGCTGCCTGCTAATATTGCTTTCTTTGTTAACAGTGGTATTGGTATGACCAAGGCTGACCTCGTCAACAACCTGGGAACCATCGCCAAGTCCGGCACCAAGGCCTTCATGGAAGCTCTTCAGGCTGGTGCTGACATCTCCATGATTGGACAGTTTGGTGTTGGTTTCTACTCTGCCTACCTGGTTGCCGACCGTGTCACTGTCATCTCCAAGCACAATGAAGATGAGCAGTACGTCTGGGAGTCATCTGCTGGTGGCTCCTTCACAGTCCGAGTTGACACTGGTGAACCCCTTGGCCGTGGTACCAAGATCATCCTGCACATGAAGGAAGATCAGATGGAGTACCTGGAGGAACGCAAGATCAAGGACATTGTCAAGAAACACTCCCAGTTCATTGGCTATCCCATCAAGCTCCTCGTCGAGAAGGAAAGGGACAAGGAACTCAGCGAGGATGAAGAAGAGGAGGAAGACAAGAAGGATGAGGAGGAAAAGAAGGAAGGAGAGGATGAAACACCCAAGATTGAAGACGTAGGTGATGAGGATGAAGACAAAGAGAAGAAGAAGAAAAAGAAGACTGTCAAGGAGAAGTATACTGAAGATGAAGAGCTGAACAAGACCAAGCCCATCTGGACCCGCAACCAGGATGACATCACCCAGGAGGAGTATGGTGAATTCTACAAGTCCCTGACCAACGACTGGGAAGAACACCTGGCTGTGAAGCACTTCTCTGTGGAAGGTCAGCTTGAGTTCCGTGCTCTCCTCTTCGTTCCCAGGCGGGCACCCTTCGACCTGTTTGAGAACAAGAAAAAGAAGAATAACATCAAGTTGTATGTCCGCCGTGTCTTCATCATGGACAACTGCGAAGATCTTATCCCTGAATACCTGAACTTCATCAAGGGTGTTGTCGACAGTGAGGATCTGCCTCTGAACATCTCCCGTGAAATGCTCCAGCAGAATAAGATCCTGAAGGTTATCAGGAAGAATCTCGTCAAGAAGTGCCTTGAACTGTTCGAGGAGCTGGCCGAGGACAAGGAAAACTACAAGAAGTGCTATGAGCAGTTCTCCAAGAACCTGAAGCTTGGAATCCATGAAGACAGCACCAACCGCAAGAAGCTTGCTGAGTTGATGAGGTACCACACTTCTGCCTCTGGTGATGATCTGTGCTCACTGAAGGACTACGTCGGACGCATGAAGGAGAACCAGAAGAGCATCTACTACATCACTGGCGAGAGCCGTGAGCAGGTTGCCAACTCTGCATTCGTCGAGCGTGTGAAGAAGCGCGGCTTCGAAGTTGTTTACATGTGTGAGCCTATTGATGAGTATGTGGTCCAGCAGCTCAAGGAGTTTGACGGCAAGCAGCTGGTCTCAGTCACCAAGGAGGGTCTTGAGCTTCCAGAGGATGAGGAAGAGAAGAAGAAGCGTGAGGATGACAAGGCCAAGTTTGAGAACCTCTGCAAGGTCATGAAGGACATCCTGGATAAGAAAGTTGAGAAGGTTGTTGTATCCAACAGACTGGTTGAGTCTCCCTGCTGTATTGTCACGTCTCAGTATGGCTGGACCGCCAACATGGAACGTATCATGAAGGCTCAGGCTCTCCGCGACACCTCCACCATGGGCTACATGGCTGCTAAGAAGCACTTAGAAGTTAACCCTGACCACCCTATTGTCGAGACTCTGAGACAAAAGGCTGAGGCTGACAAGAACGATAAGGCTGTGAAAGATTTAGTTATGTTGCTGTTTGAAACTGCACTGCTCTCTTCTGGTTTTGCCCTGGAGGAGCCGCAGGTCCATGCTTCCCGCATTCACCGTATGATCAAATTAGGCTTGGGTATTGATGACGATGATGTCCCTGAAGTCAAGGAAGAGGGCAAGGATGTTGAAATGCCTGATCTTCAAGCTGATGCTGAGGATGCATCCCGCATGGAGGAAGTAGATTAAGTAACTAATTAGTTAATTTATGTTTTCTAATTTTTCATCTTTCACTCATGTCGCCAAAGCCATTTTTTGTTTGATCACGCTACTCAGTTAGGAGTTGAGGTAGTGTCTTTCCCGACTGTCATTCCCACCAGTATTCTGGTCTCATGTACCTGTTACCAGTGTTACGCTACGCGATCTGTTTTTTAATGTAATAAATCACATTTAAGTAAGCCCTTTACTCTGTGTTCTTCAGCTTTCCTCCCTTATTCACCACTGAATACGCATGCTTCACTTTTTCATCAAATGCTCAATATACAATTCATGAACACATTGCACACAGTATGATCATTGGTAGTGAGAAAGAACATCCAATTAGCTGAACAGAATTCTGATTTCTATCTGTTCTTCCACCTACACGGCTAATTGTGTGGAAATATGCCACTATTTTCTGTAAACATTAGTGTCCATTTGAGTAACAGTTGCGATTTGGTCCTGAACCTTCTCAAGTAGATCTCTGAGTTCGATTAGGATGAGCGGGATGAGATAGTTGAATGAGGCAGGTCCGTACCCCGACGTTCATTTGTTATCGGTAGTGCGTAGCAGACGACACTCCTTTCAAAACAACCATCCGTTTCAGTCATGAATTCATGCGAAATATTGTGACCAAAGGAGGATGTTTATCGAAATGTAGTGTAAGTCCGTCTTAAGTTTATTCTCGGCTTTGTCAGTAACCTGGCATTCGCTCATTACGGTGTAGATTTACTTTAAAATTGATAACACTGCCTTAACCTCAGTTGTTCAAGCCCTCAATTTAACTGGAAATATGTCTTGTACCCGTTTCTTTGGCTTGGACAAGAAAGTAGGAATTTTGTATGTAGCCTGCTGTTAAATATGAACCCTTCTATGTCTGAGTTGACTAAGTTTGGTTGTTTTCAGCTTCTATCTCCTTCAGTACAAAGAATATCATTGAGCAACGAATTTAGATGTCAGTATTCAAATGGAGCCGCAAAACAAGGTGCTGCAAGAAATACTTCAGAAGAAAATGTAATGAATATATTCGATAGAAATGCCAAACGTCTTCAGAAAGAAAGATCCGCTATGGATCCAGAAGTGGCTTTGTATGATTACATTAAAGAAGAGGTTGGCTTTAGGTTATCGGAACGCATTTTGGATATAAAACGCAAATTTGGAAAAGTTGTGGATCTTGGCTGCAGCCGTGGCTATGTATCAAAGCATGTCTTATCCTCTTCTGTTGAAGAACTTGTTATGTGTGATATGAGTCCTACCCACCTCAAACAGGCAGTAGGCCCAGAAGAGGCAGTGAAATGCTCACGTATGGTTGTTGATGAAGAAAACCTACCATTTGAACCTAATTCAATTGATATGTTTATTAGCAACCTTAGTCTCCATTGGGTCAATGATTTGCCAGGAACCTTTGCACAGATTAATAATTGTTTGAAAAATGATGGTTGCTTTCTAGCATCAATATTTGGAGGAGATACTCTCTTTGAATTAAGGTAAACTTTACTTTGTACTTTTTCTGCTGTCTTTCAATACAGAAATTCTTTTGAATCTGCATGATCCAGCAAACTACATAACTTCGGAATCTGTCTTATCTGAAACAATTGCAGATGTTCTTTACAACTTGCTGAACTAGAACGTCAGGGAGGTCTGGCTGCTCACGTTTCACCATTTGCTGACGTCCGTGATATAGGTGGACTTCTTCAGAGAGCCAAGTTCACAATGCTCACCATTGATACGGATGAGATTGTTATAAATTACCCATCCATGTTTGAGGTCATGTGGGATGTCAAAGGTACATGGAAATGAGTGAAATGCTTGCAAGGCACTCTGGTTCAACAATCTGATTTTGGTTCTTGTCCAGGTATGGGTGAAAACAATGCTGCAAGAAACAGGAAGCTGAGTATTCCTAGGGACACACTTATGGCAGCTGCTGCCATATATGAAAATATGTATGGTAATGACAATGGCAGGGATGGCTCCAGAGCTGTACCTGCGTCTTTTCAGGTATTTCATTAAACATATTACCTTTTGTTGGAAATAATTTTATACTATTCAGTTTTGTTAACAAATCTTGTGGTAGGTTTATTATCTGCTTGGATGGAAGCCTGACGCTTCACAGCCAAAGCCATTAGCAAGAGGCAGTGGGCAAGTTTCTTTGAAAGATCTCCATCAATTGGATGAAATAATGAAGAAACATGGAGAGATTCAGCTTGGAAATGATGAAAATGTAAAGAAGTAGGCCAATGTTCAGTAATAGAGGTAAGTGCATACTGGTATGGAGAGATGTGTTTATTTTTTCATTGTATCAATAGTGTCCTTCAATTACAGAAAAATTGTCCTCCAAGTTCTCATCAGCAACACCATCAGAGCAATTTTCTTCACTTTCAACGGCAGTGAAATGCAGACTAAAAATTAAAAGACAGAAGAATGCACTTTATAAAATTGTAATTGACAATGTAAATTGTGTCACCAACCTGAATAAAATGCAAAAACTGAAAAATGCAGTCATTAATCACCGTTTTCCAAGAAGGGGAAATATCAATGAAAGGGAAATTAAAATACTAAGAATGGCACACCTAGAATTAGGCTGACTTGCAATACAGACATGAAAGAATACTAGGCATTCAGAGAAAACAGCAATGGAAGACTGCAAGCTCCTCAAAATATTAAGTAGTCACATTTTAAGTAAAAAATGAACCAATATTGGGAAATTATGAGTATTAAGCAGATATAAAATGAATAATTGGATCAATCTAAGTAGAACACTAATAGTATGAGCCAAACAGTTCAGCTCACCACAACTAGCCTTACATGTCAAGGTCAAAATAATACTTGCATAACAAAGATGAGGCATAGAAAATCAAGCATGGTTAAATACACCCACATGAGTCAAGACAAAAACATTGTTGGATGTATCCTCAGGCAATGAGTCCTGGTACACTGATTCAATGGCTCTTTAAAAATCAAGACGAAGTTATCAATAAATACAATAAAAGATCCCATCTGCAATGATGAAATTGAGAAGCAGACTGAGGCTACATGCACAAAAACAAAAATGAATCATGTTGTGCCGAAATTCAAAGAGAATACAGAACATTGAGATTGATTTCTAAAAATCAGTAGGGTTTAAACCAAAGAAAAGTTGACACCCAGACAGCTCTCCAACTACTGTATCTGCACTTTTTTTCCTCTCCACCTTCCTCATGTTGAACTCAGGTTAGGGACAGGGAGGAAGAAAATGCAAATACTTCAGTTCACTACACAGCAGGGAGTAATAGGCACATGTACAGAGAACTGAAAATCTGACAAGCACGGATGTATCCCTCCCACCCTGCAGTGATACCACAAAATCTTGATGTTATCAGAAAACCACAAATTAAAAAAATCATCACAAAAATACTGAATAAATTATGCAAACACAAACAAGGCCAATGGCAGAGACATTCCAAATACAAAATTTACATCAATAAAAATGGAATGCTCAAGCAACATACATTGTTTGAAGGACGGTTCAATCACAAGCACGTGAATAATCAAGTGTGCAGGACGCACAAGAATAATACTTGCATCTAAGTAAAAACCATTTACTGTGATACAAAAATTATTTAGTTCATAGTTCAAATTTTTAAAAGTTGTCAATAGTCATCTACAAAATTATAACTCACAAGGAATTTTAAAACGTTGGTCATACTTTGGAAGAAAATGGTCAGTCTTCATTACAGAATTGCTTGTTCTGTACACATCATTTAAAAAGATCTTCATATGAAACTGAAGACTAAAAAATGCAACTACAAAATTTGTGACACTGACATTGAAATAGACATACATAATACAAGATAAGTACCGTCCAGTTTCTTAATATTATATTCAGATGGAATGCAAATGAATTTGGATCAAAAAGGATACAAAATCCATATTACCAGTTACACAAATAAGAGAGGATACACAAGTTAAGTCAGATCTGATTTCACTAATATCACATCACACATATCACAACAACCAAACATTTCCAGATACATTAACCATTCTACATGGTTTCTTTTAATAGAAAATATCAACCTGGTTGAATGAATTGTGTGAAAATTATGTTTAAGGTGATGACAGCTTGAATATATAAACAGGATGAAGAAGATGAGCTTCTATTCCAACTGACTAAAAACTTATACCTAATGTCTGGTATTGAAGTTTCTGAAACAAAAACAAAAAAGACAAAGGCATGAGATGTCAGAACAGAAGCATTTGGATAGAATGTGCCAAATTAAATTCAGAACAAAATTAAATACTAAAACTAACGGGGATTTCCATGCATAGCAAAAAATATAAAAAAACCCAAAAGATCTAGAGTTCATGCACAAAACCAAGTGGGAACAACCTCCAATTTATGCTGAAACCAAATGGTTTAAAACACTGTCTCTGAACAATTGAGTGCCTTTGACCAGCATGTACTACATAGTATGGTACGCAAAATGTTTTGGGGGAAAAATTTACCGATGGAAAAGAGCAAGAATAGCTGAGATGATAACAACTGCAACACTCGTTGACATAGTAGCAGCACCACTGTATCGGTTTGTTCCACAAGCAGGGGGGCAAATGGGGATAATTGTTTCTGAAAACATAATAATGATGATAGCAAGCAGGGTTAGACAACAACAACAACAAAAAAGACAAACAATTAATTTTCAAGAAGATCTGGTAGGATAGGCAAAGCAGTATTTTAAGAGATTCAATCTTTCACTAACACAAGATTGAGATTCAAGGATCACAAAATAAGGCACATTGATCAACATCAAGCAATGCTACCAAATCTGGCAAATAAACTAAAATGCTAATAAAAGCCAAATTGGCTACAAGCAAGGTAAAATTTACAGTTGATCTCACAATGCAAACAAAAGATTCTATCTGCTGAGGACAAAGGATGGTAATGGAGTAGTTTTGTCAGACCACAGCCAACTATGACCCTGTGACTATGTCAAAAACTGTAGCCTTAGAATTAAAAGACAAGGAGACCAATTATGATTTCAAACCTACAAGTTGAAGATTTAAGAAAAAAGTTGATAATATTAATTAACTTGAGGAGCAGAATTTCAACTTACCAAATAGCTCCACCATTTTCTCAGCGGTTCCCAGTTTGTTGGCTGCTTTGCACACGTAGTTACCATACTGCCTCTTCTCAATTGTGATGATACGAATTGTAGTATCAGTGAACTCATCAGCCGTAGCAAAGTGTGAAATACTGGGGGAAAAGTTAAACAAGTACCTCAGCAGTTGAAGAAAATTGTGCTTGTAATGGAATACTGGCAACAGAGAACTCTTAAACAACACGTTAAATATTCCAAATCAGCACCACATACCTTTGATGTTGATTGTTGGAGAGTTGAATATCATCCTTGACCCAAACAATGGCTGGTGGAGGATATGCCTCCACGTGACATTCCAAATCCATATCATACTGTAGAGCCTGGCCAAGTCGTGGACGAGGGACTGTGATAACTGGGGCAAATTCGACTTCTACAGCAATGTTACGACGAACACCTTTCTCCACTCCATTTTCAGCCACACAATAATAAGTTCCACGGTCCTCTTTGCGAATTTGAGCAATCCTCATGACATTACCCCTATGAACAGCAAGCCAGAAAATATATGAAATAGTAAAAATTAAAACAAAAGGAGGTAAATGTAACAGACTAATGACTTACTTGTAAATAGATCCACCAGTAGGAAGAATAGCGTTGTTCTCACGTCTCCATGAGATACGAGGGATAGGCCACCCATTGGCATAACATTCCAGTCGCACAGGCTGACCTTCGCTCACTACAATAGAACGAGTAGAATTGTCAGATATGACTGGTGGGCGCCGTACCTGGAGTTCAACCTCAGCAGAGATAATGTTGTTCAAAGAGATGATGACTTGACATTGGTAGTAGCCTGCATCTGTTTCTTGGATATCTTTGATCTGAAAACAAAATTAAATTTGAACATCTGTCCCTAACTTCCATATAAAAAGTTGCTTCACCACTATACTAAATAAATGAATACCTGAAGAGTGTAAGAGGAGCTGGCAGTGTCATAACGCAGGGCAAATCTTGAATCTCGAATGATGAGGGTGCTGCCAGTAGAGACGGGCAAACGTTCTGATTGTCTGTTACGGTCCACCTTCATCCACAAGACAGGATACTCTGTGGCATACTGGACAGAGCAATGGAGTTCAACTGTCCCTCCAATATCTTTAATCTGCTCCTGAGAAATGTAAGAAATTGTCGGGGTTCGCTGGGCAGTGCCTGGAAAAAAATTTACAATATCTCATCTGAATGGTGTAGCCAACAAATAAATAGGACCTGGCCAATGAAATAGATACCAGATATTTTTTTTGAAAATGAGATAGCTTATTTAACTAGCAGCTTAAGGCAACATTCTGAATGATTCACTAAAACCAAACAGCCAAAGATGGTTAGGTGTACTTTTCCCTCCAAGGGGTGTGTTTGACCACACCTAACCAACATTATATCAATTTTTTTAATACAGGTATACAGGTAAAAAAGATTAAATCAGATTGAACCGAAGCAAATTTTAAATAACACAGAAGAAAATTGTAATTAGTACTCACCGAAATCGACCAAACTCAAGGAAATTGCAAAAATGCCGAGGAGATACATCCTAGGCGGACCCATTGCAGTAGTACTGGAGCTGGAAAAACAAATTGGTCACTGGAGATGGGAAGCAAGACTTACATACAACTCTAGCTTCAGTTTAAACACTTCAGCGCAAGAAGAAAGTCTTCCCAAGCAGCTGAGATCCAAACCATCAATTAAAAACAGAAACCTAGACTTACAACAACAAACTGGAATATATAGTGTCCTATGTATGATGTCAACTGAGGCGTCAACCATAACCACCGAGTCCAAGATGGCCACCAATATCGTCGTGGATAAATTCGCAAATGCCACGAAAGACGCGCTCAACCACCTTAAAAATTAAAATAAGGTATCGACTGTGTAAATTGCCTCACTGGCTGTCGTCAAACAAATATTTCCCGTCCGCTTCAAATTTTTGTTTCTTTGTAGCAAGTCTTTCCAGTGACAACGTAGTAGGCAGGTGTGGTCGCACCCTCGACTGCCCACGACCGGCAAACTTCAAAATCGTCCGCAACTCTGGCAGGCATCCGCTGTACGCTGGAGGTACGCAGGAGGGGCACAGTACGCTGCACATGCACAGAGCGAGTGCATTTGCCTTGGTGTAGTTCTCGTCCTTAGTGACTCCACCACCCCCTCCTACCCCTTTCCTTCGACAAACGCCTGGCAGTTAGGCAACCCATGCGGCACCCCCCACCCCTCATGTACCCTCACTGTGTGAGACACAGCAAAGAAAAAAAAATCCTCTTAAAAATAAAAGAACATGAAAGCACCTCGTGTTTTTCTTTCGAGGACTGTGGGAACGCCTACAAACAGCGTGACAGCTTTGTGAGTTTTCTTTTCCGGTGCGACAGAGGGTGCTTTTGCAGGCGGCTGTACTCGGACTGGCTGCCGCCGCCCCCGCCGCCCTCGCCGCCCCCGCCTCTCCCATCCGCCACCTGTCGTACCGTCCCTTGTTCCAGCACCTGCTGTCCATTCGGAGGAGAGGGGGGGGAGGCATTGCTGGCAGACACACATGGTTGAATGAGCAAGTGAATAAATGAATGATCGTTTGCTATTAACATGAAGCTGCACTGCAACAGACTCTGTTCCGCTTCGTTCCCGGAATCGGTGCCGAAGGGGCGCGCAGACACAAAACGGGCAGCAGTCCAAGGGAGTCTCGCACGCTTCTCTGAAGAAAGGTGTTTTGCGAAGTTTGCGCCATGCGCACACTTGCTCTTCCTTTGTCCTGGCAGGGTTCACTGTTCCCCCCCCCCCTACCCCTGGTCCCGGAGAGGGGGAAGTCAAAGGTGTGATTGGAAGGGCGTTGACCTCTGCCCCCTCTACAGAGCCCCCTGACCAACCTCTGTACACACATAGGGGGATGCTCTGTGATCACGTGAAGCCCCCCTGATTTATGCTGAGACCGTCGAGAGGAGCTCCGCCATGCTCCGCCCGTCCTGTCTGGATCCCCTTTTTGTTCTGTTTTCTCGCTGCTCTTCCCGTGGCGTTTTGTTTTTGTTTGTTTGTTGCCTCGCCCTTTTCGTGCGGAGAAAAGCGGCCGGCTGCACACATTTTCCATCATCATCACCATCATTATCATCATCACCGTCACCGTCGTCATCATCACCATCATCATCACCGTCATCATCGTCATCATAACCTGCTTCATTTCTCTCTCTCTTTGTCTTCCACTTCTTGTTTCCCGTCGTCCTCTTCGTGCGCGGCAGTTTGGCTTGTGCGGCACAACTTCGCATCATTGACGAAAATAGCACACCCCGCCGAAGGTGGAGGAAGAGAGTGAGAGAAGAGGAAGGAGAAGTAGAGGGGGATGACAAGGGTGGCGGGAGGGGAGGGGACGGGACGGGGGTTGCTGGCACGGCCGGTCCCGCACGCTGCGCACCCCTCAGTACCGAACCTCAAACCCAACCTGCAGGAGGCTCTAGCGATAGTAGCGAACCTAGCGAAACCCCAGGACCCGCAGCCGCGCGGCCCGGCACCACCCGGCAACCTCTGCCGTTGTGTTGTGTTGTTGTGTTGTTGGATACGAGTCGCCACCAGAGGCCGCCACCGCCGCGTCCAGTCCGCTGCTTCTGACCGCCGCCACGGACGTTCTTTGTTCTGGGTAAGCTGGAGCTCGTCTTATTAAGGAATTCTAGATGATTTTGAGAAATTAAAAAAAATTCAACTTGATGTGGTGCGTGATGCTCGGTGGGCCTCTAGCGTTTCCGGTGTTTTTTGTTTTTGGTGCTAATTAAGGAGGCAATTTTGGGAATTCCCTCGTTAAGTTGAGTTCGGAGTCAGAGTGGTTGCGCGCGTTCTTTTATGTTAAAAGTTAGTCTGATCATCCTCTCGAGTATCGTAAGTGTGGGGAAAAGGGTCCATATGAATCTATGATAGATCTCAATTATTTTGACGCAAGTCGCGGACGCGACATGTGTTTTGTTTTGGCACCGTGCGTTGCCACCGCTGGCAGCTGACTTTGGCGGAATCGTAGCGTGACATCGCTATCTGGCTGGTGCTTTGTGACTCTGTGACTGTGACCGCTCGCACCAGGCCCGTCCCATATCATCACCACATCGCCGATCTCGGGCTCGAATCCTTGCCGTTTGAAAGGGCGAAATTCGCGCGTGCGCTTTCTTTGTAGGTCATGGTACGTATACACCGCGGGGCGTGCATAAACAACAAAGTCCTTGCCAGACCTTCTGGTGACAAACGAAAAGAGAGAAATGAAAATAAAGAAAGCAGTGGCGGAGCTGGGCGGAGCACAACACAGAAAATAAAACCCCGCCGAGGTGGGATGGCTCAGATTTGTAGGAGCGGGAAATCGGCGCCAGTGTCGGAAGAAAACGGCGTAGCTCGGCAGCTTCCACGCGAATGTTATGCGATTTTATATGAGATCTACGGAATCTGCACATACACGTGATGGTGGCGCGGGCGGCAGGCCACACACACACACATACACACACACACACACACACACACACACATGCGCAGCGGGGCCTGGCAGGGCGATCAGCTGGCCAGCAGAGAGAGAGGGGGGGGGGGGGCGACGGCCCGGGGCGCGGGTGCGAGAGGGACGGCGTGCGCGGGTTCACGAGGAGATTTTGGCACTTGCCCAGATCAGTTTGTTGGCTTGCGCCGGACAAGTCCACGGCATGGCGTCTGCAGAGCCCGGCTGGGCAGGCTGAGCAGGCTGAGCAGGCTGAGCAGGCTGAGCAGGCTGAGCAGGCTGAGCAGGCTGAGCAGGCTGAGCAGGCTGAGCAGGCTGAGCAGGCTGAGCAGGCTGAGCAGGCTGAGCAGGCAGGCTGAGCAGGCTGAGCAGACTGAGCAGGCTGAGCAGGCTGAGCAGGCTGAGCAGGCTGAGCAGGCTGGGCAGGCTGAGCAGGCTGAGCAGGCTGAGCAGGCTGAGCAGGCTGGGCAGGCTGAGCAGGCTGAGCAGGCTGAGCAGGCTGAGCAGGCTGAGCAGGCTGAGCAGGCTGAGTCAGGGCCAGCCGCCGGTACGGCATGGGTAGGGGGCTTTCGGCTTTTACCGTGGAAGCCCGCAATCATAGGCGGGCGTCAGCTCGCGGCCAAGCGGATGGCGAGTAGAACTGCCACAGCGCAACTGCCCAGGAAATAACCCGATCGCGCTCGGGACTATGACAGTACTGGGGAAGGAGCAAGTATGGCGAATTAGGCGCCAATTACTGGTCAGAGAGAGGCCAGGCCAGGGGGGGTAACAACTTCAGGGTAACCTGAGGTAGTCCGGGTAATCCGAGGTAATCCGCGGTTATCCGAGGGAATTTCACCGAGGTAGTCCGGGGTAATTCAAATTAATCTGGGGTAATAAGAGGTAATCTGGGGTAATCAGAGGTAACCCAGGTAATCCGGGGTAAATCGAGGTAATCCATTTTTAGGAGTCGTTACCCCCTCGGGCCAGGCCGGGCCGCCGGGCCGCTCACCTCCGTCTCCACCGCCTTTCCAACGCAATATAGAAGCCACGTGCCTCTATTTTTGTTGTGACGGACGACGGCGGGGCCCCGAGCCACCGGGCCTTGTTGCTTCTCCCCCCCCCCCTCCCTCCTCTCACCCCCACTCCTTCCTCTTCCCCCCTCCCCCTTCCCGACGACAGGTAAAATATTTAGCATCCTTTAATTCTTGCGAAAGACGAAGGGTAAGATTTGTATGAGCCAAGTTACTACTCAAACCATGGCGGACACCGGGGCGAATCGGGGGGTCGGGGGAGGGTCACCCCGGACCGTGAAAGGAGTTTTTGGGGCATTTCTCAGGCCGCTTGCGGAGGCAGTGAGCCGGTATTTGAACCCGCGTCGGTATCGTCGGCTTCTCGGAGTCGGCGGCGGCCACCCTTCCCTTTGGCAGCGCGTCTCGCATTCAGAATCGGCCGAACGCAATTAGACCAGATCATAAAAGCAATTGCGCCACATCTGGCGAGACGTACTCTGCGGTTCTATGGCCTCGGCCCGGCGTCAGTATTCGAACCCGCGGCTCTCCGGGACGACTGCGTAGCGCCTGCCGGGTAGGCCACCGCGGCCTGTGCGTGCACGCGCGTGGAGCGGGCTGGCCTATCCGGACGCTCACAGGCGCTTTTGTTGGCTGGATTTCTCATACTGCGTCGGCTGTCGGAAGTCACTGAGGAACTCTGGCAGCGCTACAGACAGCAGACGCAGCAGACCACTCCCGCCATGACAGCGCGCGTCTCTGTAAGCTTCGCCTGAGGAGTCTCAAGTTTTGCGAAACACGCGGACGCCAAAGTGTACGTGACGGGTGCGTTCTGGTGGTACAGTAGCGGACGGTGTGCGGGGAAATACCCCGTGGGGGGGGGGAGGTAAATGTGAAGGGTGGGTACAGGCGTGTTGGCACGGAAGCCACCCGCCCAGGTGTTCGCCTGGTGTTCGCTAAGCTACCGCGCCCAGCATCCCCCCCCCAACCCCCTTCTCCATCGGTATTTCAGGAGAACAACCACCTTTCTACCCACTCTCAGCCCGCACCTGACAGTGCTGCCAAACGGCGCACACCACGCCAAAAGCCCTCCAATCCCGAACCCCCAAGGGTACCAACTACCAACGCAAACGGCGCGGATAATTTATCCGCCACATTAGTGGCGAGGCAACAAGGTTGGCCAGCGGTTGGCCAGCTTGCAGCCCGCGATTTTCTCGTCTGCGTGCAGAGTAATTTATTTTCATCGCGTCCTAATGTGTTTACCAGGACCCCTCGAAGGGACCGATCGCTTGGAAGTCTTTGGCGGAAGTGATGAGGGTGGGAGGGGGCAGGGGGGGGGGGGGGGCAGGGGGGGGATGCGGCGCGGGGTGCAAGTGTGCGTTCGTTGGCGCACATGTGTCCACGCACGCACGCACGCGTGCACACACGCCTTCCGCAGTATATTTATCGCACTCCGTGCAGCGGCCGGCGTCATGTCGGGGCTGACAAGGGCTTGGCACGGCCGCGCCGAGTGCACTATGTATAGCGGGCGGCGCCGTCGGCCACATGGTCCCCGGCCCAGGGTACCCGGGCCGGGCTGGGCTCCCTGGGGTCCCTGGGGTCCCTGGGGTCCCTGGGGTACCCAGCGAGCCGCGCGCACTTCCGGGATCACGCCCAAGGACGCGGGTTCGAGTACCGCCCGAGGGGTACACATGACATACGGTAAAGTCACTGTACGTACACACCTAACGGAACGGTCTCATGTACAGTCACTTCCAGTCCCTTCCCAATCATTGCAGTCACCGCAATGTTTCCGAATAAATTTCAGAGAGACAGAAAGTCGAGCCCTAGAAGCTTCTGTACATCTCCCGAGTCTCCCCCCAGCTCGGCCTCGGCTGCCCCCGTGGGGGTATTGACTCCTCACTCCTCCCGCCCCTGCCGGCCCCGCTCATGTTCTCGTCCCTCGTCCGTTTCCCTCGCGCCTGTCTCGGGGTCTGTCTTCGCCAGAACGCTGGGAAACGGGGTGTGACCGGCCGCCGTCCTCGTGGGGAGGGTCGTGAGGTCGATGAGGTGGCCGTCGTAAGGCAGTGAGGGGTCACCGCGGCCGCCCCCACCGGGACGGGGCACTGCCCCTGGGGCCCTGGGGCGGGGCCCCGCGGACACTGCACGGCACGGCACGGCACGGCACGTCGCGCTGCGCTGCGCCCCGATCGAAATAGAAACGGCAACCTCCTTTTGCATCGCATCCCAGCATCCCAGCCCGTTAGGTCGGACGGAAATAACCCCCGCCACGCAGCAAAACCGCTCAGATTTGCCTTTCGAGTGCCCCCCTCCCCCCCCTTCCCCCAGGCGTCGTCCTCTGGAGAGGCCGCGATGAGGAGCGCCCGTGAAGCCGGAGGGTAGGCCAGCCCGCACGGCACCGGTGCATGGGGGAGCCCACATTGCCTACCCACCAGGCGCCATCCTCCGGTGTCTTCGGGGGGGGGGGGGGGGGTAGTCTGAGGGCTGGAAAAATGGCGTGTGCGTGGGTGTGTGTGTGAGGAGTAAGAGGGTGGGGGTGGAGGGGGAGGTACTCTATTTATTCTCGTCCTCTTCGGAGAAGCCTGGCAGCAGAGGGCACGGCCTCAACACAACAAACACCCGCCGCCAGTGTATCCACGCACAAAAGTACCCAACTGCGCAGCGCCAGAGAGAACACCGCCTCTGTCTGTGTATGTGTGTGTGTGTGTGTGTGTGTGTGTGTGTGTGTGTGTGTGCCGCCTGTGGCGTCTTCCCTGAACCATGACCCTGGTTCTTTTGGCTCGCCGGCCCGCCGCGCTGGCTGGTGCTGCCGCTGGCTGCAAAGCGCTGCAAAACAAGGGGGAGGTAGCCGAGGCCGGAGA
This sequence comes from Odontothrips loti, assembly GCA_038380765.1. Taxonomy (NCBI): domain Eukaryota; kingdom Metazoa; phylum Arthropoda; class Insecta; order Thysanoptera; family Thripidae; genus Odontothrips; species Odontothrips loti. The sequence continues at coordinate 10,610,603 of CM076258.1, forward strand.
GCATCACGTGGTCTGTGGACGTCGTCTCACCGTGTCCTTTCCACCCCTCTGCACAGGACGCAGCCTGACGCCGCAGCCGCCACCATGCCGACGGAGTGCATCCCGGAGCAGTGCATGACGGACCCGCTGCAGCGGGAGCTGGCCGACTCCATCATCAGGATGGTGCCACTGGACGACATCCGCATCCTGCTCGCCTGCGGGGCCAAGGTAAGGGAGAGAGAGAGAGAGAGAGAGAGAGAGAGAGAGAGAGAGAGAGAGAGAGAGAGAGAGAGAGAGAGAGAGAGAGAGAGAGAGAGAGAGAGAGAGAGAGAGAGAGAGAGAGAGAGAGAGAGAGAGAGAGAGAGAGAGAGAGAGAGAGAGAGAGAGAGAGAGAGAGAGAGAGAGAGAGAGAGAGAGAGAGAGAGAGAGAGGCCCGGACACTCGAGCCAAACCTCAAGCCGAGCAGGAAAAGAAAGCGAGCGTCATCTCCGAATGCAGAAGAGCAGCTCGAGTGCATGTAGGCCTTCTTGTTGTTACCCAACCCCCCAGGGGGGGCCCCCAGTGACTCCGCCACGCAGACCGAGCGACGACGAGGCGAACACGCCGCTGAGGAAACTCTGGCAGGCGGTCAAAAGAGCCGCCGCCGCCGCTGCCGCCGCCGCTGCCACCGCCACAGCGGCAACACAACAACAGAACACGGAACACGAATCGCCTCGCTGCGCGCTGCCGATACGACGCGATGCGATGCGCCATGTGTGGCGGCCAACAGCACGGCGGCGCGGGGCGCGGGTTCGAATACCGGCCGGTGCTGACGCCCAGGGCGCCGTCCGGCGCCGTCTGCTGTCGGCGTGCACTTGGCCGTGGACACCGCGCGCGTCGCGGGGGGTCGCCGCTGTATATAAAGTACTCAGGGACGGAAGTCAGACGGCATAACGAACAAGAAGAGCCCTGGAGAAAGTATGAGAATTTGCAGTGTTTTCCACATCGAAACGCGCGGGGGTTGTTTTCGAAGTCGAGTAGCTGGACTCCGACCGCGCGGTTTCTCATAGTATGCTTGTGTGCCGACAGGTGAACGAGCCGGTGACGCAGGGGCTGCGGCCGCTGCACTACGCCGTGTGGCAGCGCTACCCGGAGGCCGCCATGCTGCTGCTGGTGCGGGGCGGCGACGTGAACGCGCGCGACGAGTGCGGCTACTCGGCCCTGCACCTCTCCGCCGAGCACGGGTAACAGGACAGCGGCGACCCGGTGCCTCCGACCTGGCCCCCCTCGGCTCACACCTCACACCTCGCCTGCTTGTTGTCGCCCAGGTACACGGAGCTGGTGAAGCTGCTGCTGCTGCAGGGCGCGCGCGTCGACTACCGCGAGGACACCGACGACCCCTTCCCCCGCACCACCCTCTGCGACGAACCCCTGCGCCTGGCCATCCGCAACGGCCACCACGAGGTGATGGGAGGAGAGGGAGGGATCTGACCCGGGTTCGAATACCACACCGGTCCTCGCCTTCTCACCCCCGTCCGTGCGCAGGTGGCCCGCGTGCTGCTGGAGAACGGCGCCGACCCCAACAAGCGCTACTTCTTCGGCTCGGAGATCAACCTGGTGTCGCCGCTGGACCTGGACTTCATGAGGCTGCTGCTGACGTACGGCGCCAACCCGGACGCCGTGGACCGCGCCGGCCTCACCCCGCTCATGAAGGCCGCCCGGCTGCCTCAGGTCAGCCAACGCACATCCTTCAAAAGAAAAAAAAAGTGGGAGGTCGCTGGTATTTGAACCCGGAACTGGTATTGCAGGGCATGGAGTCGGTGCTGCTGCTGCTGTCGTTCGGCGCGAACGTGAACGCGCGGACGGACGAGCGCCACGACTACCGGTCCGTGCTGCACTACGCCGTGCTGTCGGGAAACCTGGCCACGGTGAACCTGCTGCTGCGGCAGGGCGCCCGGGTGGACTTCCCCGCCGACTACCAGAAGCCGACGCCGCTGCACCTGGCCATCCTCAAGGGCGACCCCGAGCTCGTGCGCATGCTAATCCAGGCGGGTGCGTGGAGGGGGAGGGGACGTAGGGCTGGGCGCTGGATCAACTGTCAAAACCAAAACATTTAAAAATATTGGATTACCGTCAATATCAGTATTTGGCATTTATTTTGATTGTATTGAAAACATTGCTGTGCAGGCGCCAACGTGAACGCGTCCTCCCCCATCATCGGCACCTCGCTGCACGTGGTGTGCGCCGACAACATCCCCAACCGTCTGGACCTGCTGCAGCAGGTGCTGGAGGCGGGCGCCGACCCCAACGTGCTGGTCGAGTCGGACGAGGGCCCCCCGCTGCGGCCCGTGCTCGCCGAGTACCTCGCCTCCAACGAGGCCCAGCCCTGCCCCGTCGTCGTCGGCATGCTGCTACGCTACGGAGCCAAGGTACGCTCAGCGCTCAGCCCCGCGGCCCGCGGCCCGCGCCACACGGCGGCACTGCGGGCTGCCTACCCTCGAGTCCGCAGGCGCCTGTCTCGTCTCAGGCTCCGCAGGCTCCGCCCGGTGAGACTTGAGATGATACTAGACCCTGACCCCGCCCCGCTCTGCCCGGCTCTGCCCCTGCCGCAGGTGGTCATGAAGACCCAGTTCCGGGACCCTCACGGCCTGCTCAACTCGCTGCAGAGCGTGGCGCAGCATGACGGCGTGTTCAGCTTGCTGCTGGAGGCGGCCGAGAGCTTCGACACGTGCATGATCCGGAGGTCCCAGTTCCTGACGGACGAGCAGCGCGCCGTCCTCATGCAGCTGTCCTCGTCCCCGCTGCCGCTCAGACAGCAGGTGCGGTCAGCGACAGGCGACACGCGACACGCGACACGCGACACGCGCGGTAAAGAAATCCCTTCTCAATCGCTGATGAATGTCCTCGGTTCCAGATCCGCCTGTACCTTCGTCGGCTGCTGGGCAACCGACTGCCGGAGGTGACACCCCACCTGGAGCTGCCCAAGCTCCTCCAGCACTACCTTCTGTACGAGTTCAGCTAACCCGGTGCTAGTGCTGTGCGGTGCTAGAGCAGTGCCACGCCCCACGACCCCGTATGCCCCCCCCCCCCCCCCCGACCCTCGCCCGTGAACGCCGTGTGCCCAGGCTTCTGGGACCCCAGTGTTTGACGCGGTGGGTACCAGGCTGAGTAGGTGTGCTGCTGCAGGTGAATACGCTAGGAGCAAGACGGTTCCATAAATAATGACGGCCCATCTCAAAGTTTTGGCCGAGGCAACACACTTTTGCAACATTTTGATTTTAAGCCATGAATACGATTGTTTCAAAATGTGCACCGTATTTCTTCATTAGAAACTACAGCAGAAGGCAGTCCAGTCTGGCTGTGAGTGTGGTGGCCTCAGGAAGCAGGGCAGGTGAAGTCCTTTCCTGGAGATATCAAGTCGAGTAAGTGAGGTGGGTGTAAAGTGGGTCCCAGACCTCACTGCAAAGTGGCAGTGCGGGCCCAAAGAATATTCAGTATTTGGTGGAACAGATTGTGATAAACTTTTTCATGGGCTAGTGGACAAAGATGTGCATATGTGTTCAGGAGAACACAACGCATTGTGATTTATCATCATGATTTATTACCAGATTGTTAATACTTTTTTTGTACCTTATTGTAGACTATTAGATGTAAGTTCTATACGTGGTATTGTTATATGCTGACTATTTTTATACCTTTTTATGCGGCAGCATGTCTTGTATTTTTGTACGGTTCAAGTAAAAGCTTTGCAAGGGTGGAAAATGATCAACAAGAAAACTTAGTTTTCAATTAAATGTCTGATTGAATATTGATGCTTCAGTTAAACCCACGTATCATATATTTCTTTAACTCTGCAAAGTACATCAAACAATAAAATATTGGTTCAGCTATTTAGTTTTCAATTTATCCTGTTAAAATTAACACTTGACCTTGCCCACCTGAGGGTGTAATTAATTCGTCAGAAACAAAAGACGACAACATTTAGACTGTTTCAGTTCCTCATGTATTACACACCGATGAACAAGACATTTACAAAACACATAAATGCATTGCCATGGACCTTGCTGTCATAATGACATGTTGTACTTTCATAATCTGATACATATATGATTTGACTAGACTCAAAAGATATTGGCACAAATCTACAGAATAGAGGACACAGACTTAATCTATCACACATACATTGGTAGTGCACAGAAAGGAAACACTGTGGTATCATGAAAACACCATAGGGAACAATCCATGAAAACAAAAACCATTGATATAAGAAGAATTAGTCTGAGCCCTAAGCTCAAACCATACAAACAATATCAGAACAAAAAGAAGAAGACATTGCCCTCTTCATGAAAAAAAAAAAAGTATCACAATTGGGTCATATGATCTAAAATAACCAGTCCACCGGCAAGCTCTGTGATAATGGGATACCTTTCTTACTCTGCCCATCAATATTCACCAAATACAATGCCCATGGATGATGATTATTATGGAGCCTGCCTGACATAAAAGAATTCCTTGCTGCGTGTCCACCCATTTCCATTCCATAAAATGACACAACAGCCACTGTTCACAATGAGAGAAGGGGTCGGCCAGTCAAAAAACAATCCCTAGCCCTTCTCATATAAAACAAAAACAAACAAACAAGTGTACATTACGGAATGATAAAGTAGCATTTATGGTTTACAGAACGGACCATACAGACTTATGATTACAAAAAGATCCCATAAAATGTTGCTTTCAGGTCACTGTCATTAAGTAAAAGTACTTATATTAACAACAATCAAAACCCACACATACACATTCATTACAGTGTGACAAGGCCTCCTGCATCAGTCTCAAAAGAAGCCCTGAAGACTTTCACAAACTACACTTGTCTATGTCACCTTAACTGTTGTCACAACAACTGCTAAAAACATCACACTTACCTCTTCTTGTAGCTTTTCACAATCCTACCCATGGAAACTCATTGAAGAGCTCTTTGAGAATTCTGACTTATGAAAAAAGTAGAAAAAAAAAAAAAAAAACAGATTACTATTAAACACTAATACACAAATAAAAATAAAAATAGCTACAATACAGAACATTAGATTGATTGGTATCTAAACAATAAAATCTTTGTTTCATTTCACACAGTTGAAACAAATCATATATTTGCTTCTAAGAATTAAGACAGTGAAGGCAGAACGAAAATAACTTCAGAGAACAATAATGTAAACCCATATATATATACCCTATAAATAATTTCCATAATACAGACTAGGACAGATAATACTGTTGTTTTTGGCATACATATAATATAGGTGGAAAATCACATAAACTCATGATATAGTTGGTGCTTGGTGGGAATTTTTTTCTATTCACATACTATTCTTTCAAGTGACAAGAACCATCAATCTAAATACTAAAATTAGCTTACAGTTGTTGCACTTTTTTGTAGGGCTCGATCTCTTTCTATCTCTTGCAAATGTGCTCTTCTCCGATGAGAAAAGCAGTTCCCTGAGCTTGAAAATGCTTTTGTACAGTAAGGACAACGATATGGGCGTAGGCCATTATGTTGATTAAGATGAAACTGTAAAGAATTAATGCTTTGTAAAGGAGGTGACAAAAAGATGTGCTCATGCAATATATGGGTTCCATTTTAACTGTTTTCAGTAATTACCTTTAAATCTTGGTTACGCTTGAATGACTTCGAGCAGATGTTACACACATGAGGGCGCTCATCAGAATGTGACACAAGATGGGAGCGTAAGGTACTCATTGTGGGATAAACTCGGTTGCAGTGCGAACATGGAAAGGTTGTCTGTTCTGCATGAGATTTTTTGTGTTGAGTGAGATTATTTTCTTTTTTAAATCTGTGAATTAAAGAAGGATTTTACAATTATTGATTTTGTTTCTACAGCATTTGCAGTGATACATTTAAAAAAAAATTGAACAGAATTGAGTTTTCATGTACTTACACTCTCAGACAGATTTCACATGCAAACTTTTGATCTGTTTTGTGAGTTTCTAAATGAGCTTTGAATGGTCCCTTCTTCAAGAAGACTTTTTTACAAACAGGACATGTGTAAGTGGTGCACTTTATATTTTCAGATGAAGGTGACCTTGTTTCACTTTTCTTTGCATTCTTAACAACTCCTTTTCGTGATCGTCTAAATATAGATGGCTCAGATGTAGTTTCTTCGTCAATTTTAGAGTCTTCCTTTTCAGTTGATGGAGTTCCAATATCACTACTTGGCTCAGTAGCTTCAATCAACATCTTTTCCTCAGGAATTGTATGTTGCTGGGAATTATCTACATTTTGCTGAAGGTTTTCTTCTGATTTAGAAGGTGTTACATTCTCAAGTTCATGGCTGAAAGTATCTGCTGTTTCATTTTTTCTGCAAAAGAAGATAAACAGATGTGCACAGATTTTCATAACGTAAAGATAATACAAAGACTTTATGTAAATAAATTATTGAATTTACTTGCTGTCACAGTCAATTTCTTTCTTATCTTCAGACACCATTGATGTTTGTTGAATTTGCTCTTTTGACTCAACCACAAGGGTTTTATTATTTGATTCCTCCTCAACAACTTCATGTTCGCCATTTTGAGGCAATTCTTCAGTAGTATTGATATCCCCACCTGCTTCTCCAAAGCTGCATACATACAAAGCACAACAAAAAAAAAAGTTTACTGTCCCATTCTACTGACACAACTAAACTTCTCAATTAAATAAGCAGTTTACCCATTTTCTTGGTCAGTTTCATCAATCTGATCATCTTCTAAAAACACCATAGGATCCACTTGGACTTCCATTTCGGTCACTTCCTGATTTGTTAAAGATGCAACAGCCTCATTCATCTAGTAAAATGGAATAACAATGAGTTGAGAATCAGGCCCACAATGAAAATCTAAATTTGAAAATTATTAAAGGACAGAACACTCACACATACCAAAACTGGTTCATGCACATAGGTTGTCATAAATGTTTTGCAAATGTTAATTGCAGTCAATGGGAGGTCCTGAGACATTTTCGACAGATGATCTTGTACTTTAAGAGCGTTGATGGCAAATCTGAGATACACAAACAGTCCGTAAGCAAAATATTAGCACTACGACTTATTAACTTTCCACAACAGAAAACATGAGCAGCTGTACCTGTGCATTCCTTCAAGTTCTTCAAAACAGGATGCGCATATTTTCTTTGGCAGGCTATCACTGGGAAGGACCTGTGCACACAGAAACACGTTCAAAGTAAGCTGTAAGAAATCTTGGAAATGGGAAATGAGAAGAGGTGCATCACGGCGAACCGCTGACAAGGAAAACCAGCTCACCTGGAAATGTAAATAAAGCCTGATCTTTGTTTCCACCTGCCGTCGTTTGCCCTCATCACAGTAAATATACAATCCATTTTCGGTTTTCGATCCACACAGACGACACAACAGAGGGAATTCCAGCATGTTGGCATTTAGCACAGGTGACACAGTTCAGGGTAAAACGAACAGATTCGTACAACGCCCATCTTTTTAATTACAAAACTCAAAGTGCCAGTCGATTTCTTCTGCGAGGCGTCCGTCTGTCATTGCAGACGACAGACGACAGATAAACAATCGGCACAGTGTTGCCGGACGAGCGTCGTCTGCTGGAGGGCAACCAAAAATTTGTTTGTATGTAGTTGAGGACGTGCCGTTGGTGACAAGCAGAAGTAAGTTTTTAGTGTGGTTAGTTTTCATGCACTTTATTGGTGTCCATTCATATTTTCTAGCGAGACCTATTTCCCCCTTTTCTCGCCAACACAGACGGAACGAAGCACCCAGCAGGGCTGGGTTACTTGTAGCAAACACGCGCTGGCGCTGGCAACGCCGTGTGCTTCGTCTTTTGTTCACGGAATGTTTTGGTTCCGCGCAGTTCCGCGCCACTGTTTTGGTTTCGCTGCTGCTGCCAAACGACCACGATGTTTCATGTTTCACTGTTTGGTTAAAAATTCCGCGCAAAAATAGGTGTTGAGAAACAGTACGAATAAATGAAAACGTCACACAGTTTAAAAAAAAATAATTAAAAATCACGGTTCACGGTCCCTGGTATCTTTAACCTTGCGGCTTGCGGGGCCCTCGCCTTCACCCTTCACCACCGCCCTCTCCCCTCTCTCCTCGCGGCCTTCCTTCGCCCAGATTAGATTCCTAACCAAAAGACCAAAAGGCACTTCTAAAAACCTGTCCAAAATTTACAAGCGTGGCTCGCCCAGAACAGGGGATCAAAAGGCAAGTTTCACTCAATTTCGTTTCGGTAAATTGGACCACGGATTCCTTTTGGATCTGTATGGTGCCTGAGTGAAACCTTTTCAAGGCTGCTTGTGAGATATGTGTAAATGGTTGCTATCAACATACAGTAGTGGTACTGGAGCAGATTACTGAAAGTGGCCTGTCTGCAATTCACTGCAACTCAGTTGGTTCTTCGAACGACGTCCTTAGCCGCTCAGTTTGATGTAGGTGAAGTGCTTTTTTTTTTAAACGGAGGTTGTGGTGATTAAATCCTCACTGCCGGCAAACTGTCGCAGAATTGCTCGATTTCTAGGTTAAGTTGACAATTTAGCGAGCAGTTCTGTACACAAGTTATCATAATGCCACGTTCTGGTTTTTATTGGTTTGCCACTTTTGTTGGGTGCTTGTCACGTGGAATGAATTTCTGAATGAAGTATTGGTGGCTGTCGTGTGCATATCACTAATGTCCTATCCCAATGCATACATATCACATGATAACATAAGAGGGACAAACTTCATCCAGTATTCATTTTCCTGAGACCACCAACTGATAACTGTGGTCTTGGAATAGTTTCTAATATTCTTCTATTCTCATTTCAGGAGAATGAGTAGCTCGGAGGAAGTGTCATGGATCTCTTGGTTTGTTGGGCTTCGAGGGAATGAATTCTTCTGCGAAGTTGATGAGGATTATATTAATGATAAATTCAATTTGACCGGTTTAAATGAACAAGTTCCTCATTACCGTCAAGCTCTGGACATGATTCTAGATTTGGAGCCTGGTATGTATACTAAATAATTTTACACAATTTTTGCTAACTTTGAGAATATAGTAAAATAATACTTTTTCCTTTAATTTTCTTTTAGATGATGAACTAGATGACAATCCTAACCAATCAGATCTCATAGAACAAGCAGCTGAAATGCTGTATGGTTTAATCCATGCCCGGTACATTCTGACAAATCGTGGCATAGCTCAGATGATAGAGAAGTACCAAGCAGGTGACTTTGGCCACTGCCCAAGAGTTTATTGTGAATTGCAGCCAAGCCTTCCCATTGGTGAGTTAGCATCTTATTTATCTTCCATTTGATATATTTAGTTTCTTTTAAAACATTAGTCTTAATGTTTGTCAGGCTTATCTGATCTACCTGGGGAAGCTATGGTGAAGTCCTACTGCCCAAAATGCATGGACGTCTATACTCCTAAATCATCACGCCATCACCACACTGATGGAGCATACTTTGGTACAGGGTTCCCTCATATGTTATTCATGGTTCACCCTGAGTACAGACCAAAGCGTCCAGTTAACTGCTTTGTCCCAAGGTAAGTGAAAGAAAACTCCCCACTTTATTACAGTTAAATGTTAATTGATTTAGTCTTCATGAAAGCTTTTTCCTCCTCAGACTCTATGGTTTCAAGATCCATCAGTCAGCTTATGACATTCAGTACGCAGCTGCTGCCAACTTTAAAGCACCAATGCGAGCCATTAACTATAATAATGGGAAGCGTTAATTATTTATTATTGTGGAAAGGTTCTGTGTTATAAAATCATTGTTTCAATGATGACTGTTGTTGAGTGAGTCATAAGGACTATGAAATCCCCCTCAGGACTGATTGACAGGCTTGTTGCCTTAGGTTTTTAGCCAGTGATGAGTCTACTTTGAATGATGTTACCTGATTTTGGGTGTTGGACACCATTAAGTTTCATGTATTAGAATATGTGGTATTAATGAATATGTGAACTTGACTTATGATAGATTCATCAATTTCCTGTGTGACAATGTTACTGACAATTTTTTATTCTAATCAATCTGTTTGATTCTGAAGAAGAAAAATGATATATAAATGAAAAGTTCTATGAATAATATTTTAATTAGTTTCTTTTATCATTCTTCAAAATTCTGTGATTCCTTTCACAAGAAAAGTGTCTTATCAATTGACCTTGTGTATCTAAATATTTTTTCAAGAACATTGTTAATTTGAGCACTAAAATGGGCTTTAGTTGAACTTGTTAACTCACTCCTAAATTTCATCTTAAGTGTTATTTTTTTGTTCCTTTTTCTTTTTAAATTCAATTTTGTTGGGTAGTGATGGGATGGGGGGGCATTTGTGATATCAGGTTTCGCTCCCTGTTTAATAGGCTGTCTGACATCAGTAGCTATTTTTAGAACAACTGTATGTGTGTAGATTTTATTATTTAGAGTTAGTAACCTGGCTACTTAGGGTGTTACTGCATTCAATCAAGTACCGAAAGTTCATGATGTATACTTGATGCACTTTGTTTACAGAGTTCTTTCAGCACCATTTTGTTTTGACGGTGAATCATGTTCATACAGTATTGAGTAACTGGCTTCTGTACAAGCTTCTATGTGCTCATTTTATTTATGTTTTCAAAGACCTCAATTATTTAATGAGTTCCGAATTGCTTTATGAATTACATTTATAAGCAGTCTGCCAGACCTGAGTTTTTTTTCCTCCGGAAGACCAGAATACACTGTTGTCAGACAAACTGAAAAAGACCAGCATTTAAAGTAAAATAGTGTGTCAATTCGACCACGATTTGCGAGCCGTGCGCGCGGCCGCCGTGAGTGCGCGCGTGAGCAGCACTGGACAGGCTCAGTCAGTGGCGTGTGGGTATGTGGGGGTCTACAATAATTACACAAGACAATGAACTTTTATGAGTATGAAATCCATTTACTGACAGCTTGAAAGGTTCACACCAATATGGGAGTAATTACAACTGAAAAAGAGCCCATTCACTTTTGCTCTATACAGCTTCAATACTTTGCACATAGCCTTTTGCAGCTACAAGCTGCCATGCACACCCAATAAAACAGCAAAGTTCAAAAGTGAAATCCTTCATTAATGAAGGATATCTAAGAATGAAATGGTCAGTTTTCAATCATAACCACTGATCACATTCAATTAACTAAGTATCAATCTTGCTAGCACACAGGATGTTGGAACTTCGAACACTTTACTACTTTCTCCAACTCACCTCTCCCGAGATCATGTCAAATTAATATGATTGACTAGTTGTTTTCGTTCTGGCAATTTGCTTCGCAGGCTGTGAGAGCCAATGTAAAGTGTGAGTCCGAATCACTATATCTACAAATTGCACACTGCTGACCAAGGACAAAATCATCAAGTAAGCACAAATTGTCAATTTTAAGTACTCAGCTAAAATTACATCATGCAGAGAAATTGCATAGCATGAAAGAGTTCAAATAATAAAAAGAACTCCTATAATGATGAAGATGTATGAAAAGAGTTTATGGTAACAACCAAGTCTCTCATTAGGAGAGAAGCTAATGGTATAAATCATTAAGTACAACTCAAGTTACCAACATGTAGGGCTGATCCATCACCTGCTCAAATGATGGGGAAACAAACAACCAACATTGCAAAAATACAACCAATAGAACAACCTGTTACCACAAAGAACAGAAAATTTAGAATACTTCATAATGGATTTTGCATTAAAAAAGAAAAATAATAAAAACTGCCAGAATGGCACCAACAATCCTTCAGCTTAACAAACTCAAACCTTCAGTCTTTGCAAAAGGAATATAATCCTGAAATTCAGCATGAAAAAATAAAGCAACTTCAACATTAAAATAATAATGAGCTCCTCTCAAGACACTCTCACAACAAACTAAATGTATTTTCACAGCTCCGCAATTCAGTCAGAAAAAGAGCTCATTACTGCTTAATAAAGCCCCGGCCTCAAAAATGACCTATGAATTTAACAGCTCAGACAGTACAGTATCCTGATGTTCCCAGTGGCCACCTCAAATACAAATATATGTGATTTTGACAAAAGTGGGCATGAAAACCTGAAAAAACTTTTTATTACATAACAAACATGTGCTGGACATAGATAGCGCTTCATCAACTCATCTGAAGCAGAGCTCCACAAGGAATTTCCAACGTATAAGCCAACCAAGTCTCACTTCCAGCGAGCAAGGTGTCTATTTCCTGATGTCTTCAAGTCCCACTTTTGGGTGAAGGACCCTCTCGTAACTGCTTCTGCTGCTCCAGCAGCCGTTCGAGAGGGGATGGCCCAGGTCCAGACCACAAAGACTGTAAGAAATAAGCAACATGTAACAAACAGAGTTAAAGTAACAAAATTAATGATACTTTTCTTAACAACAATAAAGACAATCCTACCTGTGCTCCCATTATGGCTGAACCATTGCCACCACTTTGATCACGTTCATCTTTCATTGATTCAGTGTTCTCCCTCCCATCAGCTTCAACTCCAGCACGACCAGGGGAGATTGCCGGTGAAAGCCAATTGTTAGCACTAAATAGGGAGTATGGAGAGAAACCTTGTGCGTTGGTGGCAGATTCTCCACATTTTTCCTATGCCACAAAATAAAGAGACATCAGTGTAAAGCATTTGGTATAGTTATTGGAGCTTGTTCTATACCAGCAATCAGTGATTGAAAACTACCAAGTACAAATGTTAAACTTACATCAGATGGAGTTCTCTGCAGTTGTTGTTGGAAGGCCACGGAGTGTGAGAACAAACCCTATAAGAAGAGGAACTTTGATTACAAACATACCGTGATACCATCATAATAAGATTATATTTTCTCCATTTTCTTGACAAATTATTTACTAATGAGACGTGCATTTGACCCTGTTATGTGCTGCGGATACTTTTAGTTGGAGGGTGTAGGGTATTCGCGTTTAACTCGACTTCAACCAATTGGACCATACCTGGTGCAAATGCGACTCCTGCTGCCTAGGAGCTGGACCAGAATGAGGCGGGTATAATTGCAATTGAGGTCTAGCGGATTGTAAATCTGGCAACAGTGGTGGCGGTTGCATCAGAGCAGTCTGGAGGTGGGAAGGCTGTGATTGGGGCTGCATCACACTATGGGCCTGCTGAAGAGGGTGGTGCAGGGGAGGCCTTTGAAACTGCTGCTGCTGATGGTTTGGATGCACAGGTCCCCAATTTGCAGCACCATTGAATGCGTTCATCTGAGAATTCCTATTCTGTGTCCTGCAGACACAACAACAATTATGTTCAGAGTGTAGGTATAAGAGATTAGACTTGGAGATGCACTTTGATGTGAACTCTGAAAAAGCTTGAAAAAAAGTACCTCGTGTTGCTGCCTTGCACCGGGACTTGTTCCTGAGGGACTTGTCCTGGCCACCAAGGATTTCTATGGCTTGATTCTGAGGCCAACGCTGGCACATGGGCTTCCTCTTGCCAAGCACCATATGAAGAACGCATCTGCTTTAATAATCACGCACATTCAGTTAAAATAACTTCCAATTCAAAGTATTTGAAATAGAAAAAATTGAGGACTCTTACCATTGCATTTTCAGAAGTAGAAAAGTTGTGCCCAGGCACAGGCACACCCATCAGATTAGGCCTGATGTTTGGAGGTGGTACAGACATGGGTGGTAGAGGATATAACGGTGGTGGGGGAACATGGACCACCCTAGCCTGAGCCTGCTGCTGGAGCTGTTGAAGAGGCGGTGGTGGCTGACAAAAGGCTGCAGGTGGCGGCATAGAAGCAACAGGAGACTGTGTTGGAGGCTGGGATTGGTGGGGCATAACAGGCTGCGGTTGCAAGGGTTTTATAGAGCCACTAGATTTTGGGTTGCCCCAACCATCACCACGATCAAATGCTGTTGGTGACGGGGTCTTAAAGGACACCTGTAAGAATATTGAAGCATGAGAAGTGTATCTAAATTTAATTTCACAACAGATCTGTGTTAAAATCATGAGTTTCATGTGGTACCTGTTTCACATCTGTTTCCGGGGCCAAGGTTACTCCTTTACGTAATATGGTTTGCATCGCAATGTTTTGCCTGGGACCCCTACGGCCCGAGCCCACAGTAAGACCACCATCTTCAGCATCAAGCAAATCTCTCTCTCTTGACTTTTCTAATGATCCTTGAGGCTTTAATATCCCTGTTCTCTTCTCTAGTGGTATTGACAGAAATTACAAACACAAATGGAGGCATCAAAAAAGGTCTTCCTTAGTAAAATAATAATTTGAACTTTCAATAGAAATAAGAACAAACCATATCGAACACATACCTGGAACTTGTACAATCTGTTCCAAAATCACTGGTGGGATTGGAGGTGGTGGTGGACTTACTGCCCCTCCAGGTGTTGAGGTGCTACTACCTCCCCAACTACCTGCATCGGATGGTGATGGTGAAGGCTGTTGGGGACTCTGTCCGACTCCAAGACTTAGTTGTTCCAGTTCTCGAATTAACTCACTAGAAGGAGCTTGGCCACTTGCAATTGCCCCAAATGACCAAGTGGTGACTGAGTTGTCTTCACTGCTATGAATTTCCCTAAAGATTCAATAAAATATTAAAGTGCAAACCAAATTGTTCTATTGACAATGTTATAACTAAATACATAGGTGTGATCTACAATGAACTTAATATTACCTTGACGAAATGACAGAATTTTCCTCTTGCTTAGACAACCACACACCAAAGTGCACCAGTCGAGAAGCACGGAGACGGATTAACTCAGGTGTGTCTACCTTTGTATCTTCACAATTGAACCTACATTTTAAAAAAGGTGGGATAGAAAATTATATTTATTTTGTTGGTAGGTAAGAACAAGTGAAATGATTAAAACCCATAGAGAAGAAAAAGATGTACCTCAATTCTTGCATAGCTTTAGTAAGAGGCAAAAAGCCATGCAGCTCCCTATCTTCAGGCAATGGAATGGATGAATCTGTAATAAACAGAAATAATTAAATATAGATAGAAGGGGGAAAAAAATTATTTAAAAAAAATCACAGTAGATGCGCATGTACCCACATTTATTTGACTGGTCTATGGAACTGAGAAGTTGTTGTAAGCCATTCAATAACTTGCAAAGGCTTGGCCAGATTTGAAGACGAGATGTAAATGCCTGATCATTCAGCACAGCAGGTTCAAGACGAATCCAGTCCAGTGTAAGTTTAACTATAAAGAAAATAAATAAGCAAGAAATATAAATTGTTACCTTTTCATGTATCAAAGGAATATAGAAAAAACAGACATAAATTCCTTCAACATACTTGCAGGAAGAGCAAAATATTCTAAGAGAGCTTCACTCTCTCTTATTGTGTAAACAGGCAGCAAAAGAGCTGATAAAGAACCTGCCATGAGATCTAAAATAAGGCTTTTTGCCTGCTTTTGATCTTCTGAAAATTGGGGGGTCATATGGTTTTGTTTACCCCAATGTTTGTCATTTTCAGCTGGAAAAATGTTGCCTTGAGCTCGGTGTAAGGCATGGAGATTGACAGCCAGCATCTGTTGGATGTGAAATATATAAACAAACACTTGATCAGTGGTTTCTGAACCCAGAGCTGACAACTGTTTTATATTTGACATTCCATAATATAGTTTCACAATAATGTCAGAAGTTAAAATTCACAAGATACACACCTGCACAAGTTTTCTAGATGTAAAGCTTTCTGTAGCCACTTGAGCTGTGAGAGTATCAGTCAAAAGGCGTATGGTACGACTGCAAGTTGTAAGGTCCGCCCCAGGTAGAGTAAGCCATGGAATTTCAGAAACAAAGCAACATATTCTTGGACAGACAATTTGCTTCGTCCATCTAAATTGAGTCTGTTGGAACAAAAGGAAGGTGAGTTTCAGAGGACAAGAAGCTGAGTGTATTACAATTTATGACACATGGTACCCCTAAATACTTACTGGTCTTCTGCAAACCTGCCAAACATTCGCTTTAAGTTTGTTGCTGCTGCTGGGAATGGATGTTTCACAGCAACACTCCGCACATAATGAAATACAGTCCCAAGGCGGTCACCCCTGCTAGAATCCAGAAGAGCCAACTGATTGTAGGGTTGACCTGAGTGAGGAGAAAGCTGAACAGCATGCCTGTTTAAAGAGAAAGGCAATGTCTTATTTAGACAGTAGGTATAAAGGTAACAGAAAGGAGCTGTGCAATTTAACAAACCTACCTGTAAAATGATTCAGCTTGACGATTTTGATTCCGATATCGAGCTATATCACCCAAGTGAACTAAACAATGCTGACAAATGTAGGAGCAAGACGTTGTATTTGGTTGTATCAGTCTATTTGGGGCAATATTATAGGTGTCACTGATTCCAAAAACTGAGTCTCTCCTGGAGAAGAGTACAAAATATTTTGTTATTTACTAGTATTAGGTGCTGCAGGATGTAGCAAATATTGGGAAAAGTAGCACACAAACCTCCGGCAAGATAAATCAAGATCAAAAGCAGAACAAATTTCTTGCAGTAGTGTTAAGTAAAATCCACTGGCTGCTTCAAGGCACCATGTTAGCATAGCTTGTGATTCAGTCCTCTTAGGATTCTGCAAAATGAAAGAATCAGGAAATTAAAAATAAATGTTGAAAGATTTTGAGTAATACAAGTTCAGCATGGTGACAACAAAGTACCTTTTTGTCCTTCACCATATTCTGAAGTATGCCGATGTAGTTCTTGAATCCATAGTTCCACAAATCTTGCTCCACTTTGCAGTCCAAGGCATATTCCAAATCTTGCAATAACACTTGTTGGTAGATACGCTAAGAATAAAAATGAAAGAAAATGTAGATAAAGTTAACTTTGATTTTAGGTAAGTAAAAAGGCTCAAAAACTTCAGATACCTACTTGCAATTGCTGCTGCCAAACCCATGCATCTCCATCGTTTAACAAATCACGACAGCTGTTAACTTTTTCTTTCAGGACCTCTGCTTTCCTGTGAAGAATAGTAGAATGAAACT
The DNA here is from genome assembly GCA_038380765.1 of Odontothrips loti. Classification (NCBI taxonomy): domain Eukaryota; kingdom Metazoa; phylum Arthropoda; class Insecta; order Thysanoptera; family Thripidae; genus Odontothrips; species Odontothrips loti. Next base: position 10,627,536 of record CM076258.1, read on the forward strand.
ATGAGTCATCTATATGCATGTGGTAGAGATTACCAATGCCTGACTAAATGATGAAATCTAGTACTTACTTCAGTGCTTGAACTGCATCATTAAGTCCCATTATTTGTCTAGAAGGAAAGAAGATGCAAACAGTTCAAACAAACACATTTCTAATGAATGTGAAAAGACATTTCCCTGGAAGTTCAGTTTGCTCCACACATTGTGCATCTCCATTGAATGACTGAATCACAAGGGGGTGCACACAGAACCTAACCTCACCACTCCATAATAGATTCCTTTAACGCTTTCAGTTAGGAATTGAAAAAAGAGGTTTTATGAAGAGCAAACGTTGGAAAATGTGACCCTAAATTTTAAATCTGCGGTGCATGCCACAAGAACGCGACATAAAGAATTAAGATGCAAAGGCGAACTTCTTTACCAGCGATTTGTGACAGTTCCACGGGGCAAACAATAATTCACCCATAACACAACACAGTGTTTCTAAACAGATCAAGTCGAAATGGATGACGAAAACTGTGAAACACAGCGCCGAAATGCAAATATTTTTAATTACGCTTCGCTGGAATGTGCTGCAATTGATCCTGAACAACTGCTTATGGTCAAAGCTTAGGCCTAATCTCACAGGCGGCTTGGAGGTAAAGAACAGCGCACAGTGATGGGGACGTTTTCAAGAGACAATAAAAAGACTTCGCAAAAACATCTACGGGGAAACCATAACAATAAAACAACAGTACAAACCTTCACACATTATCGTTTTCCATAGCATTCCCCCGCTTGCGCACTCGTCTGCTTCGCAGACTTCTGCTGTTGTAGGTGCAGACTTCGTTTTGTAGGCTACTTCCCAGCGGCATCGCGCGAGGCTACTGCTTGGAGGCCACTGGGAAAGTATGTAAGATTAGTTAATAGCACGATAACTTCTGGCCAAATAACCTAAGGTTACATGTTCTGGCGGCCTCTGAGCTTTTGGTTGACAATGCCAACTGTGGCTGCTCTGGCTGTAAATACTTCCTAAAGAAGGCCAGACTGGCCAGAGCCAAACAGTAAGTGGCCGTCAAAAGTTGTTCTGCTAACGGCTAAATCTTTCACACCTTCCTTGCGGCTTTTAGTAGCCTCGCGCGGGCTGCCTTCGTGAGCCCCCGCCCCGCCACCCACCCCTTCCCCTTCCCCTCCCCCGAAACCATAACAAGACTGCTGAAATTTGCGGATCAATGAGGGAGATTGTTGATAATGTTTTGCTGGAATCAGCTTTAACCTTCAGAAAATTACGGCCAAAGTTGTAATATGAACACATGGAAGGTTATACAACGAAAAGTATACGACATTTTATCTCACAAGTATTCCTTGATAGTCTTAATTCCATGTCTAGTGTTGACTCTTCTGCTTCTGTCAATCATTCAAGTTGGAGAGGTTAGTGTGGTTTTGTAAAATTTCATTATTACTCATGTGGCACATACATGTCATACCATGTAGGTTTTGACATATCTTCATGGTATAATTTCTGGAATTTCGCCAAAAGACTTTACCCATATATGATGTTATTCTACCTTTGCATGATCCTTCAATGTCTGATATTCATCGGTAATTTTGTTGTAGGTATGGAGTCACTTGCTCAAGAAAGGCCACGTTGGCAGATTTCAGTCAAATTTGGGGAGGTAATCTGCTTTTAACACTACTCTGTTAATCATAGTATTACATATTTCTCAATATTTAGTATATGAATCGTGTATGTGGTATTTTGCTATTTCAGTCAATGCCCAGAATCAATTGAAATTGATGCAGTGTATACATGGGTGAATGGGTCGGATCCTCTTCTCTTACAAGATCTGCGTCATTACAGAGATGAAAATGAAGAAATCGAACGATGGTCTCATTGCCCTTACCCAGATTGTGAACCTTCACACATTGCTCTTTTCAGGTAAAGTTTTCAGATATCTGTGTAGTTGATGCTGTGTGCTTGGACTGTCATGTTGTGTTTGGTTTCTGCAGAGGCTGTGATGAGTTGCCGGATAAACTTCATGATCACCTTCCACCAATTCGGAACATGATAGCTGCTCCTAGTTTGGCTAATCTAGTCACTTCTGATTGTGCCAATGGCACATCTACTTTAATTTACTTTACTAGTATTGATGATGCTTCCAAAGCTGTACATTTGAAGATTATTAATGGAACCCTATCTCAAGGCTTTTGGACTACAGGTAGTAAATTATGGGTGTAGCCTCATCTTGTTGTAGCTGGAAATACACTGAAATTATTTATTTTCCCCACAGAAACAAGTATTCCTGGAAGCCATCCTACTCCAGAATGGATTCGTTTGTCAGGCATAGTTCCTAAATTTCTGTCTTTACCGGCGGATACCATGAAGAAGATGCTTTCAAAGCAAATTCATTGCCAGGTTTTGGAAATTTGGCCACCAACTAGCACTGCTGATCAAAGTTTTCTAATCCTGAAACTTCCATCTTCACACGATGTTGATCATCTTCTTTTGGTGAGAATAGCTCCCACAAACTTGGAAACTCAAAACATTATATATTTTGCAGTGAACTTATTTTTATTGTTATTGGCTTACAGAAATCCAGAGTATTGAGTCTGGCAGGAGACTCGGTGGTTATGTCCAGAGTATCACTAGTTTTCAACACTCCGATTAAAAATCGATTTGATCACTATGCTCCATCTAGATTTGAGGATAAGGAAGTATGGCGAGCATTTATTTGCCATAGATTTTAATCGCACTGATGCTGGGTATAATTCTGTCTTTTTCTATCTAGGAGTTGCGATACTCACTTCGTTCTCTGGAAAAACATGCACCCTGGATCCGCCATGTTTATCTTGTGACAAATGGTCAGATTCCTCATTGGCTTGACTTGGACTATTCCCGCATTACTTTAGTCACTCACATGGATATATTTCCAAATCAAAGTCACCTTCCCACATTCAGCAGCCCTGCCATTGAATCCCACTTGCACAGGTTTGAGTTCTTTCTTGTTTTTGGTAGTTGGATGGTTGTCTACACATTTCCAAATAAATTGATTGCAATTTGTTTCTTCGCCTAGAATAAAAGGACTTTCTGATAAGTTCTTGTACCTCAATGATGATGTAATGTTCACGCAAAATGTGTGGCCAGAGGATTTTTATACACATTCTAGAGGATACAGGGTAAAAAATCATCTCATGGTAACAGTGTTAAACTGTTTCAAAAGCTTCTTTAAAAAAAATTGTGTTGTACATTCTCCCTGCAGGTTTATCTATCCTGGCCAGTTCCAGACTGTAGCCCAACTTGTTTGTGGTCATGGGTAGGAGATGGTTCATGTGATTCCGAATGTAATGTTGTAGAATGTGGATATGATGGAGGTGATTGCAATGATACAGATAGCTCTCCGAATTCATTGAAGGTGTGGTTGATTCAGAGAAGTGTATTCATTTATTGTTGCACTATTGTTAAATATCATTTTTCATTCTGAATACTTTTTCCTCTCAGATTCGTATGCCAAGGGATGAATTTTCAATCTATGACGATTTATATGACTTGGGCTTTGAGAATGTTGATGATCTAATGAAAAATGTTGGTGATGTCAACCTGAACAACCTCCAACCACCTGATCCGCACATGGAAAATGATTTGAAATCTCACCCTAAGAAAGCAGCTGTACAAGTCCAGCAGGAAGATGATTATCTTATAAAACTACAAGGACCATTTGAAGACTATGCCAATGTCAAAGACAAGGTGCGTCATAAGAGAGCTGCAGTCAAAAAAAATCTAGGTAGCCAAAGCTACCATGGGAGCAGTATGGTTGCAGGACGCTCTGCAGATTTTCCAGGAAGTGTGACAAATTCAGAATTTGCTATAAACCAAGCCTTGCTGGCAGCAAACAGGTTGAGAGAAGCTGAAAGGCCACGCCATAGGTCTCCTTTTCCGCTGCTGGAATTAAATGAAACTCATCTTTACAAAAATAAAAGCAGCATAAGAAAAGAGGAACAGGCTGGGCCATTGTATTTTCAACATACAGTCAATAACACTAGGAGCAGGGACAATCACTTGCTGAAGGAAGCAAAAGTTCTGGTGAATTCAACAGGCAAAGTACAGATTGCACAACAGCACAGCCTTGCGCTTGATGTAGAAAATGTTACTCAGATATTTAAAAGGCCTCCTAGTGTAGGAAGAGAAAAGCCTATAAATGATAGTTTGCTTGTTGAAAAACCTCGAGCTCAAGGAAATTTGACTAAAATGAGACAACGTTTTCACAATCTGATGACTAATGAACTCAACGAATCACTTGATCAGACACTGGTTAATAAAGGTAGATGAGCCATCCTTATTTTGGTCTCTTGGTTTTGAACTTGCTGCTGATTATTCACTATATTTTTTTATTTTTCTTAGAACACCACAGAAAAGCATGGTATAGAAATTCCAAGCATCGGATACTGGATTCATTTGCAGAAAGTCTACTACATGTTAACATGCTGTTTAACAAAGTCTATGGATTTGAAACTCGTCGAGTTCCGGCACATGCTCCTCACTTAGTTGAGAAGCACATCATGAGTGAACTTCAAGAGAAGTAAGGGACACTCCCATGATGCGCATATGGATTAGATTGATGTAATTTGAGGTGTTTCTCATTTTTTATTGATGTGCGTGATAGATTCCCAGCAGAATGGACTGAAACTTCTTCGCATAAACTACGCAGTCCACTAGATATGCAGTTTGCTTTTTCATATTTTTATTACCTCATGAGTGAAGAGGAAGACGTCTCAATTAAGGAATTGTTTGAGATCTATGATACTGATAACACTGGGTAAGCTCTTCCTCTTGTGCAAAGTCCCATGTTACCATCACCAGTTCTCTAATTTAAATGAGATTTCAGGACATGGTCTGATCGAGAAATCCGCACCTTGATGACAAGACTGTATCCAGCTCCATTAAATCCCCATCATTTACTGCAGTTTGAGGAATTTGTGCTAACTTGTGCACGAAACATGCCCTCTGCTGAACCTCTCATACCTATTTCTACACCAATGTATGAAAGATACCAAGACTCCCCACTGGTATGCTGAATTCTATGGTTTTTAAAAAAGCAAAAAACAATTATAAGGTTATGTTTTTGGTGTGTATGAAGCAAATTTTTTTTCCCTCTAATAATTTGTGGTTTTTTTTCTCAGCCCACTATCACCTGGGATCTGGTTAACAATTGCCCTGAGTTAAAAAAGCTAATGTTGACAAACCTTGGGAAAAGAAAGAAATACTCTTTTGAGGTGGTCAGGGAATGGAGTAAAGACGTTACTTTCAAAATGCTGCACTCAAATGTGTCACACCTCGTGGGTCATTTAGATGACATTCGCCGAAACCCAAAGTAACTATCAAACTGTTTTAGAGTTGCGCTTTAAACTGGACATATAACAAAACTGATTGTAAGATGGCCTGTTTTTCTTTTATCTATTAAACAGGAAATTTGTATGTTTAAATGATAATTTGGACCCAAAGCAGGAAAATGAAAATACTATGGTTCGCGCTGTTTTACGTGATTTCTATCACTCTTTCTTCCCTCTGCCTTCCAAGTTTGAGTTACCATCTGACATGCGAAATCGATTTTTGCATGTTTCTGAACTTGAAAAGTGGAAAGAAAGTAGAGCTCAGCTACGAATTGCTGCAATCCTTGCTGTTATCACTCTATGTCTGCTCACCTTTGCAGTTGTATGTCCTGATGAGGTATTTGATATCTGTCTCATTACTTAATTTCCTTTCATTACTTTGTACATTTACCACCTTACTGTTGAATTTGATTTTTATTTCAGGTTCGACATTATGGGCGACGAATTTTAGAATTAGCACTCTGTCTTCAGCGGCGGCGTGTAAGCCGAACTAGAGGAAAGAGTCGTAGTCCTGTACGTCTTTCAAGTGGCTCTCGGTGTATATAACTTTTTTTTCCAATCTCGCGTACTTTTGTTGTACTATAAAGTTTACAATACCCTTTTTACCTTTTTGCAATACCCTTTTCTAAGTCCAAAATTTGATCACATCATTGGCGAGTATAAGGTTACAAAGTGTATTTTGTATTTATTTTCAGATACTGATCTTTTTAAAACAGAGTGATTAATTATTTGATATTTTTTTAAATCAAACCTATGTGATATAGATTGTTTTTTATATATTTTACCTAAGGTCTAATACATGTGGTTCATGCGTGGTGCCACCAGTGTAATGTTGAGAATTTCTTACTTCTCAGTCATCCATCAAGATATTTTTGAAGAGAAATGTGAAATCTGCGTGATCCCGAACAGGCTTTTTATTCCTTGAAGGGTCTTCCTCAGATGTGAGAAGATAGAGCTTACTGCAATGGACAAAGATCTTTACAAAGCTTTTTGTACTAATTGAATGAAATTGTCAGGCATGTGTATCTGATTTTTTGACTTATGTCAAAATATCTATTATGCTGCATTTATAATTAGTAATTATGATCTGCAGACTGTTTAAAACCAAATTGTAACTGTTACAATATACTTCATGTCATATCGCTCTCAATACATATTCCCTTTCAACAATTATAGTTCCTTCTAAATTTAATCTTTTGAAATGTCATGTGATCTTTTTAGTTATTTTTTTCTTTAAATAATTTTGCACCACTGGTACATAATGCTCCCTTATGTGTTTTTCTGTTTGTTTGTAACTTATCTTAATGTCATGTACCGAAGTGTTTCCTTTTGCAGGAGCTAAGTGCTATGTTATGCGTGCGTTATGTGCTAATGCTGTGTGTTAATTTTAAGCAGACAGTGATTATCTTGGGTACATGTGTGCTTTGCTTTGCATATCATGCCAATGTACATATTGCTAGTATTGCTGATTTTACATATCTTGAATTGTACTTTTATTGCTTCTGTAGTATGATCAAGACGAGAAGGTAGGCATCAATTTAGTCACTAGCTTCTAAAGATGTCATTTTGAAATACTTCATCTCTCAGGATTTTTCAAATCCAGTACCTAGTTACTTGATGTGTCATATTCAAAGACTGAATTATAATTCAAAGAACCATATTTGTATAGATAACTTGCTTGTATATTGATTTAAAAACAAAATGTTCCTGTTGAATGATTGTTTTTTGTCTCAACTGTTCAAAAGTTTGTTTGGTAGATTTAGATATCTGTGATCTGTGCCCACAAGGCTTGCTCAAAGTAAATCCCATTTCCTTCATTGTCATGTTAGTAGTTACATTTTGTCTTTAGACTGAATCTCCTGTTATCACAAAGTTTCTCATCATTCCAATGTGCATCCACTATTTTTGTTTTGATGCTTGACTGGAAGTTAGTCAGCTGCACCTGGTCTGCAAGAGCATTGTGGTAATCCTTTTCTACTTCTGTAAAAGTGTGATACCAGTATCCTTTTAGGGTAAGTGGAAACTGTTTTTCTCTTTGATTTTATTTTTCAATTGTAGATAGTAAAACAAAGTTGGTACTAGTCAGAACCTTTGTAATCCAGCAGTGTCATATTTTCACATCACCACAAACCAACAAGCCTAAAAAATAAAGTAATGGTTTGAACATGGCTTTTTTTTTTCTCCAACCTAATACCCGAGACCCAACCCCCACCTAGCCGGTCCGTGTATAAACAAATGATTGTTTGGTCCTCTGATTTGAGGGAAGGCTACGGGCGTGGCGAATTTTACCTATATTCGCATCAATCCAATTTTGATTGATTTTTCGCACTTCGAACGCCAATATCTCAAAAACCGTAAAAGTTACAGCGTTTCCCTTGAAATTTAAGGCCTTTAGGCTTCTACCTTAGCCAAATTGACCTTAGCAAATATTTAGAATATTTTTTCTGCAACATTGATTGTTACTGCCGCAAGGGGCAGTTAGACCCATTCTACAGTAGCTGCATCCCCGTATCAGTTTTGAAACCATAAATTGCGGTTTGGAAATAGGCATAACTCCGTGGCCACTTTCTCACTCGCACGCACTCTCGCAGATACGCGCGTTGTTTAACTTAACAGACCCCCTTAAGTCCACATGTGCATGGTGGTATAGTTATTGTTGTACTCGGCCAAGCACGGCAGTGAAATCGGGGCATTATTTTCTCACTGAACATGTGTGTCAGCCCTTTACTCAGGAAAAATGATATCAAAAAAATTTCTAGTTCTCTTCATATAATAGTTTATTCATTTTAAAAAGGCAGTTTCTAGATTTTCAAAGGAGTCAAACTCCCCTTTGACTGGTTGACATGTAAAATTGAGTTGAAGCTGGTGATGACCCCAATGGGCCAACCACTCATGACTCCAGTCAGGCAATGTGCCTTAAATTAAAAAAAAGTTCATGGACCCCACAAACATTCAATTGTGGGTACTATCTTACAAACACAATTTCCTTGTACTAACTGCTCACTTCCTTGGTGGATGTGCAATGGCAAATGATAGAACAGTAACATTTTTACACAAAGAAATCCACCTACTGATAAAAAGATACAATTCAAAAGACCCAATCTGGAATGTAGTTAGAACTAACATGGTAACAGGACTGGACAGTTTGCTACACAAAACAAGGCAGCAAGTGTAAGGTGCATGAACTGAAGTACCATGCAAGTCCTAGAACCATAGAAAGGAGTACATTCATGGGACAATTGCACAATTTATTTCAACCCTTGACAACACTGATAAATAAGATAACTTTGAAACAGTCATCAGTACAGTAGTAAGCAATAAAAACATCATTAATCATGACCATAATTGGGGCTCTCATTAGCTACTTGCATTAAAGGTGGCAGTTCAACTCATTTTGTCGTTGGTCAATCCACAGACAGGGTGATCTCAACAAACATGACACAGGAAAGCTTAACATATTATTTGCAGTCCAAACAAATGCATGCATGCAGTGCTGTGCAAGATGTTTCTGCTGACACCAAGATCAAAACACCACCTTCTTCTGACAGAGCTTCAGTCTTCACCTGCAGCCCTCAGTCTCGTAGCAATGCCACTCACAAGCTCTTAGTTTAAAAGAGTCCATACTTGCTTTCAGTTCCATAACATACAAGAAACACATCACCTTAATCTATTCATTCCACTTTAATCTAAGTGTGTTGAATACACTGCCCAGTCAGCTAAACAAAGTTAGGCAACTGCATTGAATACTGTGCAAATTTGCTTTCAAGAACAGAGGGCTGGTGCATCTTCACCTCACTGCATTCCTTACTGCACTCATATGCAGCAGCCTTCAAAGCAACAGGAACTTTAGACAAATTGGTTTAAGGATAAGAACATGCAGTGTTCACAAAATCCAATCCGAGCACTTGCACCTATGCGACCGCCGCGATCGGTCTTTTGGGTGCGGGAAGTGTCCAGAGTGCATCAGCATCCATTAAGCATCCATGAAAAGTTAATGGCTTGCTTAGTTGTTTCTTGTTAATCCTAAACATAACATACCGACGATCCCACGTACCACTCTAATTATGACACCTAAAAAAACCTTTGCCAATCGCTGGCTTCCATTCAAGACTTTGAATTTAATTCAAGAAGACTTCTTTTTTTGAAAAGGCAGTAACAGCCATTTTTTTTGTCTGACCACGTCATTTTCCCCACTTTTGATTATAAAGTTTATGGAAAACATGAACAGAGGGAGAAAGAAACTGAATACACTATTCAGCACTTGGAGCAGGGGCTTCATCCTTGGTTGCCTCTGTGGGGGCACTAGTTTCAGCAGTATTACTGCTTGGAGTTGACGATGAATCTTTGTGCTCAGGAGTGTTGTTCTCAGTCTTGGCTTCACCATTTCCTGAGCTCTCCATCTTCCCAGAGGCAGCTAGGGGAAAGGAAAAATAAAAAAAATAATTAAGCTAGAACTTCAAGAACATTTTTCAAAAAGATGAATAAGTAGAAAAGTACACACCTTGAGAAGATCCATAGTAATTTTGCTTGCCTACTGATGGTGGTGGTCGTGAAGAGTTGTGCGCAGGAGTTCGATGCCTGTTCATATTCATATTACCACCTGAGGACATCCCACTCTGGTTGTAAGAGTTGGGCCGCTGAATGGGAGCTGGGTACCTGGATTGGCCGGACTGATTGACATTTCCTCGAGGTCCCACGTTCATCTGATTTCCTCGCACATTTTGTTGGAGCATCTGAAAAAAAATATTATAACCCTTTTAGAAAAGGAGTATGTTAGTCAAACTAAGCAATGAAGTACAAAAATAAAAGCATCTAGGGCACAAATAAACTACAGAGTGCAGCATCACAATGTGAACAAACAATAATGCACAAAAGACCAATAATAAGGTGTGAAACTCACATGTGATGGCTGGGACATGCTTTGATATGATGAAAACTTCTGTCCCTGGGCTGAGGATCCACCCTGGGGTCCTCCAGGCCCCGATCGGGGATCTTGATGCTGAGGAGTGGGACTGTGTTGATTTTGGGAGCCTGGTCCACCCTGAGGCCCGGACTGTGACTTCTTTGAGTCACGTGACTTAGGTGATGGGATCTGGGACCCTATTTCGGAAAGAATTCAGGCACATTCAGTATGTTAATCCCACGAAAAATGTTTTAACAGAGAAAAGAAAAAAACGAGATACTCTTCCAGACAAACTGTTAAGAAGGTTGAAAGACTACTCGCCAGAGGAAAAAACTGAATTACACATATCAGGTTGCTGAGATGATGGTGAAGATGGAGGAGGAGGCTGTGATTGCTGGCCTAATCCTCCTTTGAGATAGCTAGGTTGAGAGTTGCGATACTGCTGTTGTTGCTGCTGAACAGCTGCAGCAGCTGCAATCTGCAAATTCGAGGACAAAAACTGCCCAAGCAACAGTGTAAGAGATTAGCCATAAAGCAAAAACATGTTAAGTTTCTTATCATAAAGCAACTTGAAGAATTTACAACTTACAGGTGCGTGGGAGCTGAAGCTCTGTAAACCAAAAGGTCCTGCAGTCTGGTGCATCTGTGGGGCTGCTGGAGCTGCCTGTAGAGATGATCCAGTTTGGTAAAATCCAGCTTGAGCGCCTAGAATTGAAAAAAACGAAGGTTTCACAGAAGTCTAGCTAAATGCATCTGAAAGTATAGGTTTATGATAGTACTCTTACCAGCAGAAGTGGAGTAAAAGCTGGAGGACTGCATGTTTTGCACTGGTGTACCTCTCTGGACAAGGGGTGAGCTTGACAGATAATTTTGGTTCACACTCAGCACTTGGTTTGGGTCATAAGGAATAAATAACTGAGACTGGGGTGCAGACGTTTGGAATGGAGTGGGAGCACCTCCCTTAGTTCCAATTGCACCAATTTGGCCCGAATGTGAAGATGGTTTAACACTAGCAGACATCAGAGAGTTTGAAGATGAGGAGATAAGAACAGTGTTGGGATTTGAGTTCAACTGCTGCGACTGCCCAAATGGACCTCCTGGAGGCTGTGTGGTGTGTACAATAAAAAAAATTAAAATGAGAAAAATAGCTTTTAGAGATTAAAAAAATGAGAAACAAGAAAAAAAAACATACCTGGATACGATACTGAGACATTGGTTGGTACAGGTCTGGACCAGCACCTGGGAGGGGTGGGGTGGAGGAGCACTTTGGTGCACATACACAGACTGCTGGTTGAAGGTGGAGCCAGTCAAACCTTGCGACAACTGGTATGGAGGGAATTGAGTGAATTGGGAGCGTGGCTGCCCACCTAGTTGTCCACCCAGAGGTTGTCCGCCAAGAGGCTGCCCACCAATGGGTTGTCCTCCCAAAGGCTGTCCACCCAGAGGTTGCCCACCCAGGGGCTGTCCTCCCAGGGGCTGACCACCCAGAGGTTGCCCGCCGAGAGGCTGGCCGCCCAGCGGTTGTCCTCCGAGGGGTTGTCCTCCAAGAGCCTGTCCGCCGAGGGGCTGTCCACCGAGGGGCTGGCCGCCCAAGGGCTGTCCACCCAGAGGCTGGCCGCCGAGGGGCTGGCCGCCCAGCACGGGGGCGTCACCCAGGAACGTCTGGTAAAGGCCGGCCTGGGACGAGTTGTACAGCACGGTCGGCGGCGAGGGGATAGCAGAGATGCCCCCGAACTGCGCCGCCGTGCTGCTCATGGTTGGCTGCATGGACAAAAATGACTAGTAACGATTAACACAGGGTTGTCACCTCACATAAATGATGGACTTAAACTGACGAGCACGGAACAGTCAATACCTGGAAGTTGGTAATGTGGTTGGCGGGTTGAGAGTTGAAGGGAGGCGGGGAGAGTTGAGGCCCAGGTGGCATCACAGATGGCTGGGGCTTCACCTTGCAGACGTTGGGAGAGGCAGAATTGCCAGGTACAGCAGAAACTCCAGTCACGCCAGACACACCATAACTGTTCGGGTTGGGTTGCAGTTGGGGGCCTGGGGAGTAGACCACCTCAGAGTTCTCATCCATCTGCATTTGTGGAGATTCTACAGCTTTCCTGAACGCTACAGCATCCAGACCAGCTTCAGACGTGAATGGAGGAGGGTAGGCCTGACTTTCATCGCTGTGAGTGTGTCCTGTTGGCACACTAGCTGTCTCCCACACTTTCTTCACAGCCGCTATTTTGAAGTTCAAGTCTGCAGTGGAGGGCAGGGTAGAATGCATGGTTCGAGGCAAACCCATGCTCTTCCCAGCCTTGTCATCAAGGTCAGGAGAATCAAAACTGAAGTCCAGCTTCATGTCCCCACCATCCATGGCATCAGATTTCATATCAAACCCTAAATTGGAGGGATGCGAGTGAGGATGCGAGTGGGGTGAACTTTCATCCAAGTCTGTAAAAGAGAAGAGAACATCAGACCACCAAAAGAAATAAAAGAAACAAAAACAAAAAAAAACAACACACACACAACAAAGAAAATCAAGTGAATGAATAAAATGCTTACAACTACATAATGTCTAGGCCCTAGAAGACACATTGAGTCCTAGTTTAATTAGTATCTGGGACTTAGGAGTTACTCTCAAAATAATTTGAACATATGTAAATACCACAGTGCTTGTCTATCTACTACAGTGAGAAGCCACCCTTGTCAAAAAAAAGGGGCTTTGAGACAAAACAAACCGAAAGGTGACATCTTACCTCTTGGTTTGTCTATCCTAGAACCACCTTTGGGGTGGCTTGGGAATTTACTGGATGCTGTTGGAGCTTGCTTGTAATTTGTGTTTTCAAATATTATTGTTTGTACAGGTGGAGACGCACCATCGAGTACAGCGTCTTTGGCTGCAACAGAACCTGGTTGGTCATGCGCGTCTCGGTTGTCTCGGCTCTCGCGTACTTCTCGGCCCAACTTGTCAACGGCAGGGCTACTGCGCTGACTCGAACCACCAGAACCGGCGCCGTCAATATTGCTGTGCGAAAACAAGAACACAATAAGATTAGCCTGTTATTTGCAACTCCACTTGACAGAAATCTTCCGCCAAGACAACTTACCAGTTTTCAGTTATGCTTGCACCCAACTGGAGACCACTAGAAATATTGGTGATGCCTGGTGAGCTTGGCCTTAAACTGGCATTGATAGGCTTGTCCCATGCATTGACAGGAGGTGGTGGGGCTGGTCCTGATGAGTCTGAAAAATTGGAAGGTCATCGAAAATAGAAACTTAAAAGGTGCCATGAGCGAAAATATGATAAGTATCATACAAGTTACAGGCACTTGCACTGACCTTTCAGGGGATACATGCTGATGTTCTGATTAACTTTGTTCATCTCATTGACATCATGCTGTTGAGCAGCTGCCTGCTGTTTCTGAAGACGATTGTTCTCACGCTGCTTGGCAAGGCGTGGTGGAAGTTTGCAAGGCCGAGACCGTTCAAAGCTCTGCTTTGAAGGAGGTTGAGCATTTATTGACATCAATGGAGTTGGTTGTTGAGTTGGTTGCTGACCAGGCTGGGGTTGGGATGTCGACTGAGAGGGCTGACCTTGAGGCTGGGATTTGCCACGACCACCCTTCGAGATAGGCTCTTCTTTTTTGGCATCTTTGGTCGTCTTCTTGTTGCGGACCTCTTGGAAGCCATTGTCTGCATCAAAAAGGGAAGTGTCTTCCTGGACTGCCACCTCTGGATGGTCATCAACTACCACCACACCTAGGTGCCACACACGCACACACAACACAAACTAGAGCGCAGCCACCAGGAACAAAACCATACACTTCATGCACTAGGAGGTATGTGCTTTCCATTTCTACAGTGCAGTTATATGGGAACTGACAAACTCAATAGAAAATTTTAGAATTGAAGTTGCAAAGCATATTTTAAAATGGCAGTGCCAGAAAATAATTCAAATATACAAATAAATTGGAAAGTCAGACATTTCCCATCAAACTATAACTTGCTAGCATGCTAAGAAATAAAATGTTATCGCACTAAAAAATTTACTTTCAAAGTCAACATAAGCATATATTGTCAAGACTTAGGTAATGATTCTGCCGCTTTAGAACAAATTCAGAGCAGACTTGACTATTCAGAAGGAATAGACTGAAAAAACATCTGTTACAGTAAAACTCCAAATCAAGTAGAGCAAAAATATCTAACAGCCAAAGCGAACATGACAGTCAATTTTGTTAGAAGACTTCCTTCACTAAAAACTGGCAAGGATGCATGTAAAGGAGGAAAAGCAACCAAAATACTCACTTGCAAAGTTGCTGAGATCGATGCCCTCCAAGTTGTTGGACTTATCCTTCTTCGAGAGTTCAGTGATGGCCTGGGAGACAAGAGCGGGGTCGCTAACCTTCACCTCGTCCACACGGTTCACGGCCACCGTCTTGCCGGCGCCCTGGCCCTGCCCTTGTCCCTGCCCTCCTTGGCCTTGACCAGGGTTGGTGCGGCCGCCTCCAGATCGGCCGTTGGTTTGGGGGGCGTTGCCGGTACGGCCGCCTGGGCCCCCAGGACCACCTGCGTCTTTGCCACCATCACGACGCTTGTCCCCGCCGCCGCCGCCGCGGCCACCCTGGCCGTCCTTGCCGCCGCCACCTCCGCGACGACCGCTGCCACTCCTGGCCGACTGCTGCTGGCCGCCGCCGCCGGGGCCCTTGTCCCGGAAGCCACCCTGGCCCCGACGGCCCCCGTTGAGGCGGTCGTCGCTCTCGCTCAGCTCGGAGACACTGTCGTAGTCCTCGTTGCTCTTGTTCCCTCTGCGGTCTCGGTCCCGGCGCCGGGGCTCTTTCCTCTCGCCGTCACCCTTGCGGCCCTGTCCCTGCCCCGGTCCCTGCGCCCCGCGCGGGGCTCCCTGGGAGCCGGGTGGCCCCATGGGCGGCGCCATGGCGTTGGGGCCCGGGCCGGGCTTGGCACCCGGCGGACCCTGTCCCTGCGGACCCATGCTGACGCCCGGAGGACCCGAAGACCGCAGACCACTTCCGATGACGCCCGCTGACCCTCCCAGAGGCATCATGGACTTCTTGTCGGCTTCCAGGTCCACGACGTCGTCCTTGTCGTGCTGGGACAGACCGCTGAAGGGGCTCTTGGAGGGGGGTGGGCCGTAGCCGTCCATGCGCCGGCTGAGCCCCACGGGCCCGGGGGCGCCTGGGCCCGCACCGATGGCGCCGCCGCCCCTGCCCGACGGCATGGCGCTCAGGCCGCCACGGCCGCGGCGGGAAGGCTCGCCCCGCGGGGTGAAGCCCTCCTTGCTCACTTGGATGTCCCGCTCCCGCGGCTCCCGCGGCGGTTCCCTGGCGGGCCCGGGCTCACGGCCCGAATCCTTGAGGTCCTTGGGGCCGTCACGAGGCCCGGGGGGTCCTAAGGGCCCAGAGCCAGGCAGAGGGTCCTTGGGGCCGCGAGCCATCGCGTCGAACTCCTTGTCGTTGTCCTTCTTGCCCTTGTCGTCGTCCTTCCGCCTCCTCGACTTGGGCGACCTCGGACCTCGGCGGTCACGGCCCTGGTCACGCTTGCCGCCGTCTCCTGGGGCGCCAGCGCCACGCAGATCTTCCTTGCCGGACTCGGTGGACACAGAGATCTCGTCACCGGAGGCCTCGGACACGCCGCTCTCGTAGTCACCGCCACGACCTCGGCCCGACCGCCGGCCGCCGTACGACCGCCCGGAGCGGCGCGACCCACCGCCGCCACTGCTGCTGCCGCCGCCGCCGCCGCCGCCGCCACCACCACTGCCAGCGACTCCGCGCGGTTGGTCACCGGCGCGGCCGCCACGGCCACCACGACGGCCGCCCTTGGACTTGCCGTCGTCACCCTTGTCGTCCTCGTGCACCTTGCCGTCGTCGGCACGGGGCTCGCGGTGGTCATCATTGAGGTCCAGTTTGTCTCCTGTAAGCGACGGTTCAGGTTTACAAACACAACGTGACAGCGAACGGCTGGCACCGTCCGACTCCAACAAACCCAACTCACCCAGCATGCCGGTGATTCTGTCCACTTCCTTCATCAGCTCTTTGGGCTTCTCGCCGTCCTGCTCCCGTTTCACGTCGGGGTCCATGGCGGAGCCCACCTGTTCCGCCCAGGACTTGCTCATGGCGGACTCCTTCTCGACGAACATCGAGTCGACTCCCTTGCTGGGCGGCGACCTCCACGTCTCCGACTGCTTGCCCTGGGAGTCACGGTCACCCTTGTCGCTCTGCAACGTCAAGAACCACGTCAAGATGTTACCGGAAAAGTACACCATACCACAGGGAGAAATGGAATGAGGGCTTTCGTCAAATGGGCAAGAAAGGGACAGTGGAAGTGCTGAAGGTGAGTGTGTGTGAGTGTGAGTGAGTGTGAGTGAGTGAGTGAGTGAGTGAGTGAGTGAGTGTGAGTGAGTGAGTGAGAGTGTATGTGTGTGTGTGAGAGTGAGTGTGTGCGCGTGTGTGTGGAAGGGGGGGGGGGGGGTACCTGCTTGGGGTCGAGGATCACGCCGAACGACTCGGGGGTGTGGGGACCACCAGTTTGTCCTGGGTGATGGGGCCGGGGACGTTGGGGAGGAGGTGCGGGTGGGGCCGCTGGCGGGGGCACGGGAGGGCCGCCACCCCCGCCTTGGCGAGCCTGACGGGGTCCCTGACGGGGTCCCTGGCCGGGCTGGGTGAGGGTAAAGGGGAGGGGTCCGCCCCACAGACTTGGCGGCTCCAACTTACCACGGCTCCCTCCCGGCGGTCGCGGTAGAAGTCGCGGTGCTTCTTGTCCTTGCTGTCATAGTGTGGGTCGAACGAGGCCTCGGCCCAGGACGCCGACGTCTCCATCTTGCCCTCGTCCCTGGAGTTGCGGGACTCCCGCGAGGCCCGTCCGAGGCTGTCCCTGCTGTCCGGCCGCTGCGGCCGCTCGCGCTTCACAGCGGTCGTCTCTGAACGAGTCCCGGTCGCGCTCCCGGTCCCGGTCCCGCAGGTCATCCCGGCCGCCGCCGCCGCCGCTCCGCCTGTCTCTCTCCCGGTCGCGGAGGTCCCGCGGGTCCCGCTCCCGACTGTCCCTCTCCCGGTCGCGGAGGTCCCGTTCGCGGTCTCGCACGTCCCGGTCCCGGACGTCCCGCACATCCCGCGGGTCCCGGTCCCGGCCGTGGAGGTCCCGGCCATGCAGGTCTCGGTCACGGAAGCGCTCGCGGTCCATCAGGTCACGGACGTCACGGTCCCGAGAGTCGCGGCGGTCGCGGCGGTCACCCTTGTGCTCCTTGTCCCGCCACTCGCTGCCGCCACTGTCCTGGCGGCCCAGCTCCCGCTCATCGAACTCCTCCTGCGGGCCACAAACCATCAGAGAAGGTCCCAATACATTCACACCCACAAAAAGAAAAAAAAAAAAAAAAAAAAGGACCAAAAAGCAAATCTATATTAAAATAAAAAAAACTTCTTTACAGTAGCAAAATAATACACCCTCCAAGACATTGCAATTTATCAATTATAGGATAAAATGCCAACTTTTGAGTGATTTTTATTTCCCAGCATGAATTTTTAAAACTACCCATACCCTAATACCAAAAACACAGCAACACAAAGAAGACACTTACATGAGATTTGTAATCCTTCTTGGAATCACTCCTACGCTCATCGTGGTGCCTGTCCCACTCATCACGGTCCCTGTAAAATTTGGGTCAGATAGTAAAAATGTACTTCCCTCCAGGGCCAAAATACGCATGCAATCAAAACAGAATTACGCAGCAAATAATACACAACAAACGCACAAAATAATCATAGATTTTATCACAAATAGGAACTACAAGTGCATGAACGTGTGTTAAAAGAAAAACAAATACGACAAAAGAAAAGGGAGTTTACCAACAAAACAAAAAAAAAGAGAATTAAGACCTCAAAAGGGTGCCACTAAGAAAATGGCAGACATTATAAAATGACTGGGGGAAAATAAAGTGAATGAAATGGAGAGGGGTGGTGGAGAAAAAAAAAACAGAAAGAGAAAAAAAAAATTCAAGCTTGAAACCACACGCCGAAAGCTTTGCACTGGACTCACTTTCTGTCATAATCTGGTCCGCGGTACTCCCCGCGACCATACCGGCCATACTCGGGGCTATCATAGTACCCTTTCCGGCCGGCGACGTCCCGATAGTCACGATCGCGGGCAGGGCGGAACCTGCAACCATCATACCCATACCCGTCACGGAGAGGAAAGGAAACCAATCGAAACGTCAACGCCCTATTTCTCTTTCCCTGGCTAAACTTCCCACTGATCCCTTTTTTTCTTTTCTCTCTTTTTTCTTATCTTTTCTGTTTGTTTCATAGACGAGTTCAACAACACGCAACAGAAATAACGCCACCACGTCCAAATCGTCTGTACCTATCACTGGTGTCTGGGGTGGTGCGGTCCCCTCGCTGCCGCTCCCTGTCGCGCTCCCTGTCCCTGGGGTCGCGGCTGGGTGGTCGCTCCCGGTCATCCAGGGGCTCCCGGTCCCGGTCCCTGTCTCTCTCCCGCTCCCTGTCCCGCTCCCTGTCGGAGGCGGGCTCGTCGGGGCGGCCTCCTCGCCGGCCCATGGGGCCCTTGCCAGCTGCAAACAGAACACCAGGAGTCATTACACGGGTGCGCCCATTACGGTAATAGCGCTGCCAGTCTGACCGCCCTCCTCTTCATTTCGGTGCCTTTCAGAAGTACAATATGCAAAACAAAATCACGTCCCTAGCTTCTCAGTACGTTACCTTGATAGACAGGGGCGTTGTCAGTGGTTGGGATGGCCCAGCGTTGCTCGAACGCCTGGCTGGAGGAGGCGTTGGCGTTGGCGGGGGGCTGCGCGCCGCCTCCACCTCCACCGCCGCCGCCACCGTGCCGCTCAGCCTGCTGCTTCTGGAAGCGGGGCGGCAGATTGCTCTGAAAGTGGCGGGAGAAGGGCGGCCCGGACTCCGAGATCCTCTCGGCGCGCATGTCGCGGTCCCGGTCGCGCTCCCGGTCCCGCTCCCGATCCCGGTCACTGCGGCCGCCACGGTCACGGTCACGCTCCCGGTCCCGATCACGGTCCCGGTCCCTTTCTCTGTCGCGGTCTCTCTCGCGCTCACGCTCCCGGTCACGCTCGCGCTCTCTCTCGCGCTCGCGCTCCCGTTCGCGCTCCCGCTCCAGCTCCCGCTGGCGCTCCCGCTCCCGTTGCTCACGCTGCTCGCGCTCCCTCTCCCTTACAAAGACGGGCCGCTCGATCTTGGTCAGCTGGTGGAAGTCGACGGCCGCCTTGTCCTCGCCGTCGGCGATGGCGGCGGGCGAGGCCACGTCCTCCGGGTGCTCCTTGGCCTTGCGGGCGTCCAGCTCGGCCAGCTTCTTCTTGGCCTTGAGCTGGCGCTCCTCAAACCTCTTCTCCTCCTCCTCTTTCCTCTGCTTGGCGCGCTCCACAATGGCGGCCATCTGGGCATTCTGCTTGCGCCGCTGTTCAGACCACAGCTCTTCCTCGTCCACGCCGCCCTGCAACACAACAAGAACACCGCCGTGAGCCACAGCCAAGCTACCCTGCGCCCCCAGGGCCCCCAGGGCCCCCAGGAGCCCTGTACTTACCCCGTGCGGGGCCCCCCGGCTGGGTGGGGAGCGGAAGTCATTTGGGGGAGGGCGACCTCCCTGCCAACGCTTGTCACCGCCACTGCGCCGGTCCGCCTGGAACACACCACACTACAGCCTCACCCACAAGCACGCAGCCCATCAATCACAGGAGAAGCGAAAGCCCACATTGAGTAAGGGGACGGGACAATGGCACGAGGGACACTGGGATAATGAACTCATGACAAATGTAGTGAGAATGAGACATTAAGCGGTTGCTACAAGAATTAACGCTAACACACTGAGTGGGCAAGTGCGACATATTCCTTTCCACCAAGATCTTCACAAAGCCACAACCCTATGCCAGAACTGAACCACAGAACATACAAAGATGTCCAAAGAGGAAACAATAACTTTCTAATGCGGTCCCCTGTTCTTTCATAGAATTTAAATTATGGGAAACAAACTATGACCAATCAATGAAGGGGAACCAAGAGGCTTAGAAGTTGTTTCCTCCGCAGGATGGGCATGAGAAGCATCAGAAACATCGACTAAACTTACCCTGGGGTGATCATCCCGGTCATTCTTGTCAGGGTCGCGGTCCCTGTCACGTTCAATGACCCGGTCACGGTCCCTGGCGTCTCGAGACTCACGAGTATCTTTTTCAGATTTCTTTTTGTCATCAGGCGCAGATTCATCATCACTGAAGGCTAACTTTTGGCTGAAAATGTAATAGTTCAATATTAGATTCTGATGGTCAGTTTTAACTGGAACATTAACAGCTATCTGGGTGGTTCCAACACATACTTGTAGTCTATGTCATCACTAACAGCCCAACCAGCATCACGGCCAATATCATCCATTCGGTTGAGATCCTCCTCCTTAATGATGGGACGGGGCAGAATCAAGTCTTCATCACCATCCTGTTCCCTTTCCCCTCCACCTCGATTATTGTTACGGCCATGGTTTGGTGGTGGTTGTTGCTGGGGGCCTTGCCGTTGAGGAGGCGGCATCCTGTAGGGTTTCAACATTAATTTAACAAGCTCAAAAGGACCAATGTACCAGTTGATCGGCAGAACAGGTCCTCACCTTCCACCCTGTTCAAATGGGAATCGTGGACGAGGTCCTTGGAAGTTAGGAGGGAAAGGTCCAGCAAATCCACCTCTGTACATGAATGGAGGCATCACCCCTCTAAAAGCTCCCATGGGTCCCGCCGGGCCCCCCAGAGGGCCCGATCCAGGGTTTGGACCAGGGCCATTTGCTTGTCCGGCCGGGCCTGCCGGGCCCATGCCCTGACCCTGGGGACCCAACTGGCCCAAGTTGCTCCGACCTCCAGCGAGATCTCCGCCTGAAAATTTCATAAGGGTTAAAAGTAGGTCATAGCAAAAACCTCACTCTTTTTCCAACTAAGTAAAACTATGCATTAAGAGACCTTAAAGCACATCTCCTCCTTAAAATGCTTACTTTGAGGACGAAGACTGGGCCCTGGACCATATTGTGATTCTGTGCCTGGAGCGCCTGATCCACCTTTCTGACCAGCAGCAGGACCCTGTCCATCGCCACTTGACAAGGAGGGGAACTCCTGTTGGAACAACGGAGATTGGTGCGCTAGGAAGGACGGGGCTGCAACATTGGCAGGGTCGTTGCCCCCACCGCCAACCATTATGCTGCTCCATGATTTGTCTCCGGAGTTTGCACCAGGATAATGGTGAGGTTGCTGCTGCTGCTGTTGTTGAGGGTGAAGCTGCCAAAAGCAGACGCAAGTCGTTAGATGGTGTTACATTCGGGTCATCGAGACGACTTCACAAAACAGAAGCTACGCATTGATACACACTTGGCCAGCTGCAGGTGGAATAGATGCGTTTGCAGCTGCACTTGTGGCAGCAGCTTGCGTAGCAGGTGTTGCAGTTGCTTGTGGTGCTTGAGGGGGTGATTGTTGTACCTTAAAAAACAATAATCCACAATATACAACCGAATTTAAGACACCTTGAATAATAAATAAAAATCTAAGTCGACTCTATCAATCTACAAACACACCACACAGGTCAATACAAACGTCCAGATGATGGTAGCAGAGCATTACTTCGATTGCAAGTCACAAATCTACAGGGAAATATCTCAGTGAATCAATCATACAGAGGTGCTTATCATATGCCGCTATAACAATACTTTCTAATCTAATACAAATCTACTTTCAAATTAGCAGTGCATAGTGCAAATCAAACATTCTCTCAAGAATGATACAGTGGAAAACAACCAACAAAACTTCAAAACAGATTTTAAATGCAAAAACTATTTGATGATACATGTGATTTTAAATTTTGTAAATCTGAATCTAGCTTTATAAGAAAGCCAAAAACCAGTATTTACATTTGATGATGATGTCGCTGACGTCCCTGATGCAGAGGTTGCATCTCCAAGTTTGCTCGCACCCCATCCTGAACCACCACTTGGAACTAAACTTACTGCAGGGTCGTTTCCACTGTGCTCAGATTTCAAACTTGGAAGGTTAGCTGGAGGGCGGCGGGCTGAGGGCAGTTTGCCCAGGCATTGCATGCCAATCTTCTTTGGGAGTGCATTTTTTTGCTGGTGTGGTTCCAAAGATTCACCCTGCAAGACAGAAAGGTTCACACAGATTGACAAGAATCTTACAATACCGGCATGAGGTGTTTTAAAACTAAAAAGCAAATGTGTGTGGTAGGAACAATTGAAAAACAAGTATGTTAATTGGGGGAAATGATACTGGGAAACATACTAAAATACAGTAATAAAATAAAAAAAACTGCTCTTCAGCCAACATAGGTGCAAAGCAATCTAAGAAATTCTTCCAAATTAAAAAATTTATGTGGGTGGAGTGCTTGAAAATGTTTATAAGAAGACTAAAAACCTCTCGTTGGATCAGTTAAACCTTGAGATACCATCATTAAGAAAATTAGACTAAACAAAGAAGCCAGAAAAAAAATATAGGCCCTAACATACAAACAATGACTATTTGTAGTTTTGGTTGCTTTCTCAAATTACACAAATTTCAAGTGACATTCATCACAGTGCTCTACAAAATTTAGCATGAGAGGGCTGCACACTTTACATTAGCATTTCGTGTCAAAATTGTTGATCATTTGTTGAGTTTAAGGCAATAGTGAATACAATAAGCCAAGAAAAATAAAAAATGAAAAGTTGTTTCTACTCACCCTACTCACCCGGTACAAATTATTTATATCTAGCGACTGATACTTTGCTTTTCCTTTCTCCCCCTTCGATGCAACGCCCGACAGAGTAGACATGCTGTCTGCAGGCAACCATTTAGAAAACAGACACCCGTGGAACGAACCCTATTTCTGTAAAAGAAAAGTAACAGGGGCATGGGAACACACATACAGCAGAGACGTATTAGTTTCCATAAAGTATGATAAATTGAACAGAAGACTTATAACATAAAATAACAGGCCAAATTCCTAACCTCTCTACTTGTCACTTTACAAAAGCTACATCACTTGTTTAGCGTACACCTTTTCTATCCATACAGTTACGTGACAGTAAGTAAAGAAACTATGACATAATGCTATTTTAAAATGTTGGTGGATCACCTCTACAGACAATAAAACAGATATCACCATCTTAGGAGAAAACTAGGTATCATCTTCAAAACGAGCAAAATTGAAGTGAAATCACAGTTTGTGGGTCTGGAAGTACTCAAAGACTTCCCCACGAAGGTTAAAATCTCTCCGAGCAAATACTACGTGGTAGGTTATCAATTAAAAAAAGGTAAGTGACAAAGTCAACGTCACCGAAAGTTAAGACACGAAAGGTTAGATACGGTATTCGACCACGGACGAGAACTTGGCAAATACAGTTAAATATTGATCATGTTCGTACCAAGGCCGTTCTTTAGTAAATAATGTTGCAGACGAAACCCTAACAATGACAAAAACAAGCCGATCCCGGCACAAAACAAGAGGCTGAGTTTGGTTGACCTACGCGAGTTGTCTTAATCGGGGTGACGCACTCCCCTATTAGGCTGAACTCTAAGGAGATACAGACCATCTAACGTATCCCGTCTTCAGACCATGATTCCAACGAAGTATTGCCTAGACTTTCATTGATCCAAACGAAAACCTCGGGCTTAAAATTGTTTCGGAAGATTGACTAGCCTTGCTACACCCTCGACAAGCCAACTTCATAGCTTTTCAAGACTACGTTGTACCAATTTTAGACGATCGGCGTGAGCTTACCGTACACATCTCAACCATTCAAATAGAAAGGAAATAAAATTTTGAAAGCCTTTAAACGCGCACTGACAATAATTTAGTAGTAAATCACTTCGAAAATAGGTAAAATGGTTAACTGTGATGATAAGCCTATGAAACTGGTAGGAATAAACTTCTTCGTTACCAAGACATTCTTCACAATAAGAGTCGAGTAACTGTACCTTGGTCCGTCCAGGTGGGTTAAAAACACAGAAATCAAATTTAACTTCTTATGATATAAATAAGGACGGATGTCTCCGGATTACTAAATTATTATTCTTTAGATATATTTCTTACACAATCGTCAAAATGGCGAATGCGACAATTTCCCTACCCTTGCGATCGATACGTGACGTCACAGACAGAAGAACTCGGAGAAATCTAGTGGGTCTTGGTAGGCAACAATATCCCAACATTTCCCAGCATTTAATTTTAGTTTTGTGCTAAATTCATTGCATTTGAAAGAAAACCTATATAAAAACACGATTTAGTTCGAAAAACGGCTTTGTAAAGTTCTGACTTTTCTATATTCGAATAGTTTGCTCCTAGAGATATAGTCAGGAGTAGGATGTGGTAAGTGTCCACTCCCTTTGATGTTCTTTCCAGGTCGAAATAATGAGGGGAATGAACTTTGTTTACGGTTTCGTCCTGAATAAAATCCAGGAGGCTCTGGCTCTGCGGATGCTTGGCAACGAATGTGAAATGATTTAGTGATAATAGCAAGTAATTAACAACAGGCAACGTAACAAGCTACGTTAACGGAACTATAAATTGGTTTCATTTAAGCCTCCGTCTAGTGTTTCAACCCAAGTGGTGGGGAAATCTAATCTAGACATGGTATGTGTTGAACTTAAGCCGGCTCATGTGTGGTTTTGGTTATGTTGACAAGGCTTTCTCAATTTGTTTGGATCTTTCTGTTTGACAGGCCGTCACACTTCACACTGACGTTGGAGACATGAAAGTAGAGTTATTTTGTGAAGCATGCCCCAAAGCCTGTGAGGTTTGTGACATGTTATCTGTGTACGTAGTCTGTGTAGTATGAATGGGAGTTTAATTTAATTTTGGCTTTATTTATCAGAACTTTCTTGCTCTTTGTGCAAGTGATTACTATAATGGGTGCC
The DNA here is from genome assembly GCA_038380765.1 of Odontothrips loti. Taxonomy (NCBI): domain Eukaryota; kingdom Metazoa; phylum Arthropoda; class Insecta; order Thysanoptera; family Thripidae; genus Odontothrips; species Odontothrips loti. Next base: position 10,652,705 of record CM076258.1, read on the forward strand.
TCTTTCACCGTAACATCAAGGGATTCATTGTGCAAACTGGAGACCCCACCCACACTGGGAAAGGTGGTAATTCTATTTGGGGTAGGAAATTTGAAGACGAGTTCAAGGACAACTTGAAGGTTTGTGTTTTTAGATGTATTTTGTGAAGGTAATCAAGTCATTGTCTAGTAATTAATTTGAACTTAATTTTCAGCACAATGTTCGCGGAATGATATCAATGGCAAATAACGGCCCAAATACTAATGCTAGTCAATTTTTCATAACTTATGGACCACAGCCGCACCTTGACCTGAAGTATACAATATTTGGGAAGTAAGTACATTTGCTTAATTGCTGTCTTAATTATCCTCTGCACTATTACATAGTAAAGATTTCTTGTTTCCAGGGTGATAGATGGGTTTGAAGCATTGGAAGAGCTTGAAAAGTTACCTGTGAATCCAAAAAATTACAAACCCTTAACAGAAACAAGATTACAATCCATTACTGTTCATGCTAACCCCTTGGCTGGATAATTTTGTAAGTTAGAAGATGACAGTAACCTGCATGCTTAGAATATAATGTGGACAATCTGAAATGGAGTAAATAAAGTGAAAGAAACTCATCAAAAAATATTATTTATTTTGCACACATGCATTCTAATATATGCTCTGTTTCCATCATTAAAACAGCATCTATAAAAATATTACATTGTCAGTTTTGGTTTTCTTTTCTTCTTATTTTAAAACAGTTCATGACATCAGATTGATGTAAACCTTTCTTTGAAAACGGCAACAATGTACCTAGTAAAGCTACAATGCAAAGGAGCTCCCACTTGTGTCCACAACCAGTCCTCTGCACTTTGAACAAGGATTACACCGACACAAACAAGCGCACACACACACATATGAATATTCATTAAAGCTGTCATAAGAACTTCAAATATCTGTAAAATAATACACATGAAGAGAGACTCGCACAAACTTCTCCCCTTCTTGACACTTCCCAAATAATTTATCTGACACATTAAAATATCCCGGTTAGAATTAAAGCCTGATTCAGTCAATAGCCATTATAATATTAGAAAGATCTTCATGAGATTTAACATAGGTGCAAATCAAAGTTGATTTGAGAATCAATGCCAAGCAAATGGACAAATCAAATTGCAAAACATCTGGGAGAAGGCAGAACAGTTGTTATAGTACCATCTTTAAAAAATAAAAAAGTTATAAATCATATGCCGAATTGAATCACATGCAGGCTTTCCTGCGGTAAAACACTCACACAGATAGTTTGGCAGTTAAAATATTCATTAAGACGTTCATCAGCACCGCTTCCTATCCTGCTATCACTACTAACTATAGGAAAGTTCAATCACAGTCAAACTTTAATTTAGCAACAAAAAAATTGCCAAAACATAAGAAAAAAGAATTAAAAATCTAATTAATGCCATACTAACAGGAACGACTTAAGTTACTTTTCAAACACCTTCAAATTATTGAGCAAAGAAGCCACAACAACCACTTCCCATTTGGACATGCATCTGCTGTGCCTATACAAATGATATGTAACCATAATATGCTTAGTACAGTCTATATAGTGTAAAAACACTTCAATACTGGGCATAATTTTGTTTCGATAGAAAAAAAATCATTGAAATGGCACTTGTATTGGCAATCATTTTCATACTTCATTTCTCTTTCTTGTCCCTTTGGAAAAAATTTGTGTTTTAGATGACATTACAAGCGAGGACACGAAGCATAAAAAAGTGGTTGGCATTAACATTCTAAACAAAAATATAAAATTTCTCTAAATATTTATCTAAAATAGGCATTGTATATGTCTTCTTTAGTTGAACCTATGTTAACATGAAGGTCAAGCTGTCCATGTTCCCCGTCTTGTTCTCCAAAACCTTTGGTTTTCCTTAATTGCCATGCGACACTGAAACTGAAAAGAAAAGTCAGATTTTAAACACTTTCCTTAGTTATAAACATTTTGAAGGTATTTTAACAAAACACAATACCCAAATAACAACTTACCACTAAAGCCATCAGATTGGCAGCCATCAGGATGTAAAAGACATTGTTCCATCCATAGGGAGCAACCAGGCCAGCAATGAAAGGCCCAAGCGCAGCACCTTGTAAATACAGCAAACACAAATTTTTATAATTCTAATACAGTCTGGCTCTAAAAAACTAACTTTCCATTTCATGCAGTTAGTAAGTCCCCTTATAAGGGAAGTTATGATCTTACCTATAGATCCTGTTCCATCAATAATGGCTGTTACAGTGGCAAGAGCACGAGAACTGCCCTCCAAGGAATGATGAGTGCCAAGTTCAGCTGAGATTGCAGTAGTAATGAGTGCGTATGGTCCATTCACAAGCAGACCACACAACATCAGCAGTAATATATTTGTGCCCATGGTCTCAGTGCCATAACTTTGATAAACAAATAACATTGGAACAGTAAGAATAAACATGCCAGAACATGTTGTTGCACTCATGCCAGAGTAGTCACTTATAGCGCCGGCCAAAATCCCGCCAATGATTCCTCCGACATCAAAAAGAGTTGACAAGTTAGCACTCTGTCTCGCAGATAGTGTAGCTGTTAAATTTGAGAAAAGGAAAACCGTGACATAACAAATTTTGTTTCATTAATGAAAATTGAAAACACCTTTAAAACATGATCTATAAAAAATACATACTGGAACTTTTGATGTACTTTGGCAGCCAGTACAGGAATGTATAATTAACAAGCTTGGAGAAAAAGAGACTCATAGAATATTCTATAACTCCCTGAGTTGAGAACAAAAGAGAATATTATAGAAAAAGGATAACAAATGTCTAACAAATGGAAGGTTCTAATTGAACAAGAACAGCTTACAGGTATCCGAAGTGCTCCTAAAAAGCCAATAGCTCGTTGAGAAGCACGAGAACCATCAACGGATCCATCAGGTGAAAGTAGACGTGATGATTCCTACAAAACATGAACCATGACCTGATTTATTGACAGTGATCTACTAATTAAGTCTGCGATTTAACAGATTGTTTTCACAGTTCAGTAAATGTTGCAAAATACAGGACATTTAACATCCATGACAACCCCTGCTCCATCCTTTCCATAAGCCCCAACATTCTCACATTTCACAGGGCTCCATCAAAGTGCAACCTTTTCATTTAAGGTTTCAGGCTCAATCCAATTCCAACTATACCACATGCAAAGTAACACAACAAACTTAGATCCCAGCAAAATAGATACTTAAAATCACCCAAAAAAGGGCGTGGAAAGGATATGTATTTTACATGGAAATTAAAAACACATCTAAGGACAACACAATGCTACCGTCAATACCGGAGAATCATCTTCATCTGGATCATCAATGCTGGAACTGTTGGTGTCAACTGTGTCTGCATCAGAGGGCAGAGATGTTTGGGATGCTTGAGAGCGCACCCGTCGGGGTGCATTCACACTTCCTGTTGTTTCATCTGCTTCCTGAAAGATTCCGACAGGCATCACTATGGTGTGGATCAATGCGTTTTATTTTGCTAAAGCGGAAAAAATTCATCCCACTGTATGAAACAAATCATATCATAGAAACAAAGGAAAGGAAACCATTTATTTGTACCAATCAGAAATGTCTGACCTCAATTCCCTACAATAGATAAGAGCAGTGTGCCTTCCACAAACTCAAACAAAAGGCGAATGGGAAGCTGCAACATTGCCACAACCCAACATCTCATCCCTATCAGTGCCAGACAAAGCTTTGGCTTTCCTTAAGCAAACAGATAAAACTGTGACCTAGCTTGCACTTTCTGGTATACAACAAGTTTAATAGGTAATTTGGCCCTGACATAATTTGGTTGCAAGTAAGGTATTTTAGTGGTCACGATTTGTCAGGTGAGAACGGAAAGCTTTAAACACAAGCACATTCTTAAGAAGCACCCATAAGCAATTTTCCTATTTTTTCTATATTTTTTTTTTTTTTTCAAAAAAAGCAAAACAGAAAAATCCCGGACATTTCCCAAACACTGGACACACAGACCAAAGGCCACGCTGGTTATCAGACCACTCTTTTTATAGAGCAATGCCACATCTATCTTGTCTACCAGCACACCAGAAAACAAGACAAAATGTAAGACCAACTTGTAATTATCATTTCTGAGAGTTTCAGAAATTAAAACTTACCTTTACTTGACTTGGTTTCCCACAGCCAACATTGTTGGGGTGAGGAGCAAGAAATAGAAATATAATAAGGCCACAGACCGCCATGATGAGGCCGGGCATGATAAATGACAGCCCCCAATCTCGTTCCACATATCGACCAGCAAGTGTTGTCCCTAGGATATTGCCTAACGATGTGTGGGAATTCCAAACTCCAAATATGAAACCTAGAAGCAAAAGTTGTTTTCTCATTAAAAAAAAAAAACATTTTTGAGTATCCTTTATATGTGTTTAACACACAGTAGGTGACTGATAATGAAGGAATACCTCTCTTATCTTTGCCAAACCAATTTCCAACCACAGTTACCACTCCTGGCCAACCAGACGTTTGCACAATCCCACCAAATATTTGCACCATCACAAAGTACGATAAATCATGAATATCTAAGATGCGAGCCAGTCCAAACAGATAAGACGCAATTCCAGAAAGGATCATGCCAAGGGCCAGAAAATATCTCAGGTTAACTCGTTCAGCTACAAAGCCACTGAAAGTCAAAAAGGATTGAAGACAGAATATTTAATACAGGTACCTGTCTAACATAAATTTTGACAAATAAATGTGGTTTACAGTTTTCTCACCTTATAAACATAGCTCCCGCATAAGCAATCAAAAATGAAGAATCAAGCACGCCAAGAAGAGTTTCTGAGCCAGTGTGATCTGAGAGCAAAAATCTTTGTAAATTTAACAGATACCATAAATTTTCAGAGGTGAAAGAAATTTATCTTACCAAATGGAGCCCAATCACACCATGTATCATCATCAGGGTCAATGTGCTGGCCAGGAGGAGGATCAAGATTTGAACAGTTCCGATTTATCACATTCTTGAACACACTGATAGGCTTACGGTTCATGTGATAACATGTGTATGCCATGAAGGTCAACACTAGTGTGGCTGCTTTATACCTGCAGATAAAGAAAGGTTGTACTTAAAATTTATTGATTTGCAGCATATATACACAATGGTGGTGTGGATGCTGAAATGAAATAAATGTATGGAAGGAAACTGTTTGTTGTGAACAGAACAGATAATACAGCATTCTTAACACTTGGAATCGCCAAATGTAAAATATCATCAGAACATGTGCACATCGTGCACAAATGTCACTTACCACCAATTCCTGTTGAGCCTTGTCCGTGGAAAGCACTTGTTCGCTAAAGACATCACGCATCTAAGCCCCAGAGGAGCCTCCCGGAGTTGAGATGCCATCTTTTATGTTCACCACGTTTCAGGATTTGATTGAAGGAACTCTACGAATGAATCGACAAACAAAGAATTTCCGATAAGGGCGTTAGTGCTGACGTCTTGTTAACCTTGACAGTTTTACCCACTGATAAAAGCAATACACCTGGTACCAGGGCATATTCGGACTTCCCCATATTCGGACTCCTTACTGGTACCATGTTGCATACGAAGCGACCCCGGTACCACCCGTTTCCGGCCTGGTACCACCTGGTACCAGGGCATATTCGGACTCCTCACTCCATGTTGCATACCACAGAATCAACTCCGGTACCACCCCAGTTTCCTCGCCTGGTACCACCTGGTACCAGTGCATATTCGGACTCCTCACTCCATGTTGCATACGAATCAACTCCGGTACCACCCATTTCCCGCCTGGTACCACCTGGTACCAGTGCATATTCGGACTCCTCACTCCATGTTGCATACGAATCAACCTCCGGTACCACCCATTTCCCGCCTGGTACCACCTGGTACCACCTGGTACCAGCATATTCGGACTCCTTACTCTATGTTGCATACGAATCAACTCCGGTACCACCCGTTTCCCGCCTGGTACCACCTGGTACCAGGGGCATATTCGGACTCCTTACTCTATGTTGCATACGAATCAACTCCGGTACCACCCATACGAATTTCCACGCCTGGACATGAACACAGAACGAAAACGTTTAGATACCTACAAGATTTCAAAAAGGACGCAGTCTGCGTGTTCATTCACGAAAAAATATGGCCATGCATACTGACAGAAAGAGCGACAGTCGCTTGAAGGCAGCTGTCAGAAGCAACTGTCTAACCTCTTCCGCCGTCTGTGCACAAGGGGGGGCCGGAAACAGGTGCCGGGGTTGCTTCGTATGCAACATGGAGTAAGGAGTCCGAATATGCCCTGGTAGGTGCCTGACAGAAAGAGCGACAGTCGCTTGAAGGCAGCTGTCAGAAGCAACTGTCTAACCTCTTCCGCCGTCTGTGCACAAGGGGGGGAGGTGCCACCTGTAAACAAGCAGACAGCTGAATGACGCTTCGCATGCGTCATTTGTTTTGCCGTCTGCTGCAAGGTTATAGGTTAGGTGTTTGGTGGATATCCTTTCCTGCAGTTCTCCTTTCTGATCATGGCATCAATCAGAAAGTGTCTTAGCACAATAATATCGGCGTCCAAGTCACATAATCAAACACAGCTATTGAGGTAATGTAGTAATTCGGTGACATACTGACTGAACTGCGAAGTTTTCACCCAGCAAATCATTGATCATTATGATGTGATTTACATTTCCAGACAGAGATTAAACTCCAGATTTACTGAAGTTAGACCCTACACTGGTCAAGCTTATGACGGGGATGGAAAGACACATGCAGTCTTATTAAATGATGACAACCAGAGTCTCATGATTGGTGGATACGGCGAGGTAAGCACTGACATTGAAATCAGCAAATTTGTATTTTCAAGGTTCGCTTCATATTTTTTAATGCCTTTCGTTGTTTTCCAGTTGGGATTTTCGTTTAACAATGGTTTGACAGTTCTTGGTCCTATGGCAATCTTTTCTAATTGTGTTCTCAGTTGGAATGTGGGAGATATACATGATATTAATGAGCAATCGCTCAGTCTCTTTTTCCTACTTGAACCTAAATTAGGTAAGGTGTTATAAATTAAACATCTGTAAATGTTGGTACCACTTCTGTTTAATCAAATTTGAAGTTATTGTGTTCTTTCATGAACTATTTCAGACATCTTAATTTTGGGTGTGCCAGAGTTCAGCAAGAAAGATAGAACTGCTGCTAACGCTCTCATTAATATGGTTCGAAAGCAGAGGATACAAGTTGAAGTCATGCAAACGGAACGGGCATGTTCTACTTTCAATTTTTTAGTTGCTGAACAGCGTTTTGTTGGAGCAGCCATTATCCCACCCCATCATGTTACTGACACTGATAGCACTCAAGCGATGACAGGTGCTTTTACTGTTGGTTATGCGAATCATAATAAATAAATTATAATAAAAAGAAATAATTTTTTGCTAATGCAAAGTGCCTTGCAATCGTTCTGTGTATACTGTGATAGTGATGAAACCGGTAATAAAAACTCAGGTACACAATACTTTGAAGTTATTAATTATGTTTTCTTTTTATTCTATTACCATGGACTGATAATTATATTTACATGATTGGGAAGTACACAAAAATCTTAAGATGAAGAAGGAATAATGACTTCTTTGTGCACAGCCCAAATTTCAAAACTGCTAAAAAGTTTATAGACCCATTAAAAAATAGTTTGAAACAGGAAATTAGAATATGCATTACATATTAAAAGTCAATTCTTCCTCAGAAAATACAGAAAGCAGTAACAGAAATAACGATTTTCTTAACTAGTCCTTACAAAGCTAGTAATTCCATGCATGAAAACTAACTATCTTTCTTAAGTGGTGCATTTTTTCTCTCTTCACTTTGTAAAATGCAGACAGTAAAACAAACATCCTGAAGAATATCTGTGACCAGCACCAAACTGGAAGACCAAAAAAAAAAAATGCAGCCACATACAGCACCCATCGTACGCACAATCTACAAGTGTACAACCCAAGAATATATAACAGTTCAAGATAATGTTTGCCTATACTTAATAACACTTCCTCAGATAAAAATAAGCTTTCAAAAGTTTGCCCACAGTAAATCATAAAATGTTTTCAAGGGGCTCTTCCTTAATAACATGATGTACAATTTCTATTGGATGATCCGCATCATTACAATATTCAAATACTTCTACTGTTTCATTTTCTTGTATCAAGAGAGAGGCGGCGCCTAACTGATGTTTCTCTTTATCTTTCTGATTTTTTTGTAGCATAACACTGGATGCGCCTAATTGACGTTTCTCTCCTTCCCTCTGATTTTGTTGCATCACAACAGTAGAATTTCCTAACTGGGATTTCTCTTTTTCTCTCTGATTTTGTTGTATCAAGATAGAGGTCCCAAACTGATGTTTCTCTTTCTCCCTTTGATTTTGATGTGTGGGCATTGAAGAAGGCACGGGATTCATCATGTATGAATGATCCTCTTCTGCATTTGTAGGGAAGCGTCCAAATTTATATGTATGAGATTGTCCCTTGCACTTCACCTTGGCTAGAATACCTCGCTTGTAATAGTACCTGTGAGCAAACAACCACACGTCGCGCAATATGAAGGACTTAATTTCTTCATCAGAGACAAACTATACGAAAATGGAAAACCCACCTCATTCCTCTACCCATGGTCTCATATGTCATGTCAGGCTTATTTTTATGTATTCCCCAAAGACAAGCTACCATTTTTGGATCGACCAGTCTGAACGTATTGAGTTCTCGGTTTATCCATTTAATGTAACGAGGACAAAACTGCGGGTTGTCCAGCAATTCGAGGAGAAACTTCCAAAGATGCTTTGTGGAACCTGAAACAAAAAGCTACTTCAGTACCTGGTTCCGAACTTATACCACAGCTTGCGGGGATTCACTGGAAAACGTACGAAAGTAATTTCTGGTGGTGAGAGCAGAATGACAGTGTAAACTCTGATCCATAGGAAAAATGGTGCACAAAAAATAGTCACTTGTATTCTTGGTATAGATTTATTTCACATCATGTAAAAGGCTCCATTTAAACTCCATATTCTGAGTATAACATACATTATAGAACATGTTTTACATATTTATTTTTACAAGAAACAGGCATTATTTTCCCCCCTTTCACTTTTAAATGCATGCTAGCTTATGTACATTTTCACAACATTGGGTAAGAAAATATCACCATCTTTCATTGCCCATACTCTACTAATCTCGATGCTCTTACAAACCTTGGTTCACTCTGCCCTCTGGGCAAGACTCGCACTAAGTAGAATCAAAACCTGCCACATTCTAAATGAATGGGGTAAAACACTTAAAAGTTAAATTTTTGTCTCCAAAATATTCTGCATTATTCATGTTTTCAAAATATTACTTTATCCAAAATAATAGAATTTATCACTTTGCTCTTGACATGGACGAAAACTGTTGGACATGACTGGCAATTCTAAAAAATACATCTGAGGTCTTGAAATAATACAAAATAATGTGATGTAAGTGCGTTACTTGAATCAAGGTCAAGGCTTCACTAAAATAAAATGAAATTTCACAGGAAACAAAAACTGAAAGTAGTTGAGCCCGGCACGAACCCTCTTCTCTCTCACTAATGCACATCTGGCAGTCCGTCAACCGATATCATCACAGAAAGTTACAACTGGTTTAGTGATTTGTACAAACTACACAGAAACCTACCTAGCGATCAAACAACGAAGGTGCTTTAAAATATCTTATATGATATAATTATGCTCCTCCTACGCTAAAGGCGTATTTGGTGTCAGCTTATTGCAACACACACCAGATTGAGAGAAATTTAGAAAAAGAATGGTACAGCAGACTACAAGAGAAAAATCCTGTCACAACCCATAGAATAGTGTGAAAAATGTGGCAGTAACACTTTACATCAAATTGAATATATTACACAGCAGAGAACAAGTAACACTGGACAAAAACAGCTAGTGAGTGAACAAGCAAGAGCTGTCACTTCACACCTAAGACATGCACATCAATGAAACATCTACATGTTCAACATTAGGATAATATTTAAGAAATGTGTAATTTTCCACTCTGTTTAAAAAATGACAAAAGTAAAAAAAGGAAAAAAGAACACTATTGATTAAGTTTGATGAAATGAGTAATTATATTAATGTAATATTGGTATTTGTACTGCCTTTTGTTAGCCATAGAACACTCAAAGTATTGAAAACCTAACAGCCAAGGTACACATCGCACAAGTACATACATATATATATTTATATATATATATATATATAACTCTCTCTACATATATATATTTACCTATACATTTATATCACACATACACGCGCCCATCTATCTGTCAACAGTCTATACATGAGTCTTCTCTCTCTCTTTCTCTCTCTCGCACACATACACACACACATTCACTCTCCTTGTTCTGTCTCCAAGATACACACACACGCACATACACACTTTCTATCACTTAAAATTATGCTATCAAGGGTAACTTTATCCAATCAACATGTCAAGTTCCAGGTACTTGACTATTAAGTACAGTGCAGTTCAAGAAATCTCTCACAAAATTTTTATCAACACAACACCTCAACTCAAAAGAAAGCACGAGCTTTTAACATCAACTCTAGAGAGAAACCCATTCTATAATTTTCTTCAAATTCATTTCTCAATATTTTATAGTAAAAATTTTCTATTTAAATACATCAATTTATCTTTGGATTCAAATTTCTTTTTTGGAGTAGAATTTTTTGACTCCTCAGTTAAAATCTACAAACGTCTCTGATAATAAATTACTTAATACAATAATTTACACATTTCCAGGTTGTGCATATGGGCTCCCGTCTTCCAACAACTAAATTGGACCACAAAACATTGAAGAAAATATATGGTTTACATCCGACAAAATATTCTGATGTTTTGAATTCCTGTCCAATTTGGAAGAGATTATTACTGCTTTCTGGCAGGGTCAGACCGATGCCTTTACAAAAATAAATTCCGAAACCTCATCAATGAACGTAAATGGAAAACAAATGGGGAGGGGGATGGGGGCATAAAAACAAAGGTAGAGAAAAATCATTTAAAAAGGAAAACAAAAAACAACAAATAAAATTTGAGAAAGCAAACACGAGAGCTTACTACACATTAATTATGATTTCCTGAGATCAAGTCACGACAAAATTGACGAGAGGTCGTTGGTTTCCTTACTGACGTGGAGGCGATGCCAAAATGAATCGAAAAACCCTCTCTTGAGACTGCATCAGTTCTTCTCTGACTGGCAGCCACATCCAATGCGGGGCCAAGCCCAGGGCCATACTTGTCCTACAGGCCTAGAGCCCCACATAGGCGTCTGCTGCTTGTTCGGCTAGACTCTCGTTCGCCACCGCCCTGCACTACTGTCAGTCTACAGGGCCTAAGAGCTGAGCGATCCATCCGATCCCATCCGCTGGTGGGCTGAACAGGCCGAACGGAACGCTGGTGGCAGTGGCTTGAGTTGTACTGAGGTGACCAAGGAGGTGACCGGCCCGGTCCGGCCGGCCCGCGACCCGCGGGTAACAGGGTCCTGGCAGGTCCAGGTCGGAGCTCGGGCGTGTGCTCAGGGCTCGGGGGCGTGGCGGAGCGCTGCGGGTGCTGGGCTGGTGCGGAGCTGCGGGGCGAGGCGCGGCGCGGCGGGGCTCGGTGGGGCGGGTGCGATACGCCCTGGCCCCGCCGGCCCCGCCGGGGCCTCATCCCGTCCTAGCCAGTCCCAGACCCGCTGGGCTAGGCCACGTCCTCACGCGCCACTGCAGTCGATCTCCACGATGTCTTTGGGGACGTCCACGAACTGGTACACCAGCCGCTGGCCGTCCACCTTCGCCAGGATGCCTCGCTGGTAGTAGTATCTGCAACACGGGGTGGGGGCACGGTTAGAGGGGCTGAGGTGGGGGCCGCCGGCGACACCGGACCGGCTGACAACCGTGACAGATACTTACCTTAGTGCTCGTCCCATGGTCTCGTAGTTCATGTCGGGCTTGTTCTTGTGCAGACCCCAGAGCCTGGAGACCGCCTTGGAGTCCACCAGCTTGAAGACGCCCTTCTCGCGGTTCGTCCACTTGATGTATCGCGGGCAGAACTCTCTGTCCTGGAGCAGCTTGAGGAGGAACTCCCACAGGTACGTCGTGGAGCCTAGAGGACAGAAGGGCGCGGGGTCAGTTGTGGGGTCGGACTGCCGGCGCGGGCAGGACACGCCAGGCCCAGGGCACTGGACGCGGGACTCACCTTCACGGCTCTTCCGCTTCGCCTGGCCAGCAGGGTCGCCGCTCTTGAGCCGCTTGATCTTCTTGGTCTTGGGCGGCCTCGGAGGGAAGCCCAGCTCTAGCAGGTACAGGTCGTCCGTCGAGGTGGCGGGCTGCACGTAGGCGCCCAGGCCGCCTCCCGGGGACAGGGGGCCGCCCACGCCCACGCCCATGCCCACGCCGTACTGCGAGCCCATGCTGTAGGGCGACGCATGGCCTGGGTGGTGCAGGCTCCCCAGGTAGCTGCCATACGCGTCACCGACTGCAACAACAAACACAACACCATGAAGCACGCTCTTCGTCTCACTCCCACAACGACCAAAGTCTCGTCTGCCCCCGCCAGGATTCGAACCCACGTCTCGATCCGGTTCCCGCTCGCTGCGGGGCGGCGGCGCTCGGTCGGCCGCCGGCCGGGCACCGCTGCAGGATGGGCGGCCTACCTCCCCGGCGCCACCGCCCGGGGCGCAGCGCTCCGGTATCGCGACGTCGTGACGCCAGAGGGGTGCCTCCTCCCCCGCCCCCTGACCTCCCTCCCCCTCGCGGCGGCCACTTTCAGTTTCAGCAAGTGCCGGGGCCGGGGCCGGGCGGACGGCAGACAGGCCGGGTTAGCAGCAGGGGGCGCCCGCCGGGGCGGACAGCGACGCCGCGGGGGGCCAAGTTTAGCCGGGCCTTCTCGCGGATTCGTTATACATTCGCCGAGCCCCACGGATTCCTCGGAAAAGAAACGGCGAGCCGTGCGCGTGGTACTCGAACCCGCGGCCAACGGGTCCCCCCAGCCGAGCCGAGCCGCAGTGTTTGGGCTTCCAAGACGCTTCCACCGTCCACCGACCCGGTCCGGCCCGGCCCGGCCTGGCTGATCAGTATTCAGCGGGCTGCAGCCGGGGCCGGACATGTCTGCCGGCCTGCCGGGGGCCTGGACCCGGTGCGGGTACGGGTGCGGGTACCGCGGGGCGGGGCGGGAGGCAGGGGGTCTGAGACTCACCGCCGCTCCTCACAGCCGGAAACGGCTGCCCGTCACAAAAGAAAACATAAAGTGCGCCGCGCAGTGCCGTAGCCGTACACGTCCCGTCAGCGGCGTACGGGCAGGACCACAGGACAGCGCCGAGCACGTCGAGTACGATGTGTTGCCTATCCTGCACCACGCACCGCGCCGCGACACACGTGGGGAGCGGAGAGGAGAGGTTAGCGTGCGACCAGCATCGTGCACCTAGGCCTGGGCCTAGGCCTCGCGGCCGGGGCCGAGTATTACACTCGTCGCGGCCGGCGGAGACCGCGGGGACGGTTTTCGTCATTTTTCCAGGCCGCGGTGGGAGTCGACGGCCACCACGTCCCGGACACCACACCCCACCCCACCGGCACGGGGGACCGCAGCCCAGAACACGTCGGGGGCACAAGACACAGAACCCCGCCGGTCCTTGCCGCAAGGATACCAGAGGCCCTACCGTGAGGCACAAGAAGCTGTCCATGCTGCTGCTGGAGGAGCTGGAGCTGGAGCTGGAGCTGGAGACGGAGCCAAAGGAGTTGATGTGCACTGAAACTCTCGCTACTGCTGCTGCTGCTGCTGACGTGTGCCAGCTCGACTGCCGGTCGGGACATTGGCGGGGAGCTGCCAGCCTAGACTGTCCGGCACCCGGCAGCAGCCGGAGCCCCGCACAGGACATTCAGCAGATGACCGCCAGATTTCGCTGGCAGTCGCGGATTAGGAATGCCCCCGGCAGCCCCCGGCCGTCAACATCACAGTGGAGTCGACTTCCCCCGTCCGCCCTGTCGCATCGACAGCACAGCAGCGCGGTCGGCCGTTTTGGTTCGCGTGATCCTGGAGAATCCCAGCACAAAGGACACGCTGGAGAAGGAGGAGGAGGAGGAAGCACTCTTCCGGAGAACGTGGACGTCACGCGTGAGCGCGCCGCGTGCGCAGTGCCGGCAGTGCCTCTTAAGAGAGAGGGAGGGAGGGAGGGAGGGAGAGAGGGAGAGAGAGAGAGAGAGAGAGAGAGAGAGAGAGAGAGAGAGAGAGAGAGAGAGAGAGAGAGAGAGAGAGAGAGAGAGAGAGAGAGAGAGAGAGAGAGAGCTGTATCCCCGCCGCTCCGCCGCCAAGCCCGTCCGAGTTACGTGGTTACGGGGGCTGGGGCCGGGGCTGACCTTGGACTGGTCACTCACACTGCAGACGACGACCGGCGTGGCGCGCGGCGGAGACGGCGAAGGAGGCAGGGAGAGAGGGAGGGAGAGGGAGAGGGAAGTCGCAACGAGGAAAGGGCAAAAGAAGGATGGAGAGAACAACGGCGAGGAGGGAGAGGTGCGCGGCGGCGGCAGCGACGACGACGGCGGCCCCTCGGCCGTAGCCGCTTCCGCTACTGGCGTCGTGGTCACAGTCACAGCCCCCCCCCCCCCCCGCGAGGCTTCGCTTCCCTTCCCTTCCCCTCCCACACGGAGGATAGCGCCAAGACTCACGCGGCTCCGCGTTTGAATTTGGCGCGCCATGATGGCAGGATTAATGACTGGCTTCCAGGAGTCGATGACACCGGCTCTGCTCGGCTCGAGTGTCCTGTGACGCGCGCCGAGCCGCGCTGGCTGTGGCGGACTGGGCGCGGGGGATCTCCGGGGGGACTGTACGAAGTGCATGGCGGGCGGCAGGGCGTGGCCGCGTAGCATTCCAGCGTGGACAGCGCAGGGCCGGGCCCCGGGCCCCGGACCGTGGGCAGACAGCCGGCCGCGTGCGGGGAAGTCACATTCACGTTCACTTTGCAACACAGCGGGGACCGCGCGGACGCAGCCGCGTCGCAGCCAACGACATCGACAGCCGGCAGAACGGCCCCGCAGAAACCGAACCGAGTCCACGCTGTGCAGCAGTCTGGTCCGGGCCCGGAGCGGACGGCGGAGGCGGAGGGGACCAAGTGAGAGGAGAGAGGCGCGGCCTCCTGGCCACCGGAGCCGGGCTGCCGGGCTGCCGGGGTCGGGCCCAAGACGGCAACAGTGCAAGCAACAAGTGCAGGCCAAGTCCAGCCGGGCCGGGCCGGGCCCGCCGGGCCCCGGGGAGGGAAGGCGTGGCGCGGCGTGGCGCTGCGGGGTCCTCAGTCACGTGATGCACTGCAGCAGGCTGCACAGGCTGCTGCGCGCTGCCAGGGGCCCAGCCAGCCCAACCAGTGCCGAGCCGAGCCGGCCAGCACGCGCAACATCGGGACCGGACCACCACCAGCAGCTCGCCGGTGATCGCCATGGACGGCCACGGCGTCGTTGGCGGGGCGGGGCGGGGCGGGGCGGGGCGGGGCGGGGCGGGGCGGGGTGGGGCGGGGCGGGGTGGGGCGGGGCGGGGCGGGGCGGGGCGGGGTGGGGCGGGGCGGGGCGGGGCGGGCCGTCGTTGGCGGAAGAGAAGACACGCCTCGTCTGCTCCGCCTGCTTCACCTCGGCTCGCTCGGCTGAGCACGCAGGATGATGCACTTGCTCTACCCGACGCCTCTCTCTCTCTCTCTCTCTCTCTCTCTCTCTCTCTCTCTCTCTCTCTCTCTCTCTCTCTCTCCCTCTCTCTCTCTCTCTCTCTCTCTCTCTCTCTCTCTCTCTCTCTCTCTCTCTCTCTCTCTCTCTCTCTCTCTCTCTCTCTCTCTCTCTCTCTCTCTCTCTCTCTCTCTCTCTCTCTCTCTCTCTCTCTCTCTCTCTCTCTCTCTCTCTCTCTCTCTCTCTCTCTCTCTCTTTCTCTCTCCCCTCTCCCTCGGCGCGCGGGGAACCTGTCACTGTCACCTTTGCTCGTCCACAAACGACGCAAACGCCGCCATCAACGTCGTCACCGTCAAGCACGACGTCCCACCCCAACCCCGCCTGCGAGTGCCAGGGTAGGCCAGGCCGCACGACACGAGTGCGTGCAGCACCGGGGGCTGCCTACCCAGCAGGCGCCAAGCCAAGCGACGTCTAGCGAAGCGTCGTCGTCTTCCGGCCCCCGCCTCTGACCTTTTCGTCGAGATTGCTCGGCGGGCCGGGAGGACGACGACGACAACGCCGGCCGCAGGACAAGTAGTGCAGCGGGAGCCCCCCGTGACGAGGATGTCGGCGTGCGGGGGCGGCCGGCCGCGACCCCGTCATCGGGGGCGTCACGCCGCGCCGACGACACGAAACCCTCCGCGCTCTCTGTGCCACTCACGGACGCGCGGTTATAACCCGCGGCTAAACCCGCAACCCGATATGTATGACGTGCGTGACCACCGACCGCGCACTCGTGCCCTCGGCCGCCACCGCCGCCGACACCTGTGCAAACGTCTTCGCCGATCCGATACCCGGGGCGGGCGGCGGACGGCGACTTCTCGAATGCAACGGGAATAACGAACGCCCACACACCAGGCAAATGTCAGCACGCGCGAGTACAACAACATCGCCAAGACATACGTCGCTGCTGCTGCTGCTGACGAGACAGTATTCACAATAGGCAGTGCGCACACGTACACACACACACACACACACACACACACACACACACACGACGTAACGCGCGCGGTGCGTCACTACGTACTGGCGCCTCGCGGCAAATAACGCCTACATACGTGTGTGTGTGTGTGTGTGTGTGTGTGTGTGTGTGTGTGTGTGTGTATGTGTGTGTGTGAGCGTGTGTGTGATGGTACGCGTTTCCCGCTCCACGTGCGCATTCTATAAGTCACGGAAGTCGCCGCGCTGAACCCCATCACAATCTGCGCTGTATCTCCCCTCCTCCCCCCCGTAGTATCACAACACGGTCGCACCGGGTCACCGCCCGACTCCTCCGACTGACTAAAAAGACCCCCGAGCTCTACTAGAACCGCGCGGCGCGAACTTACGTCGACACTCCGAGCGCCTGCGCGTGGCGCGGTAGGCCAGCCCGCACGACACGCGTGCCCGGCAGGTGTCGCGGTTGCCTACCCGCCAGGCGGCTGAATCGAAGTTTTTAATCTTTTTCCACGAGTGAAAAGCTCTTATTTCCAGCGCCCGTGTGCGAGCGTCACCAGTGTAAACCGGCCGTGTGCGGGTGGCGGGCCCTAGCCTAGGTCATGGGCGAGCACGGCGTGCGTGCCCTTCTCCCCCCCCCCCCCCCCCCCCGACGCTATTGTCTTTCGGTCTCACATGATGATGATGGTTTGCATGCGTCGTTAAGCGGCCGGGAAAAGTGTTTCGTACCTACGGGGGGGGGGGGGGGGAGAAGGGCGTCGCGTGGGCACAGTGCCCGCCCCGCCCCCCGCCCGGTGCTGGCCGTCACCGCCGCGTACAACACCGCGCCCTGCACATGACGAACCAACACCGCACCGCCGCCTTGCCGAGTGGCGGCGCAGACGCCAGACACGCAGACTTGGTGTCGTCTGACGGACAGGACAGGGCGGCGGGGGCGGTGGGCCTGTTGCTGCTGCGGACCGTGAGGCAGGCGCGGATCCAGGGGGGGGGGGGGGGGGGCGACGGGGCGATCGCCCCCCCCCCCCCCCCCTAGGGCGCCCGAAGGCCGCCCGAAAGGTAGGCAATTCGCATTACAATCCGCCTGAAAGTAGGCAGAAAGCGGTACATCGCCCCCCCTAGAGCCGCCCCTGGATCCGCGCCTGCCGTGAGGCACGTGAGGACAGCGCCAGGAGGCCGGGGGCGCCTCTTCGCCCAAAGTTTGCCGCGCTCCCCGGTACGACAATAACGCGAAAAGCGGGACGAAATAAACACCGGAGCGGGAGGAAACCGCGCGCCCGGGCAGGCAGAGCAGGCCGTGCTGCAGGCCTCGGCGCACCCACGCTGGACGACGTCACGCGCCACCCTCTCCGTCTCGCTCCCCCCCCCCCCTCACGCCCCACCGCCCCGCTCCCTCTGTCGCCGTCTCGCTCCCTCTCACGGCCCGTCCCGCACCCGAGAAGCTCACGCGGACGGCGCCCACGCCGATTCATGGAAGTCGGTTCATGGCGGCGCGGGCAAACATCGAAGACCCGCCAAGACCACCCTCTGTCACCCCCCTTCCCCCACCCCTCCCCGCCCCCACCCCGGCCCGGCCCCTGCCCGCCTCATTGGTTCAACGACACACTGACTTTCTCGACTGGGATTGAAGGTCACGCCAAAGTGAGTGAGACACACGGCTGCCGCGCGCGTCAGAGAGAGACGGCGACAGCAGGGCCGGCATGAGCAGAGCGGCGCGCGGAGCGCCGGGCCGGGGCCCATAGAAGAGGTGGGGGCTGCTGTGCTGACGGGAAGACTTCCTCCCCCCACCACCACCGCGGTACGTGTCGTCTGCTTTTCATACCTCCTCCTTCCTCCTTCGCCGGGCCGTCTCTCTCTCTCTCTGTCTCTCTCTCGCTCACATACCGTCACGATTGACTCTTGGTGAGAGAGAGAGAGAGAGAGAGAGAGAGAGAGAGAGAGAGAGAGAGAGAGAGAGAGAGAGAGAGAGAGAGAGAGAGAGAGAGAGAGAAAGAGAGAGAGCGAGAGAGAGAGAGAGAGAAAAGAGGGTGGGGGGGGGGGCTCTGGCGGCGAATTCAAAACCATTCGCAAATCACTCAGTCCCCTTCGCACGGTAGTAGCCCTCCCCGAGGGCACGAGGCGACGTCACCGGCCGACCCTAGGAGAATGAAAACCGCGGGAGAAGCAGGGAATTTGGCGGGGTCGGTACTGGGCGGGGGGTCTGTGCAGCATCCCAGAGGGCCCAACCCAGAGGATCCCATACGGTACACTTGGTTACATACTGTCCGAGGACCGCGCTGAACGGCCCCCCAGCGGGGCAGCCGGTGCCCGAGCTGTACACAGAGCTGTACACAGAGCGCGAGAAAATAGCGGCGTGCCCCCTCCCCGCCCCACCCGGCTCTCTGCGCACCGCACACCCTTGGCGACCTTCAGGTACTCGAAGCGCTGCCCTCTGCCTTTCGTATTAATACCAGCCCCGGCCGCCCCCGGCCGCCCCCGGCCGCCCCCGCCGCACCTGGCCAATCACAGGGCGGCCGTCAGACTCCCCCAGCCCCGCCCCCCTCGCGCGGTACACAACAACTTCCTCTTGGACGACACCGACAAGGCCGTGCTGCCATCCGCCATGCTGACATGCTGGGCTAAATCCGTGGTGCCCCCAGCAGAGCTGGGCAGCAGAGCTGGGCAGCAGAGAGCAGGCCTCGGACAGCACCGGCTATCCGTGGGCCTCACGGATCACCTGGCAGTGCGCTACCGCCGCTGTCGTCGCCTGCCTTCGGCTTCGGGTCGTCCTCGTTTTTCGAGGCCCGTGGGCTTTGCTTTGGGGTTTGCAGTCGCTTCCGAGGCCGCCGGCAGGGGGCGCTGCGGCAGGGCCGCTGCTCCAGCCTTGCTGGGCCGGGTGGCCACACCCCCCGGGCCCTGACCTTGGTTAGGCCCGCTCCCGTAAGGGCCTAAACCACCCCCATCCCCCCAGCCGCGCGGACACTGTTGCTAGGGACGTCTGTCCAAGGACTACGCGAACAGGAAGCGCTCGCGAGCTCGGGGGGCCGGGGGCCGGGCGGGGGGCGGCGGGGGGCGGGCCGGCCGGGCGGTACTTCTGTGCCGTACTGTACACCCCCACGGCCCCGCCCCCGCTCCCGCCCCTGCCGGGCCCACTTTCACTCTTCACGATCGATCGCGGACACGCCGCGGTCCCTTTCCCTTCCGTCTCCCTGCGCCCCCTTCCTCTTCCCTTTCCCTTCCGTCGCCCTGCACCCCCTTCCACTTCCCTGTCCGTTTCGGTCTCAAGGTCCTTTCCGCCCCGGCAGCCGGCGGGGCGGGGCCCTGTGTGGAGCCCCCGCAGCCCCCGGGCGGCCTTAGGGTGGCCCCGGTTGGGGGTGGTTAGGGTTATACGGCCCAAGGGATGGAGGGCGGCCGGCCTCGGTCGGCCGGGCTGGCGGCGGCGGCCATGTATCACCCCCTGCCAGGACTCTACCATGACCTTGCCCATGGGCTCACGGTCACATATCGCCGGCGGCGGCGCCGCGGGGGGTCCTGTGCGGGGGGCCCAGGTAGATAGGCCGTAGCCAGAGGCTGTCGCTGAGGTGTGTTCAACGTGTTCAAAGTCAAGGTGAGCGTGCGGCAGTGCGGCAGAGCAGCGCGGCGCCATGCTAGCTCAGGGGGCGCGGGCGTGGCGGGGCGGGGCGCCGACGGCGGCCTCTTGAAATAGAGCGCGCTCGGTGGCGTGCAGGCCGCGAGGGTGTGGCGCGGCGCGGTCTGGTGCGGGCACGCGGTGGCGTGGTGTAGGTCAGGCTGGCGTGCCCGGGCGGGACGGGGTGCTCACGATCCTGGACGGCCCCCTGCACGCCAACTGCGGCCGCCGAGAACGTCCCTCCCCGGCCGACATGGCCAGCGCCTGCGAGTGCCGGGGTAGGCCAGCCCGCACGACACGCGCGCATGCGAGACAGCGGGGTTGCCTATCCGCCCGGGGGCCCGCGGCCGCCTAGGTTCGCCATGATGGAAGTACCTGAAGGATACGACCAGACCTGAGTGCTGCCCAGGCTCGGCTGGCACACACGGGGCACACGCTGCCCGCCACGCCGCGAGCTGGCACAGGAAATGCCGTGACGTCTCCTCTCCCTCCTCCTCCTCCTCCTCCTCCTCCTCCTCCTCGCAGGGCTCCGGCCTCCGCTTCGGTGAGCCGCGGTAGGGACCGCTCTGCGCGCTCTGTGGCTGCGTGTACGAGGAGGCAGCAGAGGAGGGAATCTCACTAGCTCCTTTTTGCTGCTCTGAAAACGCTCAACGATTTGCTTTCTATTTTCTCTGCGCGGCCGCAATGTAGTGTGTAAATGTAAGTGTGCGTGTGTGTGTGTGTGTGTGTGTGTGTGTGTGTTGCCGCTCGTGTACTCCATCGACGTCGCGGGTTCAAATCCTGGTTGCTGCCCCCCATATAAATACACCTAAAGAAATAGTTGTCGGATACTCACAGCTCGGCCTGCTGGGGTACTGCTGCTGCTGTTGCTGCTGCTGCTGCTGCTGTTGCTGCTGTAGCTGCTGGCTCCGGGCCTGCAGCTGCTGCTGTATCTGCAGCTGCTGTTGCTGTAGCTGGTGTTGCTGCTGCTGCTGCTGCTGCTGCTGGAGGTGCTGGGCGTGGGGGTTCTGTAGGGCCTGCTGCAGCGGACTGGTGCTGCCGTAGTAGGGGCTGTAGCCGCCGGGGCCGGGGCCGTGGCCGGGGCCGTGGGGGCCGTGGGGGCCGCCCTGGGGGTGGTGCAGCTGGTGGGGGGAGTAGGCGTGCTGGGGCTGCGACGACAGCGGCGTCCCCAGCTGCCCAGGCTGCAGCTGCAGGTGCCCCGACGAGTCGGGCGTTCTCCTCGACGCGGCCGCAACTAGAAACGGGGGGAATGAGACGGTTAGAATTAATAAGGGCTCCATTCTAGAGGTCAAACCTAGAAATTGGAAATTTTTCAGATGAGTTATGAGCACACGCTTTATAAACGCTAGAAAAAATAAAATCGTTTCTACAAAAAGAAAAAACAATCGGCATCTCTATTCACTATATAAGCGATGTCCACCCTCTGATCCATATAAACCAACAACTTTTTTTTTTTTTCGCGGTCTTCGGCTAAAGAAATAGCGGGTCAGGTAAATCCCAAGTGGACCATTGGCGTGTATGGAAAGCCACCCCTGAGAGGAGGAGATGGCCAAGATGTTATCAACAAAAGGTCTGAGCCGAACCTCGCCCGTCCCCCAGGAACACCCTCCGCTTGACTTCCACCAGCACGTGTCGGCGAGGGATTGCACCCCAAAACTATACTCACAAACTGCTTCTTTTTTCCCCTGTCTATTTTTTAAAATCCCTTTTTATTTTTCTGTAAAAGCGTATCTCATTGCCTAAAACAAACTTAGACAAGCAGCTACCATGCGAAAATCGTGGCTAAAACACCGAGCAAATGCACGCTACAGAAAACTATGACAATTGCCTGCCCCCTGAAATCACGGTCTCTTTTTTTGTTTTCGCGGTTTCAGTAAGCGACGTGTACTAGTACGCAGCTGGCCCACATGATGCGAGCCGACGCCCTTGGCAGAAAGCTCTTCGCGATAAAGGAGCAGAAGTCGTTCAGCGCAGGACCGAATATCGCCAAGGTTAAGTCCTAATCCATCTCTCCCCTCTCACGCGGTAGCACAAACAAAAAAGTAGGCTATTTTTTAAATAATTCTTTTTAAAAAGAAATTTCCCATCGATCATTATTCTTCGCGTATACTCGACAGAGACACACACAGGGCGAGAGGCCTGCGTGCTACACACACTATCTACGTGTCCGCTCTACTTCTTCTTCTTCTTCTCCCCGACCACTTCGGTGGGTACGTACGTGGCTGGTGCACACAGCAGGGCCAATCGTTACAAGATGGCGACACGCAACAAAATGAAAATGCACACATGTATGAAAAACAGCAAAACATACAGAAAAAAAAGAAAAAAAAAAAAAAAAAAAAAAGCAGCGGGTGATTTGCGGCAACACGGGCAACACAATCAGGCAAGTGAAAAATAAAATACTAGAAAACGAGCATCTTTGCTGACTACGATCTAGTTGACGACTTAGCGTTACAGTTACGAGTGCAGGACACTGACCTCCACTAAGGTGTAGTCTCGCTCGTAGCTCGTCGTTGGAGGTGTGGCCTGAGCTACTCGAATCCACGTCCGAGACGCCGGAGTCGGCGGGGCTGGGGGGTAGAGAACCTGAAACAAGACAAATCAGCCGGACGTCAGACACAAATTTACAATCATCTTAATTATGTTACTTTTCTTTAATTGAAAAAATAAAAATCATGAGGTACAAATTTCCCGTTATCATACAATTGTTGAAATTTTTTGAAATTTCCGCTTTCCAAGTAATCGCTCAATTTTTGCCAAGTTGTCAGTTTTGCGGAGTTTCCGCATCCCCCTTTTATCCCTCTTAGCAGCTAACAGAAATCCCGACACGATATTCCGCGTCGACGGGCTTTCACGCTTTTCTTCACTTTTATTGGATAGTGGAACGTTGGTGATATGGGTCTCCAGGTAGGCGGCACGGCGGCAGCCGCACGAGCCCTCGGCAGGTGTGAAGACGGCTCGGCAAAGGGATTTAATTGACACCGCGGCAGATGTCGAACGTGTCACGTGGCCAAAGGCACCAAAGGGCTGCTAGCAACCCTTTCCCCCGCTGCCAACCACTGCACACAATAACCGTTCGCCGATACTATTTTTTCCCCCAAAAAAAATTCGTATTCTTCGTCCCCGCCGCGAAAACAAGGGGAGAAGGGTGCAAAAAAAAAAAAAAAAAAAAATTGCCAAGGAAGTAAAAAGCACGACTTTATTGCCCGGCCTCCTTTTTCTATCACTTTTACGGAAAAACGGGCAATCGATGAAGAGGAATTACCTTCCTCGGACCCCTACCCTTTACCCCCGTCCCCGCGCACCCTCCCCGCGCCATTGTCCCCGAGCGCACGCTCGCAACGCATCGACAAAAGCACATTCATCTTGTGCATTCCCATTTTCGGCAGAAACGGTCGGGGCCGACGCGAAAACCGCATACGCATCAAAAGGTGTGTATGAAGGGGTGGAAACGCCAACCCCTTCTCGCCAACCCCAGCCGGGAGGGTCGCTGTTTATATAATAACCCCTTCGGTGACGCAGGCCGGCTCCGCCAGGCTCACCCCTCTCCCCGGCAGCAGCCGGACCGCCGCACGCGCGCGCACACACACACACACACACATACACACACACGCTCTGCTTTTGCTGCGTTTTTCGCCCCAAAATGACGGATGCATCGGTCGGCCGTTGCCAGAATCTCGGCGACAGACAGGCTCGGAGGGGCTGCCGCTGTGTACACTGCAGGGGTGTGAGGGTTAGGCGGCCCGTTACGACACGACGGCCATTGTTCCGACGCAACCCCATCACCCCTTTCCCCCAGTCAGTCAGAGACCCCGTGCCGCCGATTCTGTGGCAAAACAGGCGTTTTCGCCCCCGAAATATAAAGGGGCGGGTGCCGGCGGGCTGCAGCAGGGGTGCGCCCCGCACATGCCGCGCCAGCTGCCGCCCAGTGTCGCCAACCGTAGCGCATCGCTCTAGAAAACGCGACAGCACATTTCTCTCATTTCCTTCCTCGTTGACATGATACGTTTTTCGCACCCCGTTCGTTTCATTCTGCTTTTAAAAATCACACCCACATTTGCCTCGCTTGCCGAGACTTTTAAACCAATTTTTAGTCGAGGTCAGCCCGCAATTTTAGCACATTTTTTTTTTGACAGTGCTGACGACAACCTGCGCGCGGTGGCAGCGGCGATATGAAAAATTTCTGCCCGCGGGCAGCCGCCCCCTATCCCAGCCCTGACATGCATACTGTATCGAGGGAGCAGATGCTCTCTCTCTCTCTCTCTCTCTCTCTCTCTCTCTCTCTCTCTCTCTCTCTCTCTCTCTCTCTCTCTCTCTCTCTCTCTCTCTCTCGGGTTTGTCACGTCCGTCCACGCAGCAGCAGCGTAACGCGTGGATGACGGACGATGTCCGGACACAACAACCCCTTCATCAATGCATATGCACAACGCCTATCACATCCCCCTCCGTCTCTTATTCACACCACCGTGTTATTGGCAGTGCCCGCTGCCAATAATGTAAAGCGGAGCAGCTTTGGCCGCCGCGTCACCACGGCTGGGGAGCACTGCGGAGCAGAGCTGCACAGCGAGCGATACAGAATCAGCAGACGCAACTTGCATCCAGCTGTCCGCCGCTGCTGCCCCGGCAAGCCCCGCTCGGACACAAACACAGCCACCACTCTGATGTGCTGCTGCTGTCTCATTCCCCCTTCCCTGCCGAAGGCTACAGGCGTTAACTCTGGCCTGCGAACCACACCCGCGCAACACGGGACGCGTCCTGTCCCCGGGGAGCTACAGCCGAGCTACAGCCGAGCTACAGCCGAGCTACAGCCGTCCGGCCGGACCCGGGCGGTGGACGATGACATTGCGTGGCGAGAGGAAGACAAGGCAGCAGACAGCGGATACTGTTTGTCCAAGCAAAGGACCCAGCCTGGCACGGCCGGGTGGGTGCTGCTGCTGCTGCTGCTGCTGCTGCTGCTGCTGCTGCTGCTGCTGCTGCTGCTGCTGCTGCTGCTGCTGCTGCTGCTGCTGCTGCTGCTGCTGCTGCTGCTGCTGCTGCTGCTGCTGCTGCTGCTGCTGCTGCTGCTGCTGCTGCTGCGGCGGGTAACCCGAACCCCAGGTCAGCAGCACGGAGGCCTATACGGAGGCACAGCCATTCCGGCACGGCCAGGGCCTCCAGCAGCTGCGGGGTAGTAGAGTACCCTACCGACTGACAGAGAGAGAGGGAGAGGAAAAGAGAGCAGAGAGAGAGAGAAAGAGTCATGACTGTTTGATTCTCAGTGAACCAGGGCGGGCGGGCCTGTGTCGGGTAGGCAGACCCGCCAGGCCCGCGCCTTGTACCCCGCATGCGCCACGGCCTTGCCAGAAGTGACATTAAAGTCCGGGAGATGCCGGCGGAGCGGTGTGAGCCGTGGGCGGTGGGCCCGGCCCGGCCCGGACCGATTGGTCGTCGCGAGAGTCGGCCGTAAAACCGCTGTCACCGCTTCGCGGCCCCGCTGCGGCACTATCGCCACAGAAGCGGCGGCGGCGGCAGCGGCGGCGAGCACTCACCGCCTTGCGAAATAGCGACACGCGAAAAGAAAATGCGAGTGCCATCGGATAGCGGCGATAGATATCTCAATTTGGCCGATGACAGTATAGTCAAACTGCCGGCCGGGCATCCCGATGTGTTGCGCGGGGCAGAGCGGGCAGGGCCGGCAGAGTGTGCCAGAGACGCGCGCCCGTCCGCACACCGGCGGGCACCGGCGGGCACCGGCGGGCACCGGCCGCCGTGGTTTTATGGAGCAGGCCCGGCCCGGCGGCGCCGATCGGGAGCGACAAACAAATAATTATCAGCGCCGGGCCGGGCAGGGCAGGGCAGGGCAGGGCAGGGCAGGGCAGGGCAGGGCAGGGCAGGGCAGGGCAGGGCAGGGCAGGGCAGGGCAGGGCAGGGCAGGGCAGGGCAGGGCAGGGCAGGGCAGGGCAGGGCCGCGAGGATGGTCATCGTAAAATGTGAAAAACGTGAGTCCGCCTCAGGACGGAAGGACATGGGCACTCTAGCCGGGCCTATCCTCCTGCCGCCACCATGGGAATTATCGGAAGAGGAAAGTAAGCCCGGCAACGACCTCGGCGTACGGAACGGGAAACGCAAAACCGGCGGCGGCGGCGGGAACCGAACCCGCGCAGAGAAGGAAGTTACGGAAACGCGTTCAATAAATCGTGTGTAAGCGGGGTAATTATCGTGCACGGTAAGGAAGAGGCCGCGGAGGCACCCCTCCCCTCCCCTGCTCCTTCCTCCTCCGAGGCGGACGTCTTGGAGGAGGACAGGAACTGGTTTCTGCTGTTGAACCTGTGCGGACGGGCCATGTGCGCCCGCTGCGTCAACACGGCAGCGGCCGCCTTTGTCCGCCACGGTCCCCCCGGTCCCTCTGGTCATCGGGGACGTGGCGGGGACCGCGTCGGCGACGGGGACCTGCCCAGTGTCCGGCGCGTCCGGTCCCACAATGCACGCATCACTTTCAACAATCCAAATCGTGTTATTAATATGATTTGGTCGCGAACCGGTCGCGCGACCCGCTCCCCTCCCTTCCGCCGCCTCCCCTCCCCCCTCCCTCCCCTCCCTCCGGGCTGGACATCATCACCTTCCTTTTTCTTTGAGGCCGCACGGCCGGCTGGCAGCAGGCTTGGCTGCCCCTTCCCTTCCTACTCCTCTCCTTTCCGTTCGCATCGAGGAATGACTCCTGTGGAATCCCGAGGAGCTGCGTGGGCACACGGGAGGCAGGCGGGGGGCGGCGGGGGCGGCGGGGGGCGGAGGGGGCCGCGGCCAAAGGCATCTGCACGGTGTGTGCCGGGCCTGTACACCGATCTAATGCAACCCTCTGCATATTCTTCCCCCTTTCCCTGTCGCTTCCTTCCATCCGTTTCCACAAAGGCGCAAAGACAGGAATGGGACACGTTCGTGCTAAATTCACACACCAAATTTTGCCGCACCACGAAGACAATATATATCGTCTCTGGCGAAACACACTGCGGCCGCCTTCTTCTTTTAATTATGGAAGCTCGCCCTATATGGCACACACACACACGCCGTCTTACAGACCATACTGACCACCGTCCAGTAACGTGTTTCGGAAAAAATTGCCTCTCGAGTCGCGCTGCCTCACACGCACTCACATGTGTGAGTGTGTGTGTGTGTGTGTGTGTGTGTGAGCGGGGAGGGCGGAGGCCGGCGGACAGGTTGAGCGGGTGTCCCCTCTTCCTCCGGACGGCCTCCGGTCCGCGGCCTCCGGAGACTCCAGCACCGCGGGAACGTCCACGGCGGCACATATGACCCGCGAAGCGACCTCTGCGACCCGCGGTACACGCACCGCGAGCACGCCGACGACGCGCAACGGAATATTCAAATCAATCCGAAAAACTGGACCGGCCATGCAGATGCGACGGCCGGCGTGTTGAAGACCATTAGGACGGCGATGACCGCCTCCTCCTTCCCACACACGCACACGGGACGGGAACAGGAAGCGGACGCGACGTAATTTCGGTATAAGTTTAGGGAAACGAGCCGGGAGCGTCTTATTCTTGATTGGTTCTGATTACTTCTCCGGTGCTGGGGGTTGCGTGTGTGAGTGCGTGTGCACCCGGTGGCGGTGCGCTCTCTGTCCAGCACCACGTACTTTGTGTCCAGCACTACCGGCGGCGCTGCGGCCCGACAGGACAACGACACGGGATGCGGCAATTAAAAACCGGCTTCTCGCGAAACTAGAGAGCGGCGCGCGTCGCTAACTTGAGAGTGCGCGCTGCGGATGCGGGGTCACGGGCGCTAACGCACGACGGCGCCGCGGGGGGGCCCCCGATGACGAGGGGCCCCGGGGACACCGCATGACCCCTGGTGACCCGCGAGGATCCCCGATGACGAGGATCCCCGAGTACCCACAAGGATCCCCGAGGACTTTCGAGGGTCGCCGATGACGAGGATCCCTGAGGACCCCGATGACGAGGATCCCCGAGTACCCACAAGGATCCCCGAGGACTTTCGAGGGTCGCCGATGACGAGGATCCCTGAGGACCCCGATGACGAGGATCCTCGACGGCCACCGAGGACCGCGTCGTCGCCGAGGACCTCGCGGTTCCCGCGGTATGTGATCGAACCCGATCAGACCGGTCACTGCCTATATTAACCTCATAGCCCAAATTAATTCGGCCTGGAATAAAGGGACGTTTTGTCGCGCGCTCTCTTCTTCTCACGCACCTCCCCGCTCCGCCACGACGTCCACGACGACTCAGGTTCCCGGAATAAGTAATCAGGCTCCGACGCCGCGATGCACCGGCCGAGACGATTTTTATGAATAAATTGATCGGTGCCGAAGCAGCGACGCGGCCGCGAGGCCCGCGAGCCGAGGTCCGCGGCGGCCGCGACCCCCGCGGGACAGAGGGAGGACGTCCGGACTGGACGCGACCCCGTCAGACCGGGGGATTTCGGCCGCGGTGTCGGCGCGGACGGGTGAGCGGGTCATTACTGCTGCATCGGGGGGCGGGAGGGGAGGGGAGGGGGGGGGGGGGGGGGCGGAACCCGAGCCTCAGCAGAGAGTAGAGTGGTATGATGTGATGTGCCACGGCCGCGGTGCCTAGCGCACAGCCCCCCGAGAGAGAGAGAGAGAGAGAGAGAGAGAGAGAGAGAGAGAGAGAGAGAGAGAGAGAGAGAGAGAGAGAGAGAGAGAGAGAGAGAGAGAGAGAGAGAGAGAGAGAGAGAGAGAGAGAGACAGAGAGAGAGAGAGAGAGAGAGAGAGAGAGAGAGAGAGAGAGAGAGAGAGAGAGAGAGAGAGAGAGAGAGAGAGAGAGAGAGAGAGAGAGGAATCGCCGGCCATGATCATCGGTCCGCGCCGGGCAGAGATGAGATAAGCGAGCCCAACAACAACAACACACCCGGCAGAGAAGCGGGGGCCGCACGTGCAAAGCAGTGCAGTGCCAGGCAGTGCCGCGCGGATGACTCGGCCGGGGTCCAGTCCTGCATACCGGCGGCGGCTAGACAGCGCCCCGCAGACTACAGACTACAGGCTACAGACTACAGCGCGGTGCGCACACAGCATAAATGTTGCGGCCGGGGCTGCTGCAACATCCCGCAAGACAGATGTCCGCGACGCTCTGCAAATTTCCTGACGACGGCGACAACTCGCGTGTCGCCGCCCCCTTCCCGTCAGAGGCCGGGCCGGGTGCGGCCGGGGGCGGCGGGGGGCGGCGGAGGGCAGGAAGCAGCCGAATCGTGTGGCTGCATTGGCACCGGGCACCGGGCACCGGGCACTGCGTGTAGTGCAGGCTGTGCGGGCCTGGCCGGGACCCGAGATGAAACCGCCCTTGAGCCAGTGGCCCGAATCGCCTCGCAGCCGCGGCCGGCTGCCCGGGGAATATAATTCCCATCGGCCGCGCCAAGACATCGCCAAACACGCGCGCCGTGCCGCGCTGTGCTCTCGGCTCCGACAAGCGGGCCGTGTCAGAGCTTGACGAGCGCGCGCACTCTGGGGCTGTCGGCGGTAACCCGAGCGCGGGGCCGCGGGGCCGCCGTCGACGGGGGCCGGCCGTCGTCGTCGGCGTCCTGGCCTCGCGCCCCTTGCCGCCATTCCCCCGATGTGGGGCTCGTAAATCCCTACAATGACCTCTGTAAATTTGAGGGAAGAGGGCCGCCGAGTGGTGCACACAAAGTGGCGGGGCGCGAGGCGTACCAGCCCCGCCCCGCCCAGCCCCGCGTTCCCCAGAGTCGATGTCGAGATTTGTAGGACCGCCGCGGTCTGCAAAGCGGTGCTGAAAGCTAAAAGCCACCCCGGGGCCCAGCGCGAGGCCTAGGGGTGTGTGTGTAGGCGGGCGCAGCACATTCCCCGCGGGCACTTCCTCAAGCACCGCCAGGGTACCCGGGTACCCCACCCCCTCAGGTACCGTCACAGACGCACCCTCTCAGCACGGGCGACTGGACTCAGGGGGTGCGTACTGTCCGTGGCCTGGCCATCTGGCCCCGTCATCGGCCCGGCCCTCCGGCAGGTAATGTATGTGTGACTGGGCACCGCTGGGCACCGCTGGTGACCGTGCACCTCCGCGATGACCCCTGCCGCCCAGGGTCACTACCGGGCGCTGCACCGCGGCGGTGTCCGGCGGTGTCCGGCCGTGTCCAGCGCGGTGCTGCCGTCAGCCTAATGATGGGTATGATGTCCAGCTCGATGCCGAGGCCTGTTTGTTTGCCCGTTTATTATCCGCATTGTCTCCCCTCTTTCTTCTCTTTTCATTCATCCGGCTTTCTTTCACCCGATCCTCAGTCTGTCCCTCTCGCACCCCCCGTGTCCATCCATGCTGACCACTGTCTTCCCTCTCTCTCTCTCTCGTCCGTCTACAAGACGCGGCCGCGTCTCTTGCAGCAGTCCGAACCTCGGCGCCTGTCAAAATAGCCAGGGGATGGTTGATGGAACCCAATTAGCACTGACGCTGATGTATTTCTCATACCGCGCCACCGTTACCGCGCGTCACGTGACAAATGACAGACACCGGCGGCCGGCCGTTGGCGGCACTGACCGTGCGAAAACACAAAAACACACGGTATTCGAACCCGCGCCTCCCCCTCCCCTCTCGTCCAGCGCGGTAGTGTAGTGCGTCGTCTTATCTGCGGCTGCCGGGCGGAACGACCTCGCCCAAGGTCGTCTCCGTATGGGAAAGTGGAGAGAGAAAGAGAGAGAGAGAGAGAGAGAGAGAGAGAGAGAGAGAGAGAGAGAGAGAGAGAGAGAGAGAGAGAGAGAGAGAGAGAGAGAGAGAGAGAGAGAGAGAGACAGACAGAGAGACAGAGAGAGAGAGAGAGAGAGAGAGACAGAGAGAGAGCGTACACGTTCGACACGACGCGGCAAAATAAGTCGCGCGGGGGAAACGGCCGTCCCGAAAAACACTAGAGAGCGCGCGCGTGGCGGAAGACAGCGGCCGGCGATAGGAGAGTGTGACAAGCATCTAGGCGGCTAGGATGTCGTTATGCAACGGGCTGCGGGCCGGCGGGGCCGGCGGGGGCGGCGGGGGCGGCGGGGGCGGCGGGGGCCCAGCGCACTGCCCCCCGCCGACCGGCCATCCGGTTCACCGCCCAACTCATCGCAGTGCTACTACTAATTACATAATTTCCGATGTTTTGAGGCGTCGTCCACAACGTGTACGTCCGAATTTCTCATAACTGCCGGAGACCGCAGCGCCGCCCGGCGCCTGTGAGCTCCAGGGTAGGCCGGCCCGCACGACACGCGCGCACTGCGTGCTGGAGTCCGGCGGCAGGCGCCAACACCCGCAGACTGGACGCGCGCGAAAAATTGGGTTCAGCCTAAGTATGAGAATATCGTGGGGACGAGTCGTGCTGTGTCCGTTATACCGTGCGCTGCGGAGGGCGCCGCCGGCAGCGGGAATGTGGAGGAGTTCACCGTCACACCGCATCGGGCAGCGATATGTGAAGAATATCGGCGAGGAGCGCGCGGTAAATCCTTTCTCTCTCTCTCTCTCTCTCTCTCTCTCTCTCTCTCTCTCTCTCTCTCTCTCTCTCTCTCTCTCTCTCTCTCTCTCTCTCTCTCTCTCTCTCTCTCTCTCTCTCACTCGCAAACAGAGCCCGTTTGAGGACGCGCGCACCGACGTACTGCCCGATTTACGACGTGGTCACCAGCAGCAGCAGACCAGAGAGGGCCGAGTCGGTCTGGTCGGGGTTTGCAGAGGCCGCTGTCGGCCGCCCCGCACCGCCCGGGACCGTACCGCCGTCACCGTCTTCTTTACGACCCCGCCGGCTACTCGATGAGACAAAAACCGAAAACCGGGCGCGAAACCGCGGCCGCCTTTGGAGCTGCCAAGCAACACCCTCATAAAGCACATCTTCTAGGAGGCCAGAGTCCTGCTGCGTGTATCACCGCGCCCCTTCCGCGAGGCCATTTCCATTTCACACTTGGCTTTGCATACCGCGGCCCGCCTACCTGCCCCGGCGGTGCGAGAGAGACGGCCTAAGGGGGACGGCTCAGGCTAGACGAAGACGGCGCGATACCAACCTGCGCCGACCCTCCGCGCGCAACCCCTTCCGCATGGAAGCGAGAAGGACCGACGGCGATAGAAAGAGGACGGCGCTCTCCCTCTTTTTCGCAGGGTAAACAAATAACCGGACACACAGAACAATGTTTATTCACATGATCTAAGACACACGACGCATATCCCCGGCGCGGGATGACACCACCACCAACCTTTTTGCTTTTGCTGGTCAAATACGGATAATGCGCGCGGCGAAAAAAAAAAATTCTAAAAAGTGCTGAGCTAATCTGGGGAGCGGAAAAGGGAGGGAGCCGGGGTTGTCATGTGTGGCGGCATTCTAGCGGGACTGTACTCTCACTAGAGATATTTACTACATCTAGTATCGATTCAAAACACACTCACAAGGAGTGGATGCAGATAACAACTGCAGGGCACACAAACAAGGCCGCCGCCCGCCGCCCAATGAGCCCCGGACTGACTCTGTTTCACTTTCAGCTCCAGTTCACACATGGTTCGCACACCGGCACCAGCCCATAGTAGCCCAGTTTTCACTCATGAGCAGCAAAAACGCAGCGTCCTCCCCGAGTCCCACGCATGTCGTGCATCTCCGTGCCACTCTTCCTCTCTCCCTCATCTCCTCCTCCTTTCACACTCTCTCTTTCTCTCCGCGCATTTTCTTCCCGTTCCGGTCGTGGCGAGTAGTAACTGGCCGACGCCGACCATCCCCGGTGATGGTCCATTGAGATCACTCGCACGCACGCACGCACGCACGCACGCACGCACGCACGCACGCACGCACGCACGCACGCACGCACGCAGCTTCCCATGGACGTGTGTGCACCGCCGGCATATTTCCCAGCCGCGGCCTCCTTGAAAAGCGAAAACCAGCCGGTGAACGAAACCGAATCGCAGCCGCACCGCAGCGGCAGCTCCTGCTGTTGGCACCGCCGACGGGTACGAGCCGAGCCGGGCCGGCGATCGAGCGGAGCCGGGCCCGGCGCAAACCGGCTGGACGGGAACGGCGGCCGAGCCGAGCCGTGCCGATACACGCACACGCACACGCAGGATGACCAGGACCAGCCGAATGCAGGGCCGCGGGATGACCGTTGTCCGGTCAGACAGCATCCAGCAGCATCCGCGCACACTGGCATTTCTCGTTTGCAACAACCCCTTCTCCCCGAGTGTGTGTGTGTGTGTGTGTGTGCACACGTATCTGCGGGCGGCAGGACTGCCGTTGCGTGTGAGAACGTCCCGGGATGTCCACTCACAGATTGACCACCACCTCTCTTTATGTACATTTTTTGTTGCCGCCTTTTCGATTTTTTATTATTTCCCCTCACGGCTCAGCCCGTTTAATGCATTTATCTGTCTTCGTTTATCATTCACCCCCCATCCTCTCTCTCTCTCTCTGACTCAATGCGTGCACGGCTCATGCGTAAACCTCCTCCCTCCTACGCAACCGAGCGGCATTTGCATCCAACTCAAACTTTTTTTCTTCGAAAAACAAGCTTTTAAATTTGAAAATAAAAAAAAGGAGCAAACTAACAACGGGGCTGTGTGGGAGCGCACACATTCACATCGACATACGCACATCGCACGCACATTCACGTCCGCGTCCATTGCTTTGGCGACGACGAGCTGTTTGGCCCGTCCCGTTTGG
This sequence comes from Odontothrips loti, assembly GCA_038380765.1. NCBI lineage: Eukaryota > Metazoa > Arthropoda > Insecta > Thysanoptera > Thripidae > Odontothrips > Odontothrips loti. The sequence continues at coordinate 10,686,621 of CM076258.1, forward strand.
CCGGTTACGGGGGTGGGGTTACTGACCAATCAGAGTGACAGATTTTCGCGGGACCGCAGAAAAAAAAAAAGAAAAAGAGGATTTGAAAAGATTGCAACAGCAGCAGCCAATTAAATACACGCATTGCAGTGAGGGGTGCGTACGGAAAGGGTGGAGAAGACGTATCGCGTCCATTGTTGGGAAACACGCAAACCAAAAAAAGAAAAAGAAAAGATGTGTGGAAAAATCGGAGGAAAAAAAGGCCCAAGCGTTGTTGTTAAACGACTCGGTCTATGACGTCCTAGAGTGGTGACTATGCTAATCGATCCGTTAAAAGCAGGCGCGCATCTTTTTGCCAAAAAACTATGAAGACGCCAGTAACGGCTCCAGACGATTCCATTCGAGTCACTCAACGGTCCTTCTGGACCACAACGCGGGGCGAGCGGGGGTGCGTTGGGCTAGGCTCCCCCGCCCCCACCCCCACCCACCCCCTGCCGGCCCACCCCCGTGCGTCTCACGCAATGTGAAGACGCTAGGTGGGCTCTCCCGACCGTTACACTGTGGGACTTCTTGATATCAGAACACGTCTCGTGACGTCAGCACGGGGGAGTACAACAAAGCAACGCCAACGGCCTAGAAGACTTTGGGAAATTCGTTGAAATCGCGCCCGCTCGCTTCTCTGTTGCTCTGCCGTGTGGCGGTTATTGGGTGTCTCTGCTGCTCGCCGGTTATTGGATGAGTGGTCTGGGGGCGCCCGCTTCGCGCTTTTTGCCGCTGTTTCCCCGGTTTCTTTGCGGGTTCAACGGATCCCGGACGGCTGTGGTGTCACTCGCCCATCCACAGAGTCGCAGTGACTCTAGAGGGCGGTGCTACGGCTGCACCTCCCGCGGCACCCAACGCCACCGAACATCGCTTTGGCAGACACCCAATTTCCTGCTCCTTTTTTTTTTCTCAGAAATAACGGATAAATTTCTTCGCGGGGGGGGGGGGGGCGGTAAAAATAATCTTGTGCGGCAAAACGGCGGCGCTCGTCCCATCCCTTTCCCCCTTACGGCCCTCTCGGACCTCCTGCTATACGCGTCTCGCTCTGACCTTCGCGCGTTCGGGCGCCGGGGCCAACGACCCCCCCCCCCCCCCCTCCGGCCGGCAGTACCACGACGCCCATGATTGACCTATTCGATAACCAACACAGTCAGATAGATAACCCAGTCAGGTATCGCCAAACTCTATCGCAGTCCACACTAATTGGGCTTCCGTTTCAGTTCTTTGTTCAAAAAGAAAGAAAAAACTTTTAAAAAAAGTTATTTTTTAATGCAAAATTCTGCTGATGATGGGCTAGAATTTTTGGAAACTTGGCATTTCTGATTATTTTTTTGGTCTCAGACTCAGACTTCCCGATGAGTGTGAACTTGCCTGAAAATGAAAATCGTCCGAAATTTTCGCCAGTGAATACGGATGGCGTTGACTTACCATTGGTGGTGTAGGGGGGCACCCGGTGGGGCTGGTGGGGGTGGTGAGGGGGCAGGTGGGCGGGGTGGGGCAGGGCCGTGGCCGCCGGGATCGCCTCGGACGGCTCCCGCTTGACGATGGGGGGCGGTGACGGCGACGCCATGGGCGGCAACAGCCCCATCAGCATCCTCGTGTCCGCCGCGCCCACACCGACTGCAACACCAACGAGAGACACATCAGTTATACAACATTCAGGGTTACCACTAATTTCACTATGACCTTTTCATGACTTTCCAGCCAATTTTTTTTTTTTTTTTAGACTTTCACAAACAGATTCAGAACATTTCAAAATGCACAGATTTTTAAATTTTCCATGACCACTCATGGGGGGATCTCCTTCCCGCTGCCCCCATGCCAGTGACCATCTGGGTCGGCGCGATGCGAAACAGAAACCGCGAGCTTGCGACCCATATATCCGCCCCACCCGGCTCGGTCCGGTGCGGTCCGGCCTGGCTCGGCTCGGCTCGGCTCGGCTCGGCTCGGCTCTCTTCCCATATGGCGGCGGTGGACTCGTCGGGGCATGACAAATCCACCGCAAATATGCCACGGCCGCCGAAGGTCGGGCCAAAACCCAGATATCCATATCCAGGTCGACAATCAGGTCGTGCCACACACACACACACACACACACACACACGATTGCGGTGGGGTGGACACAGGGCAGGAGGGGCAGGCAACGCAGCTGGGACCCCCTGCCGAGCCATCTGCATCTGGAGTGATGACTCATCGCGTCGGAGAGAGAGAGAGAGAGAGAGAGAGAGAGAGAGAGAGAGAGAGAGAGAGAGAGAGAGAGAGAGAGAGAGAGAGAGAGAGAGAGAGGCGTTAACCGCGTCACTTGATTTGTGCCCCTGTCTTACTCATTCAGGTGGGAGATCATCTTCCTGATCCGAGTCCGGCCCGGCGCGACAGACGTCATTCCGCCGGTCACTCCGCACTGCCGGGCTGCAGCAGCAGCAGCGGTAGCAGCGGCTGCGCAGCGGCGGCGGCGGCAGATGCAGTTGCGTCAGACTCGCGGGGCGGGGCGGGGCTGGGCGCACCGCTATCGTAGCAAGTTCAGGGTCGGCCCGACGAGCCTGTCCCCTCCGCCCCTCCCCGGCCCCCCTCCGCCCCCCTCACGCGGCCGCGGGTCCGCCACGCCACGCTACGCCGCGCCACTCCCCCACCAGCGCGGCCCAAGCCACTTGCCCCCTCTCTCTGTCTCTCTCCCACTTCTCTTCCTGACCCCACTCCCCACCTCTCTCTCTCTCTCTCTCTCTCTCTCTCTCTCTCTCTCTCTCTCTCTCTCTCTCTCTCTCTCTCTCTCTCTCTCTCTCTCTCTCTCTCTCTCTTGACTCCTCTTCCTATCTTTTTCGCCGGATTTAGAACGCGAACCGGAAAAAGTTTTCACTGCGCTCCGCCGCCGCTGCTACCGCCGCTGCTGCAGTGGCCGCTGAGCCGTGATGATTCTCATCCACAGCACGAAATCGCACCAAATGTTTCCATTTCCTCCCCCAGCACAGTATGAAAAATCGACGCTATATAGCAAAAATAAGTGGAAACATATACATAATTGCGCAACACGGCGGCGGCGCGTGTCGTGCACGTTCCTCTTATTGCGATTCGAATCCGAACCCGAATATCGTGCGCAGCGAGGCGTGGCCGGGCCGCGGGCGGGACGGTGTGAGAAATTCGTAGGACGCTCGGGGGCGTCCGCGCGGCCGTCGGTCGTTCGTTCCGGGGGGCAACGTGGCAGGCGACTAGAGTCACGCAGGTATGAGAAACTGGCACGTACGCTGCTGTGCGGCCGCCGGCTCCTGTCGCCAACTCGCGTATTGCAATGTACTTGTCGGGTGCACCTGCTGTTTCCCAGCGCAGAGCGGCGCGCGTGTTGTGTGGCTACAGGCCAATGCGGCCACACACACACACACACACACACACAAAGTCCCCTGAATGGAATCGTATCAAGATGAAGAAGCGCTGACAATAACACTCCTCGCTTCACGCGCGCGCCGCCACCGCCGACGCGACACGCCGCTGGCGAAAACGAAAAGAAAAAAAAAAAGAAAAACTATCGGGGAGAGGAACAGGAGAGGCGCGGTGCGGAATAAAAGGGAGAGAGAGAGAAAAGGAAGAAAGGGTTGACGAGGCGGCGAATGTAAAAAAGAAGCTGCGCACCTCAACAAAAGAGCGCGTGGCAGGGGAGGGGGGAGGGGGGTAGATCCTGAGGGGGGACCCTAACCTCAGAGCGAGGCGCCAATGCCGGCAGGGCCGGCAGGGGTGTGATATTGATACACTTCCATCTCGAGTGCTATTTGCAATCAAGTGTTGTCCGGTCGCCAGGTATATATTGGGCGGCTGAGGCCGGGGTTCGAGTCCGAGTCCCGCCGGATATCTTCTCTCTTTTTTCCTTTTTTTTCTTGGACCGGCCGCCTTGTGTGTGTGTGTGTGTGTGTGTGTGTGTGTGTGAGCGGAGCGCAGACAGCGCGGATAGATACGGGGCTGCACAGCAAGTGCTGCAGGCCTTTAGTACAGCGCGGGCAATTAAAGTGGCCGTAAAAAGAGAAAGTGAAGCTACTGCTGCTGCAGCCGCCGCTGCCACTGCCGCTGCACCACCTGATTCGCCGGACACTAATCGGCACGCCACTTGCAGTGCTGCCACCACCTCACAACTCGTTTGCGGGCGCCTCCGCCGCCTGGTCTCCCCAGGGGCAGCACCAGTGTCGCCAACACCGCAAAGCCAAAAGGCGGCGGGTGTGAAAACACTGCGGCGAAGAGACTGGTGCACTGCTTTTGGGTGCGGGCGTCAGGGTTGACTCGCGAACGGGGACAAAGGGCGGGCGAACCGCAAGCCAGCCCACCCCGCCCCGCCCACCCGCACGGACGGAGGTGCAACACCGGGCCGCGAGGGTGTTGCGCGCCCGTTTCAAAAAGCGTTTCCCGCCGCGCGCGAATGTGGCGCCGCCTGGTGGCCGGGGAGCGGACTAGCGATCCCGGCGCCGGGCCGACCGGGGACCTCAGTGGCGATTGCGTCACGCGCGCCCCCGCTGCCGAACACCGCATCTTCCTCTGCGTGTCCCTCTGTCTCTGTCGCACCCCGATTCATTTGTTCCCTGTCTACAGAGTCCTGGGGGCGCCGGAGCTGGGACCACCTGTTGCCTGCTGCAGCGGCAGCGGCGGTGCAGCGGTGCTGCAGCGGCGGCCGTTGTAGCAACAGGTGACCGCCCACCGCCGAATCCTGCTGCTGCTGCTGCTGCTGCATCGCCTCCGCGTGCCCAGAGATGTTGCTGCATGTTGTTGTTGGCTGCTCTTGGCCGCGGCACTGCCTGGCCCGGCCCGGCCCGGCACGGCACGGCGCGGCGCGGCACGGCACGGCACGGCACGGCACGGCACGGCACGGCACGGCACGGCACGGCACGGCACGGCACGGCACGGCACGGCACGGCACGGCACGGCACGGCACGGCACGGCACGGCACGGCAGGGCACGGCACGGCACGGCACGGCACGCCGTTCCAGAACGGAAGGGAAAGTGCCCCCGGTCCGCGAGCCGTGCGCCCGACGTGCCGTGCCGTGCCGTGCCGTGCCGTGCCGTGCCGTTGCCACACTGTGGGTCCCCGGTGGGGCCCAACAGGCAGGCCTCTCCTTGACCTGGATAGCCCCCACTCCCTCCACTCCAAGGGGGCTCCCGCTGCTCCCGCGCCCCCCGCCCCCTCCCTGACATAACTATCCCCTCCCCTCCCCCCCCCCCTCCGCAGGACACGCCGCGCGGTGCCGCCGCGGTTGGAGTGCGAAGCGTACGAAGGTTGCGGGGGCATTGAACGCTGCTGCAGCAGCAGTGGCAGCAGCAGCAGTTGCAGCAGCAGTGGCGTGGCCAGCCGCTGCCACCGCTGCCGTGTCATTTACAGCACGAATTTTGAAAATACTTGAAATAAATCAGCTCCGCGGCCGGGACGCGAACCCGTGACCACCTGCGCCGCGCACAGTATGACTCCAAGACGCGCGCTGCTCACTGACCCCCGACAACAGCCCGGCTCTACAGCCCGTCCCACATGGTCTGATGCAACACCGGGGGGGGGGGGGGCATCGGGCACGGCCGGGATAACTGCATCTGGAGTACGGCTCGGTGCTCCGTGCGCCTGTGGACGGCGGGGAAGGCAACCCTCCTGCAGACCTGTCCGGCGGCGCTGCCTACCCCCGCGGCGCGCAGGCGTCTGCTGCTGCTGCCGCTGCTGCTGCTGCCGCCGCCGCTGCTGCAGCTGCCACAGTTGTTGCAATGCAGCGGTGACATGTGTGCACGCGCTTGGCCCACCTCCCTCCGCCACGGCCCATGGCACCCATGGCTAGGCGCGCGTGCAGCCAAGGGCAGGGTCAAAATTAAACAGCCCCAGCAGCAGCGCTGGGGGTGCTGCAACGGCGGTGCGCCAACGCGCGGACAGCGCGAAAGAATAAAATGTAAAACGCCCGCGCGTTGGCAGCGGCCGGGGATCGAACCCGGGACTGACGCGCCGCGCGTTGCGTTACAGTGTGATGGCCGAGCGCCTCGAATTACCGAAGCCCCATCCCGAAACCACCCGAAGGCACCCGAAGGCACCCGAAGGAAGCGATCGCGTTTCACGCGCTGGTCCTCGTGCCCTCCATGTCCTTCCTCCCGGGCCGCCCGGAGGACGCCCACAGGCAGTACTAGTCGGAGGAGGCGCGGTGACGGCAACATCCTGGGACATCCTGGACAGCAGGACAGCCCTGGACGGCTTGGGCAACCCGCCATCGTGGGGCATTCCAGGGGGGCGGGCGGGTGCGCGCGCGAAGGCCTGGCGCGGCACGGCGTGGCGAGGCATCAGGGGGGCCGCGGGGGGCGGCTAGGTGCGCGCCGGGGGCCGGGGCTCGCCTAGTCAGGACCGTCGGCCGGTCGACGAACTCTCAAGGCTGCATTTCCACAGCAGTCGACCTGGATCGCCGTACCGGAGTCGACTCGCGTTGCGACACATCGCTGCTGCTGCTGCTGCGGGGGCTGCGGGGGCCCTGGATGCAGCCGCAGCCACCACTGCAGCCGCTGCAGCGCCGTGCCATAGGCTGCCGCTGGCTGCCGCTAGCTGCCATGGGCGGCGTGCGCTAGTGTCGCCGCGTTCCCACGACAAGGTAGGGGCCGCCGTGCCGTGCCGTGCCGTGCCGTGCGACTCTTGCTCTCGTTCAGAGCCGGTATTTGAACCCGCGTCCGCCCCGCCGCCGCAGCAGCAGAAAAGCCCGTAAAACTGGTCTAGTATGCTGCTCCACATGTCACCGGGACGGGGCGTACTACGCTAAAGCCGTTCACCGTCTCTCTGTCTCTCTGTCTCTCTCTCTCTCTCTCTCTCTCTCTCTGTCTTTCTCCGTCCATCTCACGACGCGCTCTGACGCAACAACAAACACCGGTGCGCGTGGTGTATAGCGGGGACCGGCCACTGATTTTGGGCTTCGACGGTATGAAAGGTGTCGTGTGTTGCTACTGCGGAGAGGGGCGTGTGTGTGTGTGTGTGTGTGTGTGGAAAGAGAGAGAGAGAGAGAGAGAGAGAGAGAGAGAGAGAGAGAGAGAAAGAGAGACAGACTAGGAGAGGGCGGGCTGCTCTGTTGAAACGCCCCTGCCGGCTGGAGCCCCGTTGGAGCCGTCCCGGAGCCGTGCAAGGTGAACACAGTGCCCCCACCCCCCGCTGCCCCCGCTGCTCTAGTTACAGACCGGCTTGCAAAACGCCTCTCTACGGCCGGGGGGGGGGGGGGGCGGCGGCGGTGGCGTCTCGCAAGCCCCCCACCCCCTCCCCCACACCAGCCAACCATTTACTACATCAAATGTCAAATTCGCCTCAAAACCAAAAAATAAAAATAAAAAAATATTAAAAGATCGCATGAAACCCCAAAAATTGTAAACTTTCAAAAAATCGAAATACATAAATCTTATGTGAATTTCAAAAATTCAAGAACTATTCCACAACTTATGAAGTTCACCAGATACGAATAACTGTCATCAGTATCATCATCTTCATCGTAATCATCATCAGTGTCATCAAAATCAGTGGCGCAAAATCACTGAAGTCCAAATTACTGCCATCATTATAATCATTAACATCATCATGCTGTGGCGCCGATGACAAAGTGCGTGGAACAGGTGACGCGGTCTGTCGCTTCGCTGCTGCGGCGGCGGCGGTGGCGGTGGAAGTAGAACGGGCAGGGGTCCCACCTCACCTCACTGAGCCGGGCCGGGCCGGGCCGGGCCGCGGTGCGGCGGAGCGGAAGTGTCCGTGAAAGGTCGCCTCGCCGCCGCACAGCGCCTATCACTTCCGCTCCCCCCCCCCCCCCCCCCCTCTCCTTCCGCCGGCACCCCCCCCCCCCTTCCCCTCCCTCCAGGCGAGCTCCTTTCGCCCACGGCTGTTCTGCGCTACTACTCCGCGTCTGGAGGGGGGCCGAAGTAGCCCAAGTGCATGCAGGCAAGTTCAGCCGACGGAGCGGCAGCAGCAGCAGCAGCAGGGCACAGCAGCAGTAGGGAATCATGACCACCACCGCTCTGCGCGGTCCCAGAGAAAAAGAAGAAAAATATACCAGCGCTGCCGGTGTCGTTTGAACCCGCGGAACTCTGTCAGCGCCCCGTTAGGTTAGGGTTAGGTTAGGTATGGCCAGTGCTGATGCACGTGGAAGCCCGATTCTGCACGACACATACTATATGCTATAGCACCCAACAGCACGTGTCTCCGTCGTGTGTGTGTGTGTGTGTGTGTGTGTGTGTGTGTGTGTGTGTGTGTGTGTGACACCTTGGGGGCATTGAGTAACTCTTGGCACGGGCCGTGGCCAAACCCGCGCCTTGCGTCCCGCACGGGCACACACACACACACACACACACACACACACACACACACACACACACACACACACATCCGTTCGTCATCCGACGCCGCGGTTCCTGAAAGCCCTCTCCCGAAACTGTTCCCTGCTCTCCGCCGCCTCCTTCGTGTCAATAGCGCGGGTTTGTTGGCGGGGATATCTGGGTCACGACGAACAAGACGCGGGTTCAAATACTCTCATTTCTTCGGCTCGCGCCGGGCTTCCGAGTGCAATCGTGATAATTACTATTATTATTACTACGATTATTGTGGCTGCTACTCGTCGTTGTCAACACAAGGGCCCCCGAGCCCCCCCCCCCCCTGCCCCCCTAGCCTAGCCACTTAGCAGGCGTCGCTTAGCACACCTGTCAGGTCGAATGCACTCCCCGTTGTTTCCTCCTCGATGATTGCAAAAGCGATGGGCATTATAAAAATAGCGGCCGCTCGACGTCACCGTGAGAAAGAGAAAGAGAGAGAAAACGCGCGCGCGTGTGTGTGTGTGTGTGTGTGTGTGTGTGTGTGTGTGTGTGTGTGTGTGTGCATTTCGTGGGACGCCCTCGTTTGGCCAGTCACCCTGAGCGATGCGATTCTGTTTCTGCCTGGCGCGAAAACATGTTAAAATAGCCAACATACGCACTTGGCGCTACGCAGCACTGCACTTGGCCCGGCACGGCCCGGCACGCCCTGCACACGCCCTGCCACGCACGCATGTAGTACGCACTGTGAGTACGCAGCCCGGTGCGCGCCGGCCGTGCTGCGCCGGCCCGCCGCGCGTAAACACCGCCAGGAGTAATCTAGGGCTTCCCTCCCGGCTGCATCCGCAGCGGTGTGGTTGTAGCATACCCGTCCTCTCGCAACAATGGCGACTGGGCGGCAACCTGGCGGCAACCGGCAGGTGTGTGCGAGCGAGAGGTAAACGCGCGGCGCGCGAGGCGCGAAGGATGGGAAGAGGGCAGAAGAAAAGCAGCGGGGGGAAAAGTGCCGGCGCAACACTACCGCTGGGGTACGCGCAAACAGCAGTCACGTGATACGGGGCGGCGGCGGCGGGTAAGCGGGGTAAGTCGGGGTAAGGGCGGGGTAAGTCTGGGTAAGGTAAGGGTGGATGGAATTCAGGGTGAGGTAATTCGAGCTGGGGTAAGTCGAGGCGGGGTAAGTTGAGGTGAGGTAAGTCGAGGTGGGGTAAGTCGAGGCGGGGTAAAGTCGAGGCGGGGTAAGTCGAGGCGAAGGGGTAAGTCGAGGCGAGGTGTCCCTAGCCCGCCGTGCGCGCCCCAACTGCACCCGCTCCAGTAACCCACTTTCTTCAAAGCCAGGCTGTCCGCCGTGGCAGCAGCAGCAACAGCTTCTTCACTGCACGCCCGAGGCGACAGGGCCCAGCCCCGCCTTGGCGTGGTGGCGCCCCCCGCCCCCGTTCCGCTGTCCGTGACGCCGAGTCCCTTCCCTTGCAGTCATTGGATGCGACAAGGTCTCGGACGTATAGTCGGATCGGGCCAACGCTGAGGCACGTCAACAAGTAGGCATAGCGCCGCCGGCTGCCGGCGGCGCGCGGGGGCCGCCTGCCTGACCCATTTCGCCCTCGAGCCGGAACAAATCGGCAGCCCCGCGCCTCGCGGTGAGGTCGCGGGTTCGATTCCCGGCGCCGGTGCAGGCCGCGCAGCAGGACTGGGTGAGTATTCGAACCCGGGGCCGAGGGCCGAGGAGCGCACAGCGGCGCGCAGTCAGTCACTTTCGATTTCGTGTGAAGCGGCGCGGCGGTACGTCGGGGGCCCAGCCCGGAAGCGGGCGGCCCCGGCACGACGTGTCCTGCCCCCGAAGTAGGGCGGCCGGGGGCGGCCGGGGGCGGCCGGAGGCCTGTGTGCCTGACCTAGGTCAGCACCCACCCCACCCTCGGGGCCCGGCCCGGCCCGGCCCGGCCCGGCGCCCTAAGGGGGCCACAGGGCGGAGGGGTTTGTTGACACGCCACGGCCGGCGGCGGCCACGCCACGCCACGCCACCCCATCCGGCCTCGCAGGGCCGCAGACAGGGTAACCTCATTTCATTGAGGGGTTGGCCGGGCGGGCCGGGCCGTATGGCCATGTGCACAGCGCCCCGGAAACAGGTCCGGAACTGCCAGAAACACGACGTGACAGCGAGTTCAAAGTGCACCGAGATGAACAAGGAGGGCCGGATTTCTCCCGCTCGCCCCTGACCTGCCGCAACCCGGCCAGGGCGGCGCCGGGGCACCCGGACACCTGCTGCGACAGGGTGACGACGTCCTCCGGGGAGCCGGGGGACATCCCGATCACTCCGTGCGTGGCCTGCGCCCTGCGCCTCCCGAGGTCCCCGTCACACTGCATGACTCACGGCCGGCCGCCTCCGGGGTGGACGGAGCCCTCACCGGCCCCGGCAGCCGCGGCCTCAATTCGGCCAGGAGCCGAGTTGACTCGTATACCCGGGCCACATTTCCGTCCCCCGCGGGGCGTGGCGGGGTGTGGCGGGGCGGGTGCGACTTCCCGCCGCTGCCTCCGCCGTGGCCCCCGTGGTGCCGGCGGTGTTTGAGCGGCGGGGCGGGGCGGGGCGGGGCGGGGCGAGCCTCGCTGAAATACTTGCCCTTTCCCTTCCTTTCGCCCGCCCACTGCCACTGCTGCCGCCTGCTGCACCGAGCTTCCTGTTTACTTGCTCCCGAAACGCGGCATAGAGCCGGTGCAGTGCCGCGACGGCCGACGGGGGCCTCGTAGCCAGACCAGACCGCCGCTGCTGCTGCCGCTGCTGCTGCTGCTGCTGCTGCTGCTGCTGCTGCTGCTGCTGCTGCTGCTGCTGCTGCTGCCGCTGCTGCTGCTGCTGCTGCTGCTGCTGCTGCCGCTGCTGCTGCCGCTGACCCGCCCAAACTTATTGGCATAAACTGTGCGGGGCCCCATCGGGCCCCATCGGGCTGCATCCGATACACAGCCCAGTAATCGGGGGCCGGCTGCACAGCAGTTACGCCCCGCTTCTGATTGGTCGGCCGCCGCCCGCCGCCGCCGCCGCTGCAGCAGTAGTAGTCGAAGTAGCGGCGGCGGCCAGGCGGTGACCCACTTCGCGACTCGTGTCAACTGCAGTGTCTGCAGCTCACACATTCACGCGCACGCACACACACACACACACACACACACACACACACACACACACACACACACTAAGGCGCTCTCATCGCGCGCTCTGCTGTCATAGCCGCCCACGCGCTCACAGCGTAGAACGTAGTGTCTCTCAGTCTGGAGGAAGAGAAGGAAGAGGAGGAGGAGGAGGAGGAGGAGGAGGAAGAGGAGGGGAGGAGGATTCCCGCTCAGTGACATTATCTAACACGCCCCGCGAGTCTTAGCGCACAGTACTGTACTAGCACGTAAGGTTGACGCACACGCGGCCGTAACACACACACACACACACAAGAGTGTGTGTGTGTCGTCGTGCTGCGAAATGAGGCAAAGCGAGAGAGACAGAGACAGAGACAAAGAGTAATCGGTAGCGCATATATATATGTATTCGTGATCGGGTTCCCTTGTATGCTCTGGACCGCCGAATGCTGCTCCATCTCTCTCTCTCTCTCTCTCTCTCTCTCTCTCTCTCTCTCTCTCTCTCTCTCTCTCTCTCTCTCTCTCGCACCCTCTACCTGCGCGCGCGGCCCGCCCCGCCGACCCCCGTGTGTCTGCCCCCGGCCTTTATCAACTTGATCCGTCCGTATAACGGGACTCGGCTCGGCTCGGCTCGGCTCGGCTCGGCTCGGCCTGGCTCGGCTCGGCTCGGCCTGGCTCGGCTCGGCACCCCGTACGGATCCGGAGCAGAGCGGAGGGGTGCGCCGATGAAAAGTGGGTCATGAGTAAAGTAGCAGCCCCCCCCCCCCCCCCCCCGAGGGAGGGGGGGTGCGGGTGGTATAATAATGAGTCTATCGCCTGGACACCTTTCCTGACCTGCACCCCGGCGGACGACACACATGCGTGTGTGTGTGTGTGTGTGTGTGTGTGTGTGTGTGCGTGTGCGTGGGAGAGATCGTTTGGGATCCCTCCCTCCCTCTCCGTCAGCCCGGATGCGTGAGGGAAGGTTTCTCACGATATACGCGAACGAGGTACACATGCAAATCCACAGATTATTGTTCGCGCTATCGCGGTCTCCGAGACTCCCCGCAACCCCGAATACGACTGCTAGTACTGCGAGTAAGTGTTAGCACGCCTATTGGCAGTCTAGTCCGGTCTGCCGCAGGTTCGCCGGCTGCTATTGGCAGTCGCTGAGTGAGTCGCGGGTGAATGGGATGGCGCACGGCACCGGCGGCATAAGGTCATTGCCTATGTTGCGGTACGTACAGTCAGTACCCGCGTGCCGTGCCGTGCCGTGCCGTGCCGTGCCGTGCCGCGGCGGCCGCTGCGTCTGTCAGCCCCGCCCCGCCCCGCCGGACCCCGCCAGGGCTCACGACTGGTGAGGCAACGCGGACCGCCACCGCCGCCCCGCCGTTGTACCACCGCGCCCGCCGGGCTGGGCTGGCATTGCACAGTTTTGCGTGCGAATCGACACCACGAGCACAGTGCGTCTTCAACCACACGCACACCGCGACCTCCCTCCAAACTGGGGATTTAACCCCAAAAAACGTGCGCCCACCTCCAAAAATGTGAAAAAAAAGTTAACATTTTTATTTTCGATTCTTTCAAAAAAAAAAAAAAAAAAAATATATTTTTTAAAAAAATAGGCAAAAAAAAACACACTGGGAAGGGTACTTTCCCATAACTGACCTCACCACACACACATACACTCACACACACTCACACCAGTGTCTCCGACGCTGTGGCCTTATCTACGCTGACATGCTTTCGATAAAAGTTGGTCGTGCATCCGGGCGCCGCCAACCGCCGTTTGTGTCGCACTTCAGTGTGCCGTATCTGCACCTCGGCTGCGCTCCTTCCAAAACTCCAAAAAGTGTCGGCCGCGGGGATTCGAACCCGCGACCCAGTACTGATAGCGCTAATCCCCCGGGGGGTCCCCGGCTAGGCTCCCACGCGTGCTGACCGCTGGTGGCCCGGGCGGAGCACCGCGGACAAGGCATGTGTTTCACCACGTGCGTTACCCGCCGCCGGTGCGGTTTCGAGATATCGAAGCGGGCCGAATCGAACCGAGCCGGCGAACGCAATAGACGCCAGGCCCGGCCGTTTGGTTTTTCCCTCCCCAGACCGCGCCGCGCCGCACCGCACCCTCACGCCCAACACCAAGACCACCTCCATCAAGGTCAGCCCCCGCGGCCCTCCCTTATGTAAAGGGTCCGGCCAAGAGGGGGCGCGTCGTGCTTCCTGACCGCGTTGCGCAAGCCGATCATTCATTCTCATGCATTCGTCCATCATTCAGCGAATCCGCTGCTGCTGAATTCCGTTCGCTGGGGGCGCTCTCTGGGCGTTCCGTCGTCCGTTCTCCAGCCGGCGGCCGCCATGTTTGTTTGTTGTGGCTGTGCGGCGTCGTCCGGGTCTAAGGTCCCCCGCTGACTGGGCAGGGCAGGCAGGGCGGGGCCGCATCGGCGGGGGCCGTGGACAGCCGTGGACAGCCGTGGACAGCCGTGGACAGCCGTGGACAGCCGTGGACAGCCTTGGACAGCCGTGGACAGCCGTGGACAGCCGTGGACAGCCGTGGACAGCCGTGGACAGCCGTGGACAGCCGTGGACAGCCGTGGACAGCCGTGGACAGCCGTGGACAGCCGTGGACAGCCGTAGGCCGGAGGACGGCGTCGGCCAGCCGCACTTCCGACAACACGGCCCCCCGTCGGCCGCCATCGCCGTCCTCGGCGTCCATCTTGTAAACAAGGCGGCGCAGTGCGTGGCCATGCGAGCACCACGACCTCACCCAACGCCCCTCCCCCCTCCCCACCCCACCGAGGCCCCCGCCCCGCCGGCCGCTACGCGGGGCTCCGCGGGGCTCCGCATCGCAAACAACAGCGCTAGTGGCGGCGGGTCCTTCCCCTGCTGCTCCGGGATGGCAGTCGGGGGCAGCGGAAAAGTGCCCGAAGGACGCTCCACTTTTCAGGCAAATGAGTTCCGACGTTTCAAATTCGGCCACCCCGTTTTCCCACCGCTTTTCCGTTCAGCGGCTGTAAATCAGTAAGTGTGTGTGAGACAGAGCGAGAGAGCGAGAGAGAGCGTGTGTCTTGGCCGTGTTGGCCTCCGTGAACGTGATGGCTTCGAGTAACGATGCCGACAGTTTGTGTTTCGACCCCATTCGCCGCCCCCCGGGCCGGGGTGGCGGGCGCTAGTATAGAGGGCCGTGGCGGGCCGTGCGTGCGAGCGTGCGTGCGTGCGTGCCGGGATGACACGCCGTGTGACATTTAGGGCGCCGCGCCGCCGCCAGCAGCGGGCCAGCGGACGAATGTTGCCGCGGAGCGCCTCAAAGTAGTGCGTATCGCTGCACCCCGCGGTGCGACACGCACGCACGCACACACGAGCAGGCGCGTCAAGTAGGTGAGAGAGATGCACTAAATACACACGGGGGCCCCGTTTGATAACGCCAACCGGCCCCAGACAATCCCGCACGCCGCGTGACCCGTTTCAGAGCGACACTATGCGAGATAGGACCCACCCCAACCGGGCCCCTCCACACACACACACACACACACACACACACACACACACACACACACACACACACGCACACAGAGTAATCAGAATTATAATTAATTGTTAAACAGCTCATCGCCTTGAAAAGAGTGATATCCATTCGAGATTGCAACAGCAGCATAGCAGCAGCCGCCCCATCTACCCATCTATCTAGTCCAAGTGCAGCCCGCTCTTCCGCTTCACGACGACGCCACCGCCGCTGCTGCTATCAGGGGACGTCGACAAACAAAATAAAAATTAAAAATCAATCTATTTTTGTCGGTATTCGAACCCGCGACCTCCAGTTCGGCAGCCAACGACGTTACCAATTCAGCCAATCGCAGCAGCGCACCGCGCCGCGGCATTCCTGCGCGAACGTGTCGCGCGCCCTAGATTCGGCGTTAGACAAAAGCCACGGCGGCAGCAGTGTGGGCGAGCGGGCGATAAAATCGCGACGGTAAAATCGAAACTGGCCGCGGCAGCGCCGCCGGCGCCGAGTCTCGAACCCGCGACCTTCGCGGCTGCGATGCACTGCTCACGGCTGGTGCACTGCCCCGGCCGGGCGCTGTGTTATGACAGGAGTGGACGTCGCCTAGCCTCGGCTGTGTGGCTGGCCTGATTTCAACTGCGTGGGGACCCTGCTCTGACTATAGTTCGGCCGACGGGGACTACATTTCGGTTCGGTTCGGGGAACCTCACCTTCGCGGTTGCCTCCATCGGCCAGCAGCGTCGGCGGGTTGCCTACCCTGCAGACTGCATCTCTACGTGCGCACCGTCAGCTGCACTGCTGACTCAGCCCACTGCTGCCCCGGTAACCCCCTCACGGCGACGCATCGTTTTAAACGCGCCAAATTCAAAAACGCCCGCCGCCGCGCGCGCGTGTGACCATAAGGGCCCGCGCGGGCGAGCGGGCGTGAGCGGCGGGGCGGGGGGGGGGGGGGGGGGGGGGCGATGCCGTCACTTGGGCCTGACGCAACGACACAAGCCAGGAATGAGGTCACCACCATCGCCGCTCCAGACCAGACCGGGTAGGGCCGGGACGGGCGGTGCGGTGCGCGCAGGGGCCGAGCGGGCTCTGCACACACACACACACACACACACACACACACACACACACACACACACACACACACACACACACACACACACACACTCACACTCACACACACACACACACACACACACACACACTCACACACACACACACTCTCTCTCTCTCTCTCTCTCTCTCTCTCTCTCTCTCTCTCTCTCTCTCTCTCTCTCTCTCTCTCTCTCACACTTCGGGTGCACTGCGAACTCTTCACAAGTGCACCACCACCACCACCACCACCACCACCACCACAGCAGCAGTTAACAGGAGTACCAAATACCTTTTCTGGCCGGTTTATCGACGTGGCGGTGGTCCGCATCGTCGTGGTCTTCGGGGTGGGCATCGCGGTACTCACCTGCCGGAGGGAAACAGAACAGAAAAACAACAAAAATTAGCAAACACGTTTTTTTTTTCAACTTTCGGTTTTACTATCGCAGTTTTAGCAGCGCGGTGATCTTGAGTTTTTTTTTTTTTTAACGTGTCTTCAGCCAAGACGCGTCGCGACGCCGCGCCGCGTCAAGATTCGCCGGATGTGCCTTTTCCTCTCTGTCCGCCCGTCCGCCTATCCGACTGTCTGTCTCTCTCGCACCCGCGCGTGCGTCGTTGCGCGAAAATGAATCATCGTCGCGACGGAAGAGCTTCTGCTTCTGAATCGAGACGGAGGGGGAGGGGGGAGGAAGAGAGAGAGAGAGAGAGACAGAGCAGCAGAGAGAGAGAGAGAGGGGGGGGGGGGGGCGTCGTCGTCGTTGATGAGACCGGGTGGTGGTCGGTCCGCTGGTCTCGCACATATGTGTTCAATTTTAAAATAAAAACCGCAAACGAAGCGGCGCCGACAAGACGGCGCCTGCGAATGCCAGGGTAGGCCAGCCCGCGGGGCACGCGTGCGCTCACGAGTCGTGGTTGCCTACCCAGCAGGCGCCACACGCGCTGGGCGTTGTAGCTCAACTAACGGCCATTGTGTTTGCGGCGGAAGTTATTTGGACAGCGGCGCGCGGTGCGGAGGCTTGGAGGCCCCCGATAACACCACCACTTAGGCCCGCGGCCGGCGGCGGCCCACACACGCGCCGCGGACACTGGTCATCCTCCGCGATAAGATACTACATGACGCTCTGGCGGGGAGTGCGCGGCCGCGTGCAGAGAGTCTGTGGGCCCACAGCCTCCCCGTGTCTACGTCTACTACATGTGTCCCGTCAATACGATGATGGGAACTTCTCATATCTGTCAGACGTCAAAACTATTTCCCCGATTGAAGGATTGTTATCTTTGGGAGGTTAGGAGGTGGTTTTGTATCTTTGGAAGAAGGAATTGTGTCATTGGGTGGTTAGGTTCGGTAAGGTAAGCTAGGTTGGTTTAGGTTGAACAAGGCGGACCAAGGTTAGAATAGGGTAGACCAGAACATGGTAGAACAAGGCAGAACAACGTAGAACCGCCGCGCTTCTGCTGCAGTTGTGGCGGTGGCAGCGGCCGCTGCAGGTTGCAGCAGCCGCAACTGCAGTGCAGCGTGCAGCGCTACTTTCACTCTTGGCGACGGGGCGGGGCGGGCGGGCGGACACGTCCGTCTCCTTACCGCTGGATAAGACGCCCCCCTCCCTCCCCCTCCCCCGCCAGCTTTCCCCTTCCACCGCCAGGCGTGGCGGAGCGTGGCGTCAGAGAGTGGAGCGCGAATCGAGGAAAGGAGCTCAAGGCTGCACCGCCCCGGCGTGGCGTGGCGTGGCGCGGCGTGGCCGCCGCTGCGCTCGGCGCTGTGCGTTGCGCCCCACGCTACGAGGAGGAGGAGGTGGTGGAGGAGGAGGAGGAGGGTACCGGGTTGGGACACCGCGCTGCCCCCACCGCCACCGCCGCCGCCGGACGGGCCGGACCTCCGCGTATGAAAAATCCAGCGGCAACTCCGACACGCGTCATGCTCGGCACATTTCCGTTTAGTCCGGCGGCGGCGGCGCGGTGGTGATCGGTCCGAGTCCTCCGGCTGCCAGCGCTGCCTGCCAACGTGCCGGGCTGCGTGGGCTGCGGAATGCCTCCTCACCGGCGGCAGCGGCACGGCAGCGGCACGGCAGCGGCACGGCAGCGGCACGGCAGCGGCACGGCAGCGGCACGGCAGCGCCACGGCAGCGGCACGGCAGCGCAGAGCCAGTTGCGTACAGAATCGGAAACGACGAACAGCGGGGCGGTGGGCGGGTGCCGGTCCCGACGTCATTCCACACCGCATTGCACAGCACCAGGGTTGCGGGCTCCCTGGGCCCCACTGCTGACCGTGCCGCGTTGCACAGCCGAGCCGCACAGACGCCGCCGCCCTCCACCGCCGCCCAGTATTTCGTATTGACGTTGTATTTGCGTATGTGCGTGACTGTACCCGATCCTTTTTTTGGGCGGGTAGAGTCGTCGTGCGGGCGAGCCGCGGGGTTGGGCAGCATGCGTGCGCCACGCCGCGCCACGCCGCGCCACGCCACGCTCCCCTTCTCCGCGCAGCGTGCGCAACCCTTCCCTCATCCATGGACCAGACTGGTTGCCTTTTCAATGGGGGTGTGCAGGCGACGCATTGCGTGGCCAGAGTGTGTGTGTGTGTGTGAGAGAGAGAGAGAGAGAGAGAGAGAGAGAGAGAGAGAGAGAGAGAGAGAGAGAGAGAGAGAGAGAGAGAGAGAGAGAGAGAGAGAGAGAGAGAGAGAGAGAGACGGCGACAACAGTGCGACGACCCTCTCATTAGGCGCACCAACCCCCAGCCCCCGGGGGAGGGGAGGGGTGGGCAGCCGTATATCCTTCCCGCCCCCACTTCCCTGCCGGACTGTACCCGTCGGATGGGGGTGTGCGTCGCCCCGCGCGCGACAAGACCCCCGTCAGAGAGTACAGCGTCACCGCGCCGCCGGGCCGCCGACGACCAAGTTTCGAAAATCTCCCCGCCGCGCGCCGAATTTCTTTTCAGCGGGGATCTACGGACCGAGCTCTTGGGGCCAAGAAGATGACTCAGTTCTTGGACGTGGAGGGGAGGGGGCCCTGGTGGCGTGTCACACCGGCCGAGCAGGTCTTCCTCGGGGGCTGGCCGTGCCGTGCTAGCGTTGTCCCGAAAACCGCACGACCCGGAAACACCGGTTCCCCACCACTCTTCCCGATGCATGGGAACGCGGCAGTGGAAAGCATGTGGGGAAAATGACGGGCCCGGAGTACGTGCTGCCGGTGTGCACGGACGTGCTGTGTGTGCACGGGGTGTACGGTGTACACGGGAAGTGCACGGGGTGTAAGGTGTGCGCACGGGGCGCGGGGTTGTACAGTGTGTACGGACGGGGTGTGCACGGTCCCTGCGGTCGCTCGCCGGTCATTACCCCGGGCCCACAGTAATCTCTTTTCCACTGTGTGGCCAAAACACGATCGGTGTGCGATGATAGGCCGAGGTGTAGTATTAGTATATATTCCCATGCAGCGGCAGCAGCAGCAGCAGCAGGCCAGGCCTCGGGCCTGTGTGTGTGTGTGTGTGTGTGTGCGTGTGTGTGTGTTCCATCTCATCTTGTTGATCTGATTTCCAATTCGGGGTCAGCGTCAAGCGTCAGGCTCGGCCCGACCTGTGCAGCAGCAGCAGCAGCAGCAGCTGCTGCTACTACTACTACTACTACTACTACATCAGAGACCGCGCGCTCTCTGCCCCCAAGAGGCCCCAACTATAGTAGTTCTCTGGGCGGACGTGCCGCGCCGGCCACACACACACACACACACACACACACACACACACACGCCGCGAGCACCTTCCCAAACCACCGACAACGGCAATGACCTGCCCCCTGGGCGCCCCTCCCGGGCCCCCGCGCGGTAGCCGCGGACGCCTCGAGCCCCTCGGAGCCCTGCCCGTCAGAGCCCCCCCCCCCTCCCCCCACCGGCAAGACCATGTCGGCTCGGACACCCCGCCGCTTACGTGGGTGTGTCGCAGCACCGGGCGGGACCGGACCGGACGCGCGGCCCAAGAACCAGTACCAGTACCAGTCCGCCGGGCCGCGTCAGGCCGCGCCACGCCGCGCCCCCCGGTGCCCGCGGATTGGCTGACGCTCGGTTGCAGCAGCGGCGGCGGCAGCAGCAGTAGCGGCGCCGCAAGGCCTAGGCCAGTTCCAGACGCGAAGTCGCACGCCCGATTTCACGTGATGCTGCTACTGCTGCTACCGACGAGGTAGCAGCCGCCGTGTTCGCTTTCTCGGCCACCACGGCAGCACACACGCACACACACACACAGGTATGAATGGATTTTTGTGTCTAAACTGCTAATTGCCCGTTAAAGGAAAGGGCCACCAACAACATCATCTCACATACTCTCGCTCCCCCCCCCCTCCCCCTCCTCCTCTCATATATAATACTGTCTCCCTAGGCGGGCAGGGGGGAAAACAACATCAACAAAACCAGATCGGAGGACTAGAGATGAACCCTTCAACAACTTGTGTTCTCCGATAAAACAAAAGGAGACGGTGATAAAAGACGTGTCATTGTGTGGCCTTTTGCTCCGCAAACATCCTTCTCCTGCCAGCGATTGACCCTGTTCCCCACCCTAATTAACACCTCTGCCGACACAGCAGGTTCCCTAAAAATAACACCGTTTTTAAAACGACAGAACGTCAGAGAACGTCGACAGCCATCTCTTTTTCAAGCTCTCAAACTAAGTTTATGAACACAAAACGCCAATTTGTTTCGTTTTTGAAACATTTTGCAGTGTAACCCGCGAATCCGAGCGCGGCCGACCTGGAGCCTGGACTTGTTAGTGTACCTGCCACTTATACTACTCCAGCTCCGCTCCAGGCCAGGCTCCAGCGGCGGCAGGGCCAGTGCCTGGCAGAGCCTGTGGCCAGAGCCTCTGGCAGCCTCTGGAAGTGGAGCATCACTGGAGAGCTGGAGCCTCCAGCGCCGTGCTGCGGCCCCGCAAGTTGTCTCATTAGACAACCCCGCCCGCCAAAGCCCTGTGCGCCCCTCGCGTATCGGGGGCCGTTGCAAGTCAGGTGCCGCCTGGTCGATACACCGCGCTCGAGTGCCCGGCAGCAGCGCTCGAGCGCGGGGTACCGACCGGAATGCGCGCCTGGCGCGGTGGCGAAGCGCACCTCGCCGTCCCCTAAATTCGTCGCATATGTTTACCAAACAAACACAGAGTGTCCGGCAGGGCAGGTCCGCCAACATCACCACGACGTGTTGTCGTAGCCGAGACAATACCGAAACTGAACGGGACTGCCAACATAACAGACTACCTGCAGAGGAGCACAGCACACCATGGCCGATCTATTTGGGCTCGCTGACCCGCTGCCCCACTGCTGCATCGCTTCCAGGAAATCCCCGCGCTGACTGCTTTCCAAAGTGGTGTGTAAAATGGGGTGGAAAAAGAGAAATCGCTGAATCACAATGACCTGTCCTCCTATTTAAAAAAAAAAAGAATGTTTTGTAAAAGTGGCAGACACGCAGGAGTCTTAATCAAGCGGTTCCCTCTATCACTCTTTTTGTCGTAAAATCAGGCCTCCAGAATGTATTCCACACTCACAAGGTCCCTCATTTACACCCTGTTTAGAGTGTTGGCAAAAAGTTGTAGACTTGTACAAAATAATCGTGGGTGGTGTATGTGCCTCTAAGGCACCCTTTTCCGGCTATCCGAGGCGACCGTTGCTAAAAGTAACTCAAAAAATAAAATAATAAATAGAAAACACCGCGATCGACGCTTCGAATATGACGACAAATCCGGGAAACCGTTGGAGTTGCAAAATTTCGGCTGCAATGCAAAAGGGTCGGTCGGTTGCAGCGATGCATCCCCTGGGGACGAAAGCGGGGAGAAGGAGGAGGAGGAGGAGGAGAGAGCACCTCACACGGAAACCGTGAAAAAGGATCGAAAACGGTGCCGGCGATTGTCGCGAAACCCGGAAACAACTGCCTCGGCCACTGACAACAAAGAAGTAGGCCAAGGACACCCCCTCTCCCCTCCCCGCTGCGAGACACAACAAGAATGCACCGGGACCTCCCCCCCCCCCCCCTCTTGTGTATGGGTCCTCCTGACCCAGACTCACAAAAACGCGACGAAAAGGGAAGAAGGATCCGCAATAAGAACACAGAGAGAAACGATTGGAAAGTCGTCGTCGTTTCGAGCCGAGACGAAGGAGAGGAGGAGGAGGGGGGGGGGGGGGGATGCATGTCTGGTGCGGGTCTGCTGCTGCTGCTGCTGCTGCTGCTGCTGCTGCTGCTGCTGCTGCTGCTGCTGCTGCTGCTGCTGCTGCTGCTGCTTCCGCAGAACCCATTCCCTCGCGCTACGCATCCCGAATGCCGAGAGACGAGCCGAGCTGCGTGTGCATGCTGCCTGGCCGAGCCGAGCCGGGACAGCGGCGGCAGCGGGGTGCCACCCCTTGCCATATGACTCAACTCGGACCAGGGTGGCGTGGCGCGGCGTGGCGCGGAGGGTGGCGCACCAAAGGGTTTGCGCCCCGAGGCCATAGACGCCGCCATGGACCACCACCACCCACCTCTGACTCAACCCCGACGACGCCGGCCGGCCGGCGCATGCCGAGTGCACGCGGGTTCAAATACTGACCGTCTGCCTCCGTTTTCTCGGCCCGCGGCTCTTTATTCATGCCGACGGTTGTGGCGTCCTGCTGCGAGGCGGCCTTCGCAGACAGTCCGCCGGAGGCTGGGGCCGCCGGGGTCCTTGGGCCTAATGCGATGGGGATGGACGTTACGGAAATATATTTTCAGGTCGGATACGCCGCGCCGCGCCGCGCCGCGCCCACACGGGGGCGGAACACAACAAACACACAGAGGACGGTCAGAGATGAGTGGACAGCCGGGCCCAGGCGGCCTGAGCTCAGAGCCGCGGCCATCTCCCGGCTCTGACGGACCGTATTTTTAATTTATTTCCTGCAATCTCCCCCACTCCTCCTCCTCCTCCTCCCCGCCGCCGCCGCCGCCACCCCCATTTTTTTTACACACCGCCGCCGCGGCGACTGCTTTCATCCTGACGAGCTGCCAACTCTGTCCGCTTCGCGCGAAGGACAGCGGCGTCAAATCGGCCGCCCCTTCCTCTCCCACCCTTTGGGTTGGGCTTGGTCGCGGCCGGCGGCAGCCGCCAGGCAGCGCGCCTGTCCCGTTCCACATCTGAAACTAATCGAAGGTCTGCTGCGAGTGTGTGTGTGTGTGTGTGTGTGTGAGAGAGAGAGAGAGAGAGAGAGAGAGAGAGAGAGAGAGAGAGAGAGAGAGAGAGAGAGAGAGAGAGAGAGAGAGAGAGAGAGAGAGAGAGAGCGAGCGTCCCCGTCTCTGCAGCAGCGAGGTAGCAGGCGGCAGGGGCAGGACCAGGAGAGGCGCCCTGATGCAATTCGGTGTGGCCAAATAACACTTTGCCGACGATAAAAGTCGGACAGGCCGGCGCCCCGATTTAAAAGCGAAGCGGCCCTCGGTGGTGGTGGTGGTGGCGCCCGGCTGTCCTGATGCTTCCTAGTCAACACCACGAGGAATGTCATCCTTGAGGGACGGACGGGCGGAGGACACGGTGCGAAACCGAACACCACCGCGAGAGCGATGCGAAGAGGATCCTGCAGGACCCCGTGCAGGCACCGCAGACTCCTTTCTGGGGTCCCCGTCAGCGCCCCGCCACCTGGTGCTGCCAACCTGCGCACCGCACAGTGTACATCACGGCCCGCGGTGCACTAGGCGCGCCGCATCCCTTATCCAAACTGCTTTTATTTCTCATATATTCCCTCCCCCCCCCCCTCTCTCTCTCTCTCTGTCGGGCAGGTATCCGGTGCATGTGTATACACCTTACCCCCGACCCGATCCGACCCTTTTCTGACTGACCTACTTTCCAAGGGGTTCCCTTCCTCCCACTCCAGGCTGCTGCTGCTTCTGCTGCTACCGCTGCCGCATCAAGAGCAGGGCTCTGTTTGTCCGCGCGGTGCATCCCCCGCCCCCCGCCGCCCCCCGCCGCCCCCTCAGCTCAGTAGGCCACCTGGCAGGCGTGCCGGCCGGCCGGCAGGCGGGAGGGGGTTTTGCGCCCTCCACAACGGGGCTGCGCGGCGCGGGTTGGCGTTCTGATACGAGGCCGGGGCTGGCTGCCGGCCGCCAAGGACGACGACGGACACCAGGCCGCATCACGCGCACACACACACACACACACACACACACACACACACTCACACACACACACACACACCAAACTCTCACCTGCTGTGGCCGGGGCAGCGCTGCCCGGGGTTCCATGCCGCGGGTTCGAACACCACCGCACTTGTGTCAATATTATTATCATATTCGCGGGCGCGTCGCGCGTTGAAGCAGCAGCCGCAGGTAGTATATCGAGGGGCCGGGGGAGGGCAGCGCAGCGCAGGAATCGGTTCCGTTCGTCCCGATTAGCCCGCATCTGGGGGGCGTGGCCGGGAGCCGACAGGACCCGGCTGACACCCCCCAGGACCCCCAGGACCCTCAGGTGGGAGCCGGGCAGAGACGGCCGCCATGGGAACGTCGTTAGCGCGCTGCCAGGCTGAGATGGGCGCACGCAAAATAATACAAAAAAAAAAGTACACCGCTAAAAAAAAATGATTAAAAACGAATCATGCGTGCGAGGAAAGCACACACAATAATGTGCAGATAATATAGATGCGGGTTGTTATCGATTCACAAAATCGATCATTTGATATCGATAGTATCGATTCTGATGCGCGCTGGCGCCCTGGATTGGCGAGCAGCAGCAGCAGCAGCAGCAGCAGCAGCAGCAGCAGTGCACAACACCGGCGCATTACGCCTTGTCAAACATTGACCAGCGCGGGAGACGCCACCGCCTGCCACCAGAGCGGCATATTGGAGCGCAGGTACATCACATGACATATAGGCGCACGCAGTGGACTCTCCCCACCACCTTCCCCACCCTGCCGCATCGAGTGCCTCAACCCCCCCCCCCCCCCCCCCCCGCGAGGGTATGTCTACCTCGCGCCACTGGGATTTTGAATGCTGGAGCTGGCGTGGAGACTACGTCAATTGTCGCGCACCCTGCGCGAGGCTAGAAGCAGACGTCTTGTCCATCCCATAACCCTATTTTAGAGAATTACGCTTAGTTATTTTCGTCTCACATTGCGTTGTGGATGTGCTAAGTACTTTTTCACATTTCGGCCCGACACGCGTCAATTTATTTTGATACTTATGTTAAGATTGTACTCATATTTTGTACACACCCCTCGCGGGGGGGTGAGGTAGCCGATCTGGCTTGGGGGGGGGGGGCTGGTGGTGCGGTAGAGGTGGAGGGGAGAGTCCACAGCGAGCGCCTATATATCACATAAATACACATCTACATATATATATTATGTCGCAGTAGGCCCCGCGGTGCAACGGCTGCGCTATCGCCGCTCCTTCGCGTGCAGTCGCGGTAACCGACGACACGAACCGCAACACTTGTCGCGAAAGCCGCAACCTAATAGTGTGTGTGTGTGTGTGTGTGTGTGTGTGTGTGTGTGCATCTATGCGCGTCCGATAATTTTTTTATCGAAAAAAAAAAGAAGAGGTAGGCCCTGTTTTTGTTCCCTGGCCTCGGCTTCTCCACCGCCACCACCGCCACCGCACGTGCTCTTGAGAATCGTCACCAAATACGCGTATACTAATCGATACACCTATGCTATCTGATGAAAATAAAGCTTGTCAATTTGAAGGCTGAGGGCTGCGGGACGGTGGCGTCCCCTTCTTTCCCTCTGTTGTCATATCGAACCATACGCGGTATGCCGCGGGGGGCGCACGGGTCGAACCAAAGTCGTCTCCGCACCGTTTTATTTTTCATAAAAAATAATAGAGAAACTATGTCAATAAAACTTTGAAAATGTCGGACGGCTCTGCAACGCGGATGAAAAATAAATAGGCGACAAGGCGGCAGGACGGGGCGTGCATGTATGCAGGTGACGTGCGAGATTGTGTTGTACTCCGCTGCGATTATGAAAAATTCAGCGCACGACACGCGCGCGCAGAGGCGGCGCTGTGATGCTGCGGCCGTCCAAACGCGCCGCGGGATTTCGCATACCGCCGCCCCGCGATGATTTACCCTTCATCAATGAGTGAACGCGAATATGAATAGGTCGCGGAGACGCCGCGGCGCACTATAAATACGTAAGTGAATGTGAACGCGCGTGCACCGCAGCGCCGGGGCACGTGGCCGTGCCGGGCCCCCCGCAGACAGGTGTCGCCGGTCCCCGCGGGCCCGTGGATTATTGAGAGCGACAGAGAGGGGCGAGCGGGCAGAGAGAGACAGAGACAAGGGCCGCGCGATGCACACGCAGGGCACAGATAGCCACGTAGGTGGCGGCGGCCTCAGTGGGCCTTCAGTGCCTGGCGGGGCGGGGCAGGCGGGGCCCAGCGGGGGACAGGGAACCCAGGGCACCCAGGGCAGCCGGCCCGGCCGAGCGCCGGAAACCGGAACCCATCAATGTCCGAGTACGAAATCGATGTCCTCCCATCAATATTCACGCGGATGGAGGAGGGCCACCTCCGTCGGGGAGTCGCACGCCAGCGCCGCCGGGGGCCGCCGGGGGCCGCCTGGTTAGCCGTCACGCGTGCGTGAGCGACCACCGGCTGCCCCCATTTTCATAATACGCGCGCTTTCCACCGCAAGAAAAATTTAAATCGTACTCGAAAAAAAAAATATAAAAAAATAATCAGAAACATATTTTGCCGGGGAGGTATGTATTGAAAAATTTGGACAATGAGACAACCTCCACAGGGATGTACTGTCGAAGACACTAAAAAAAAAATATTTAGAAATACCACAAAGGTACGTTGTTCCCCGCAGCTTTCACAGCCGATTTTCCCGGCACAGTGCGCACACCCATTACGTACGGACCCCTGAGGCCTCTCCTCGAGGAATAGGAAGAGAGTGCGAAAAAAAAAAAAAAATTGCAACAGAAAAATTAAATCGCGCGCACGTCAGTTTTAGATACTAGAAAACGCCACGCTGCTAATCTTGTTTCGCTGTCAGCACGGCGGCGTGGCTTCCTCTCTGTGTCATACCACCACCACCGCCACCGCCGCCGCTGCCGCCGCCGCTGCCGCCGCCGCCCGCCGCCGCTGCAGCAGCGCCTGCTGTTTGTACGGCGATCGCAGACACGTTATCGATTACCGAACGCAAAGCAGAGCATTGCATAAGGCGGGTGCACCGCCAGAGGCAGAGGCTCACCGCCGCCGCCTCCGTTAGCGTAAGCTCTCATCTGCATGGCTCGGCTCGGCTCGGCTGCTCCGCTCGGCTCGCGGCCGGTCATGTCACCGCGGTCCGATACCGCGGATCCACCCGTGCTCTGTCATCGCCGCACACAGTCTATAGCGTATTCCGGAGCACAGCCGAAACGGAAGTAGGAAGTTACGAAGATGAGAATCACGAAAGCGGCATGGCAGCATGAGGGGAACCGCAGCAGAGAGTATATCTCCGACCGCGTCAGAAGTTTGGAGGCTTAGCTCTCGCCGTGCTAAGCGATATGTGCCGACGATTTGGTAGGGTAACTTCTTAGACGCGCGGATTGACGGCAGCTGTTTCACGGTACAGAAACGCGATAGAAATGCGATAGAGCCGTGCCAAACTGCGGCGGTGCGCTGTGCCCGGCCCCGGCGCGGCTAAAACTGGAACCGCGCCGACATCCGCGAAATAAAGTCCGCATCTGTGAGGTGTGACGTCACATGACGTGCGCGCTGCCCACTGCCCGCTGCATTGTCCGATGCACTGTGAGTGAGAGAGAGAGAGAGAGAGGGCGGGATGGGTGTAGAGATACTATACACACCGTGATGACTACGTGATAAGGGCATCACTGCTTCGACGTCGTTTACCGCCCCCCTCCCGACACTACGATGCACCCGGCCTGCGTGTTGACATTGAGCTCCCCCCCCCCCGGCGTGGCTGTGCCCCCCTCCCTCCCTCCCTCCCCCTCCACTCTCGGCCACCGGTCCACCGGTAGCTGCGGGGGAGGGGGGGGGGGGGTCTTCTTCACCGACGACGGCGCCTTTCCCCCGGAGTTACTTCCTTCCGGCACTGCCCCCCCCCCCCCCCCTTTTCTCCCATCCCAAGAGGTCCGCGCGGCCGCCGTGGCGCGGCGCGGGACCCCGTCAGCCGGAAACCCGCCATTACGGTGTAGTAGTCGAGTATTCCGTGCTCCGGTTTGGGCCCGGACCTCCACAGGTGGAGCACGGCCTCTGCGCTGTCCCAGCTGTCCCAGCCGGCCCGGCCCGACCTCTGCACGCCCACACGCCGGGGAAGCCCCCTGACCAATTTCTCATACCGGGCGGCCGCCGCCGCGCGCCGCCGGTGACGTGGGGGCAATTGATCCGGCCCGGGCGCGCGCGGCGGGATTTAAATGAGTCACCCTCCAACGGGGACGTGACACGGACCAGACCAGCCTCCCCGGGCCCCGAACTGGGTCATAGCGCGGACGGCAGGGCACGGCGGCGACCTTGTGTCGCGGTGCTGGGCTGTTAGGGGCCCCGCCGTCCAAATGGCCGTCCGCAGATACGGCTCAGCAGGATCCGCTCGGGTTCGAATACTGGCGGAGGCGGGGAGGGATTTGCAGGCGTGGATATAAACCCGCACACCCTTCTGCGTGTAATCCACCGCATGTAAACAAACCGCCGCCGGGCAGCGGGCCGGCACCTCCGGACTGCGGACACCTCGCCGGCGTCGCCACAGTGCGGACATGCGGACATTCTGTCTGCGCCCCCGTTTTGTGATGCATATCCGATCAGAGGCGAGCGTAAGGCGGGGCGCGTCCCTCAGCCGCCTCCGGTGCCTCCGGTGCCTCCGGTGCTTCCAGTGCCTCCGGCCTCCTCCGGGCTCCCTCCGGCGCCCTCCAGTGCCTCCGGTGACTCCGGCCTCCTCCGGTGCCTCCGGCCTCCTCCGGTGCCTCCGGTGCCTCCGGCCTCCTCCGGGCTCCCTCCGGCTCCCTCCGGCACAGAGCCGCGCGCTGCACAACCCTTGCCAACACAACACAAGCCTCCGCCGAAACACCACACACGGCGGCAAAAAAAAAAATACTACTAAATAGACAGAGCGAAAAAAAAAAGATGCCGACTGTTATCCTGCGGACAGAGAAACAATGGAGCAGCACGAGCCGCTAATAAAGGACACCCCGTCCGGAGGGTCTGATGAGGGGCGCGGTAGCAAATGAGGTGAGGTGCGAGCGGCGTGCGCCACGCGCCACGCGCCATGCGCCACGCGCCACGCGCCATGCGCCACGCGCCACGCGCCACGCGCCACGCGCCATGCGCCACGCGCTGCTCGCGGCCGCGAAACCAAGAGTGCCGCTGCAGTCGGCTCGGCACGGCACTGATAGCAGCAGGAAACGGAAAGTGCTGCAGCGGCGTGAAGCGCCTTATCACAGTCGAAAAGTTCCCCGCGGGATAAATATGAGGAGCGGCGATTTGACGTGTGACAGCGAGAGAATGACGGCCTGGAGATAAAGTTGGGCCGGGCTGGGCCCCGCAGAAGAACAGGCCCTGGGCCCAGGGAGTTGGGGGCGCCGGTAGTAAGGGGGTCCCCTGGTCTCGGGTTTGTGTTGCGGGCTTGCCTACCTCCCAGGGCATGTGTCATATTTTGATGACGTCAGCATGTCGCGTGCCGGGTGTCGGATTTCGCGGGCGAGGCAATGACCTCTCAGTGTACTGCCGTTAGCAGTTTTCTGAACTATGCATCTATCTCTGTCGCTCTCGTTAGCGAAATGTGTGTTCTCTCTCGCACTTATAGGTAGTACAGTGCACATCTGCGTTACGCGCCCAGATTTTTTCGCAGTGTACTACAGCTCTAGGATACTAAAATTGTTGTCAAATAATCTCTCCCGATAGAAACCGTGGAAGAGACGAATTGGGGTGGTCACATTCAGGTTGACCACCAACTTCCCCATTTTCTGTCAGGAAAGGAGGTGAGGCCCCAGTTTTGGTATCCCGGCGCCAAACCGAATCTAACCACTCGGGTCTCGAATCTTACATGTTAGTCCAAGTTATGGAAACGGCCTCTTCAGGACCCTATGGTCTGGACTCCCCTTAGAGAGGGCCGCTCAGTGGAGGGATCACTAATGGCGGCTTATGGCGGCCTGTTGTCCCCTTTAGGGCAATCACGCGGCACTACGACTATCACGCAGAAGCAAAAAAAGAACGAGTATTTGCGCTCGCCCTGTTAGTTCAGACCCCGATTCATCTCGAAAACTGCGATTCTGTTTTGGGGGCCACTCTCTTTTAGTTTTCAAAAGTGCAAGCGCAGCAGTAGTCGACGGAGGCTGTCCGGACCGCCCGCCCCCGCCCCGCGCCCGCGCCGCAGAGACACCGCGCCCCGCCCCGCCCCGCCGCGCCCCGCCCCGCCCCGCCCCGCCCCGCCCGCGCCGCGCCCCGCGTCCGCACCGAAACGCGCCGAAACGCCCGCCAGCCAAAAGACGCATAGCTCGACACTGTAGTACACTGCGAAAAAATCTGGGCGCTTATCGCTGATGTGCACTGCACTACTTAGACCACACCACGCATAACACAATAAGTGCGAGAGAGAACACACATTTCGCTAACGAGAGCGACAGAGATAGATGCATAGTTCAGAAAACTGCTGACGGCAGTACACTGCGAAAACACCGCCACAGTTGCAGAGGTCATTGCCTCCGCCCGCGAAATCCGACACCCGGCACGCGACATGCTGACGTCATCGAAATATGACACATGCCCCTGGGAGGTAGGCAAGCTCGCAACACAAACCCTGAGACAGGCCCTTCCTACTGCCGGCGCCTGTAAGGCTGCTCGGTGCAGGGGGTGGCCACGGACCCAGCGCTGCCCCCGCAGGCCGCAGGGGCGGCGGGGGGTGGCGTCGACTTACAGGTGGGGGCGGCCGCGGCGCCACCCCGCCCCCGGCCACGCCCCCGCGCCGCCCCCAGCCGGCTCAAGACCCCCCGGCCGGTGTACGACCCACCCCAACACACACTACCAAACGTTGTCGCGGTGTACTTACAGTATCGCTTCATCAGCGACTTCTTGTACGCCGTCTTGCAGTTCTTCCTCGGGTGGCCATGGTTGCCGTCCGAGTCCTCAGAGTCCGTAAAGGGGTCCCGTGGCCCCGGGGACAGGGAGGGCGGCGGGGAGGGCGCCGAGAAGGCCGAGGACCGGTCGCTGTGCCTGTCACTGAGGGAGCCCTTCCGCTCCCTCGACCGGTCCCGCTCCCTCCTCTCCCGCGGGGTCCTGGCCACACTTAGGTCCAGGGGGTACTCCATCATGTCGACGGCCGCCATGGCGTCAGGCTCGCTTACGGTCACTTGTTCACTCGCCGAGGCTGCGGGCTGCGGGCCGTGGAGCCCACGGCCGAGGGCACACGCCGTGGGCAGACATCACCGCACAACACTGATGCACAATCACACACACAGGCACACACTGTAATCCAGAGGGGGTGGGTATCCGGGCGCTCGGTACTGCAGAGACACTGTCACTTGAACGCGCACGCACACACACACACACAGACACACACACAATCTCGACTCGCGCTCGGTGGTCCGACTCGCGATCGCTCGGCTCGTCTCACGCGGAGCTGCTCGCGTAGACCTACTCGGGCGGGACCGGCGTGGAGGGTGCTTGCGTACGGGGCCGCGGACAGAGCGCGACTGAGGAGAGGGAGAAGCAGGGAGAGGAGCCGGGCGGAGCCGGGCGGAGCCGGGCGAGCGCCGAGCCGGCTGCCGGCCAGGGGGGGGGGGGAGGGAGGAGGGGGCTTCGCTTCGCCTGGCCGCCGAGCCGCGGCGCGGAGCAAAGCGGTGCGAGTAGCGCGAGCCGAGCCGAGCCGGGCGCCGGGGGGCCGAAGGGCTGGGCTGTGCTGCGGGCTGGGCTGCGGCGGTGTGCCGCCTGAGGGTGCTGCTGGCGGAGCTCCGCTAGGCCGTGGCGCTGGCCGTGTTCGTCCTGCGAGGGCTGGGCCGACTCTGCGCGCCCTGACCGGCCTACTGACTCACATACAGGCCTAGGCCCCACCGCGCCGGCCGCCCCCGGCCCGCCCCCGGCCCGCCCCCCGGCCCGCCCCCCGGCGGAGCCACCCCCGGCGGCCCCAACCTACCCCACCCGGCGCACTCGCCGCCCCCACCGCCGCACGCCCCCGCACCGCCCCCGCACCGCCCCTGCCACCCCCAGAGTACTACGCATGTTGCGGGGTTCCAAGGGCGTGGCTGCTAGCGCCAGGGGGGAGCTGAATTTGTTCACCCAGCGATAATAACAGCCAATCAGGAGACTCGGATCAGTCATGTGACGTTCGACAAACGCAGCGCTTTCTGCCGTAGATATTGCATGACGCTCTTCACTGGGTTTGGGAACGGATGCCGAGTGGTCTTAATACAATTAAGCGCTTTAGCATTGCACTTGTCTGGAGAGCCCGTTACGTGTTTCCTGCACGAGCCCTGGACCACTCCTCCCACTTCCCTCCTCCTCCCCCTCCTCCCCCTCCCCCTCCCGCGCGCTGCGGCGTTCCCTGTCGCGCCCTCTCCCACCAATTTCCCTTTCCCTTTCACCCTATCTCCGTCTCCGTCGCACTGCCGCCGGTATTGATCGCAAGGCCAAGGCATGGCCAAGGCCGGTCGAGTGCTGGGGTCACATGGTCACATCCTAACGGGTGCTTGACCGCCCTTCAAACGCCCTCTGTCGCGCGCCGCTAGGCAGCCCAGCCCGGGCCGGGCCGGGCCGAGGCGCAAACCCTCTGCGTGGCGTGGCGGTGTGAGGCACAGTGCCGACAGCCGGCACCAGGCCTCCCGACCTCACACAACGAACCGTGTTCGGGTAGCGCCCCGCCCCGCCCCGCCCCGCCCCGCCTACTCGGCACGACGTCGGGTTGTTATTACACCTCGTGACGTCACAAAAGCCAAATTTGCAGCTCGCTCGTCCATGAGGTACTCACCGTATTCTCTGCGATCATCCTCGGCTCACAGCGCGCCCAGCGCCGGTCTTTGGAAGGTGAGCGCGGAAACTCGTATTAACCACAGCTACTAATTAATTACGGTTACTAATTGAAAATCAGCACTCGTCCGCCAAAAGAAATGTGTCCGAATTTTCCTCAGAGAGCCCACGCACCGACGCCCGACGCCCGTCAGGGTAGGCCATCCTGCACGACACGCATGTAACTCAGCAGCCGGCGTTGCCTACCCAGCAGGCGCCGTTCTCAGCCAAGACTAGCCAAAAATAAGTTTGCCTCAAAAATAAGTTTGCCTCAAAAATAAGTTTGCCTCAAAAATAAGTTTGCCTCAAAAATAAGTTTGCCTCAAAAATAAGTTTGCCTCAAAAATAAGTTTGCCTCAAAAATAAGTTTGCCTCAAAAATAAGTTTGCCTCAAAAATAAGTTTGCCTCAAAAATAAGTTTGCCTTTGCGATGACGTTTTCTTGGCCGTATAGTATATGGTCCCTTTGGGACGCGTGGAAAAGTGGGGAGAGGGAGAATTTTGAGATATTCGATTTCGAGGTACGGTTGGGCTCCTGGTGTGTGTGTGTGTGTGTGTGTGTGTGTGTGTGTGTGTGTGTGTGTGTGTGTGTGCTCCCTTCTGCCCCTAAGTGTCGCTGTCACTTCTCCTCAGCTTTTCCACATCCACTTCCACTGCGCCGCCGGGTCGGGCGGGTGCCTGGAGACCACGTATCATCCGTCTCGCTCCCTCGCTCGCACCTGCGTGCCGTGCGTGGTATGAGGCGTTCTCTCGCTCGCACCCGATAGGCCCCTCCACAAACTAATCGTAGGACATAAGACTGTCCTTGTCACTCCCGGCTGTCATCCGCTTCATTCCAGGACCTCATCCTGACACGTTCTGCTGTGATAAGGAACAACACTTGTGATCGGCTCGTGTCATATCACAGCTGTGATCATTGCTCATTACAGCTCACGACGAAATTCACCACAATTAATTAAAAGCCAAATCAGATTAGTGATAAATGCCAACCCTACAGCTGCAAAATAGAACCTTCAAATCAAGTGTGAACAAAGACTAGATCGAGCCAGACAAATCTAGATCATCTAAATCGTGTGATTCTAAACCAACTGCTGTGTGAGAGTGAAAGGCAAAAGTCTAACAATCAGAAAATCTCTGAAAAAACACAAACATGAAACGTACGTGGACAACGAGAAAAAATCTTCCCATGTGTCGAGAAATGCTTCCTCTATGGACACTGCCTTCGAGGGAGTATAGCAACAGCCGCTCACACGCACGCACACACACGCACACACACACGCACATTCTTCCAGCAACGTCCACTATCACCACCACGCATACGCAGATAGAAGACCGGCCATAAAAAAAATAAAAAATTAAAGAGACGGAAAGAAAAACGCGCGCTGCCGCGGCGATGTCCAGTGAGAGGAAGAACGCGATGAACGGAGTGAGGAAACGAGAGAGAGAGAGAGAGAGAGAGAGAGAGAGAGAGAGAGAGAGAGAGAGAGAGAGAGAGAGAGAGAGAGAGAGAGAGAGAGAGAGAGAGAGAGAGAGAGAGAGAGAGAGAGAGAGAGTAATTTATGCAAAAACGCCTTTACTTACTTCCCCCGCTTTGTCCACCGGTCAACACGCATCTTATAACGCACAATGCCTTGAGCTGACCACCGTCCAGTCTGCGGGAGTGAGAGAGACGAAGCGAGAGGGGGAGGAAGGCAGAGGGAGGAAGGGGAAGAAACATCCCTTCTTACGCACACCGTACGAAATTTGACTGAACCGGTCCTCATCACGCATTGAAATCAAGCCTCTCTCCCCCCCTCTCTCTCTCTCTCTCTCTCTCTCTCTCTCTCTCTCTCTCTCTCTCTCTCTCTCTCTCTCTCTCTCTCTCTCTCCTCTCTCTCTCTCACACGCACATGTGTGTACGGCCATTATTTTTCCGCGGTGGTGTATTTATTCCTTTCCCCAATAAAACCGGCTGAAAGATTCTCTCTAGGCGCGGTAATCGCTGTCTATCGCATAATGACTGGAGGGAAGGGAAGCGCTGGAAGCAAGCTGCTTCCAGCGAGCACAGCAGAGCGACGGAGCGTCTGCGAGGAAATCGTAAAAATATACACGAAACGGGCAAACGCCGGTTTTCGTATTAAAATACGTGCACCGGCCATGGGAAGCTGATTTGAATAAAAGTCTTATTCAGACCATACACGATGAAGCAGTGCAGTGCGGCAGTCAAAGAGATGATTGTTCTTGATTGCAGGACTCACCGGCCGATGAGCCAAGAGTGAGCGAGTGTCCAGCAGCCGACAGTAGTTTACCTGAAACGACGAACCAAAGATTAGCTTTTCGAAGGAAAACATGATAAAATTAGCTTTTCCTAGCTCAAACAACTCAAGAAAAAAAACCTGCTTGATCGAGCAGTTTGCGATGAACCGTTCCGTTTACGTTTTGGCGCTTCCCAAAAAACTGTCACTTTTGTCGGAAGCAGTCTTATTTATTAATTTGGTGCCATCGGCATCCGTATCTTGAAAGCGTGCCAGACAAAATAAAAAAAAGCAAAAAAGCAAAACAAAAAGGAAGAAAAAATGGAAGGCAGACGGCATCTGAAGTGATAGAGAATCTAGCTGAATTAGCTATGCAAAGATCGAGAAATACTGATTCGACCGCCTACACGAATGCCGCCCCCCCCCCCCCCCAGAAAAAAAGTTGAACAAAATAATAATAGTATAATAAAAATAAAATGATGATTCGACTGACATTTACATTTTCATGAGTGGTTTTGCAACAAAAACATTGTGTGGCTCTGTAACCAAAAATGACACGAAAAGCTTGTGCATGTTCAATGTTGTGCGTGCAACATGCAACAGTGCACAATATTGCACAAAAGTATTTTGCGTTCAAAATTGATAATAATTATCTGATTGAAGACAAGCAAGGCGCACAGGGGAGCGAAATGATGAAAAATTGTTTACTGCGCGTGTACCACCTGTTTGAAAATTAAAACACAAACCGTGGCTGTTGCAGCAGAAACAGAGCGAGTAGTAGGTCTTGTGCCCGGCTGCACTCGCTGCCCACTCCCGCCCCGCCCCGCCCCGCCCCGCCCCGCCCCGCCCCACCACGCCCCATCCTATCAGATTAGATTAGGGAAATAAGCCAAGGTCCTGGCGGCGGCGGCGTTCTGCAGCAACTTCCCCGTGAGAGGCGGGACGCGTTGGTATGCGCTGTCACGGGTTCGAATCCCGCACACTTGCCGTTTTTCGAACCGCCAGAAGTATATTATTCGAAACATCAAACGCCCGTTGTCTCACAGCGACAGACTCCCTTCCGGAAACACACTCATTGGCGTCCTTGCAAAATTCGCAAAACGAGCCGGTACACAGGCCTGGATGGCCGCCTTGAGGACTACCCCAACATCGGCAGCGCTGACATATCTATCGTGTGGTGGAAGAGTGGCCATGGCGACCGTGAAAAGTGAAGACGGCGCAAACCTCGTCGGAGCAGGGCGTACAGAGCAAATACTTTATGTACATATATGTTCAAACATCATTTACGTATGTGTAATTCTGTACGTGAGTCATGAACACATTTGTAGTGACATTTAGTGTGTACAGTGAACACATGTGTGTAAGATGCACCGAAGTTGGTATCTCTGCATATCGCTCATTGCTCAGAGATGCTACGGACTTCTCTCGAGATACGCGCCTCTTGGCCGACTCTGTCAAGGAAAGTTGCGGCCTCTTTCTACGGAAGCCTGGCTGCAGCTGCATCTCCGCCGCGCCACACTGCGCAATAACATTTCCTCCACACGCTCGGCCGTGCGTGTGCGTGTGTGTGTGTGTGTGTGTGTGTGTGCGTGCGTGTGTGTGAAAGCAAGAGCAGTTGTACAAAATAGGTGCAAGAGTGCATATAGTATATGTGACCGATTTTGAAGGAATGCCGAATCATGTGGAAGATCAACACTCGTATTTTGCCTGTTGAAATGATTTCCGCACAACCTCTGTTTTGACCCCGTTATCAGATGCTGATCAGATCCTCCAGTTCCTCCAGACTTCGCCGAACCCCTTTGGACCACACCACCTCCTATGGAATAGAACCAAACTTTGTGTTGTCTTTGACAATAAAGCGGGAAGTGTATATTCCAGTAATAGCGGCGGCACTGATGCTATTGCCACCCGATCGGGCCAAGTTCGGCGGGGAGGCGGTCTGCTTCAAAACACGACAATCATCGCTTCTGAAGGTGAGAAAGGACGCAGGAAAAGGGGGGGGCGGTGCGGGGGCGGGGGAGGGGGAGGAGGAGAAGCTGCTGGTAACTTTGTCGGACCGATCCAGAGCCACGCAGCATCAAAGCGACATTGAAATGGAAGAGGAAGAAAAGGGATGGAGCACGAACGTGATGGAGAGAGATAAGGAGGAAGAGAGAGAGAGAGGTGGAGAGAGATGAGGAGGAGAGAGAGAGAGAGCGAGGTGGAGAGAGAGAGAGAGAGAAGAGAGAGAGAGAGAGGAGGTGGAGAGAGAGAGAGAGAGAGAGAGAGAGAGAGAGAGAGAGAGAGAGAGAGAGAGAGAGAGAGAGAGAGAGAGAGAGAGAGAGAGAGAGAGAGAGAGAGAGAGAGAGAGAGAGAGAGAGAGAGAGAAGGGCGCAACAGCCCGGGCGGGCAAGGCCGACCAAGGTCAATGTGGGGGGCGGTTCGCTAGGCCCGGGTCGGGGTAGGGTAGGCCTGGTGCTGCCAGTGGGGGTGTACTGCTGCGTACTCTGGGTGGTGGGGGTGGGGAGCGAGAGAGAGAGAGAGCGCGCTGGGGGCGAGAGAGATAGAGAGAGAGAGAGAGAGAGAGAGAGAGAGAGAGAGAGAGAGAGAGAGAGAGAGAGAGAGAGAGAGAGAGAGAGAGAGAGAGAGAGAGAGAGAGAGTTTCGACGCTCCCTCCTCAAATCGAAGGTGACGGCAGGGTTTTTCTGGGTGGTTGGCTGCTTGGCCATTTGTGGGCCGACCGCCAGCAAGTCCTACACCGACTCCGAACGCACCAAACGACGGGCCAACAGCGATGAAATCGATGGAATCCAATGAGAAATTCAGGAGCGCGACGCGCGCGCGAGC
Organism: Odontothrips loti; assembly: GCA_038380765.1. Taxonomy (NCBI): domain Eukaryota; kingdom Metazoa; phylum Arthropoda; class Insecta; order Thysanoptera; family Thripidae; genus Odontothrips; species Odontothrips loti. The sequence goes on from CM076258.1 coordinate 10,724,531, forward strand.
GTGATTCCAGGCCCGAAACTTTTTCATCAACATCCCATCTGCCACCCACGACTCGTAATCCTGTACACAAACTCCGGAGCGGGGGCGGAGGGGCGGGCCGCGGGGGCGGCGGGGGCGGCGGGGTGGTCTCCTCCTGCCGGTTGATGTCATTTTGCAAATAAGGAGACAGGCCTCAATGTCAAGACCCACCCCAACCCACGCCGCGCTCCGCCTGCTCTTCCTCCCCAGCGGCACTCCCCTTCCAGCGCTCTCTCTCTCTCTCTCTCTCTCTCTCTCTCTCTCTCTCTCTCTCTCTCTCTCTCTCTCTCTCTGCCCGCATCCATCCCTCTCTCCGTCCCACTCGACCCTGACCTTGGCCAGTTCTCCGACCCCACGCAGCAGCACAGCACCGAGCGTTCGCCAATCGATACGCCGCTCCACTGCCTCGCCATTTATTTAAAAGCACCCGATGTCCACCCGCCTATCCCCCCCCCCCTTTGTCCGCCCCCTTTGCCCCCCCCCCCCCCTCTCCGACGAATGACCCGCACACTACTTTGGGGCCTACCGCAAATCGGCTTTGGCAGACCGTGGCGCCCCCTTCCAAAAACAACGGAATCGCCAAATACTACTGGCGCTCGCAGTGTTAAAGCGCGCGTTGTGACAACGCCGGCAGGCGGCCCCCGCAGCCCCCGCAGCCCCCGCAGCCCCCGCAGCCCCCGCAGCCCCCGCAGCCCCCGCAGCCCCCACGGCAGCCCCCGAGGCCCTGGCATATCGGCCCATATCGGCCCACATTCCTCATACTTTCACTCCTCACGCTGTTGTTTCTGCCGCAGAGGTCGCGGTCCTAACACAACGAGGCGCCAGTGCTGCCACCGCTGCTGCTGCTGCCGCTGCTGCTGCCACCGCTGCTGCCGCTGCTGCCGCTGCCGCCGCTGCTGCTACTGCTGCCCCGCCCCGCCCCGCCCCGTTCGATCTGCACAATGAAGTGCGGCGCGTAAAACCGAGACGCAGGCCGGGAAAGTGACCCCATAAATTATATAACGCCCCCCATAAACGGCGCACAACAACGTCCGCACAGGTTCACCAACCCCTCGCCGCGAGATGTCTCTGTTCTGCAAACAGTCGACCACCCCCATACCAACCCCAGAGTGCTTCACCCGTTAACGACGTTATGAAAAATTTCGGCCAGACCACCGCCGCCACCGCCGCCACCGCCGCACCACGACGCTATGCTGCTGCTTGGAATGTTTATATCCAGTATTTATGGGGGGCGGTAAATTTGGGCAGACGCGACCAGCCGCATAGACGCGCCCTCTACCTGCATCAGCGGAATTCTGCTGCTTGGCCGGAATTTTCCGCCACGTGATTGGCACACGGAGGAAAAATAAAAGATTAGTGGTCGAAACTAATTTCCTGTTGATTTCTAGACAAGCAATAGTTTTTGGTTTTGAGGACTAATACAGCATCGCTTTGGGATCCATGCCTTATCCGAACCAATAAAACGTCAATTTTACAAAAATGTAGTTTTGCTGCGACAACGCACCTATTTGTTGGTGCGACTAAAAATTCGTTCACCAAACACGATTTGTAGTTCTCAGGACCAAATTTACCGATTGTCTGGAAATCAACTGAAACATTAGTTTTGGACACTAATCTTTTTTCTCCGTGCGCAGCGGGTAAATTCGATGCGTGGCTGCACGCATTCTTACCCGTCCGGCTCCCGGGACCTCACCAGGACAGGACAGGGAGGACCGGGTTAGAGACCGGGTCGTTGGGCTGCGTCACAAACACGGCCAGGAGAAGAGCTAGGGGAGGGGTTGGGGGAGGGGCTGCGGCCACCCCATTGGCCGCGGCAGGAGGGTAGGAGCGCAGATGCTCACCTATAGGTACGCATTCTTCGCTGACCCGCCCCGCCCCTCGCAGCGGTGTAGGGTTGCCGCCCGCCCCACGGGATGACCTGCCCGGCCGGGCCTGCTGGGCCCAGGCTGCCCGGGCTGCCCACAGACACAATCTCACTAAACCGACCCTTTCTCCAGGCTGACCACCCCAGCCGCCCGGGTCAAGTACCGCTCGCCTTGACCGGCCTTGACCCAAGTAGTGTTGTCGCAGGAACGGGCAAAGAGTAGTCCGAACGGGGTGAAGATGCCACCGTCACTGAAACAATCATGATCATTTTTGAGCTATCATGATTTTAATGAAACCTTGTTTTCAGTCTACTCCTTGCCTACTTTTCTAGCGACACTGTCTGAAATGTAAAATTCTTTTCCCTTTTTTTTCCCCCCTCGCCAGAGCGCGCCACACGCAGTGCCCGTCCCTAGCGGACAACACACGTCGGCACCAGGTTGGCACCACTGCGACACAGCCGCTGGCAACACTGGCACACTGTCCTCCTCCTCCTCCTCCTCCGGCCTTTATGGAAGCGGGAAAAAGTGCAAGCGGCGTGCACCGCGGACCAGTTTTCTAGTTTTCTAAGTGCATCGCGAGGAGGACGAGTCTAGGATGCACTTTCTATCGGCATTCCCCGCGCGCACACGGCCGCCCCCCTCCTCCCCACTAGAGGCAACTAGACACGGGAGGAAGAGGAGGAGGAGGAGAGGAGAACAAAGAGGATGAAGGCGAGAGCAGAGGAAAGAATCCGACATGACTCCCGCCCTGCCTGTACACTTTATTGGCAATTATAACACTTTCCGAGACGCCGGCTCTCTTTTCTTCTGCCACATAGCCCGCCAGGCGTGCGCTCACACACACACACACACTCTCACACACACACACACACACCGCCGGAACAACACAGGCTCCCCCTCCTCTCTCTCTTCCTCCTTCCTCTCACACTCGCTTCCCTCTATCTCTCTCGCTCTCCCGTCCATTCGTTGCACGGAAGAGCCGTGCTGCAGCTGCAGCGGTGGCGGTGGCAATAGAAGCGCGTCTAGTGGCCGTGGCCTAGAGAGACGCCGAGGGAAAGAGAGAGGTGTCCTTGGCAGCGCCGAGTCTTCAAGGACGCAACAAACAAGACTGCAGGCCGCTCTTGCCACCACCACCACCGCCGCCGCTGCTGCTGCGTTGGCTGTGGCGCGGCGTGGCCAGAGTACCATCGAGCAACTGGCAAAACTGCTGCCAACGTCGTGGTTGCATCACCGCCTCAATACCCGACTTCTGCCTCCCGACGGTGTCGATGGCCTATCACCATCATTACCATCACCATCACCACCTCTACCTTGATCATTATCACCATTCGGCGGACTGGTTTTTCGTTTTATTTCGGCACTGTTGGCAACATAACGGTTGTGCAGCACTGCAGCAGGCATTGGGCGTGTCGTGTCACAGCACCAGAGCCTGCACTGCTATACCGTATAACTACCAAACCTGAGTTTAAAAAAGGACAACAAAAAACAAAAACAAACGAAGAGCCATGAAAGAGAACGAGGATGTTATTCTGTGAACACACATCCTATAGCCTTGAACCGCAAACCATCTGGTCTGGCCCGGGGCCCAATACCGCCTCGATAAGGATATGCCGTGATGTTGTTGCTCCTGCTGCTTCCCGCTTTTAGGACGCTAAATCCTCTAATTTTCTCCCCCCCTGGGCGTCTGGCCGCTTTCCACGCACCGTTTTGAGATGGACCAGGTCCCCTCCCACTCTCCCGGCTGACATTTGTAAATGAAGGTAGTGCGGCAATGTCCAGGAGCAGAAGGAGCTATATCAGATGAGTAAGTCGGGGGCAGGAGCGTCTGATACGTGCGGACAAAATCTGGAATGTCAGCGGGTCAGGCAACTGGCACACACACACACACACACACACACACACACACACACACGCGCGCGCGCGCGAACACGACTAAGTCACGAGACGTTCGCACGGCCCGTTCGATGCACAAATATGGTGCGTACGTGCCACTGGCAGACGTCTCCGCCGTAAGCGAAACGATCTGGTTTCGAGTGTGCGTTGAGATGCAAGCAGCGGCAGTAGCAACTGCAGCAGCAGCAGTAGCAGCAGCAGCGTTAGGCCCCGATCTGAGGTACTAACTCCGCAAGATGCGCAACATGAGAGGTGAACCGCCGGCAGTATGAGAAATTCGGACACGTTGATGGGGAGGCGCGCGCGCGGCAAAGTTTGAATTGAATAAATTGTGTATTTCCAGCACGGCGCCGCGCCGCTGTGGGCATGAAGGGCTTTCCTGTGCCGCGGTGCGGTGCGCGCACATGTGCCCGTCGTTAGCGGGCTGTGCAGCTGGTGCACGCTGTGTGCCGTCGGTTGGCGTGGCGCGGCGTGGCGCGGCGTGGCGCGGCGTGGCGCGGCGTGGCGACAATACAGACGCACCAGTCATTCCCCAGCGGTGCAGTGACAGAACTGGAAAAAAGTTTCCTCCAGTTTTGCCATTACAAACGCGCTCTTTAAAAAAAAAAAAGGAAAAAATAGTATTGCAATCAATGTGCAATGCATGCATATCTCACTGCGACAAATCGAAGGGCAACAAAATGGTGTAGGGTCTCAAAAGCCATTTAGTATTTCTCATCAAGCCCCTGTGGCGGCGTGTCGAGGCACACATGTCATACAACCGGAATATCGGATTCTCTCCTTTTAGTAGACACCGAAACCGCCTGATGCCACTGCCCTGCTCCCGAAACAAAAAATAACAAGACATGCATGGAGAACGCTTTACCGCTCTAGGACAGGCTCGTTCTTTGGGGCTGTTCAGATACCACGTGGACACTTAGAGGGGAAGAGGGGTTCACAAAATGTCCACAACTGTCCAGGTGAATTCAAATGATGAATAGTTTTGATTTTTTGTTTTAAGTGATAAGCTCGTTACACTCATGCGCTATTTGTTTTTCAGATTGTTTTGTTTTTTTCGCGGTTTTCCTCTTTTCTCTATTAATTGGTAGAAAGCGTTTCATTTCAACAATTTTTTTTAAATTCAAAAGATTCAGACCCTGCAAATAAAAAATACCACCACAACAAAAAACGGCAAAAATGGGTGGGTCCTACGTCGTCCCAGACTTCCGTCCGGAACCGTTCCTGCTTAACTTCGGTGTTCGGATGGGAACCGGTGTACCAGGAGTTGACCGCCGCTAAGACAGCATCACTTTAAAAAAAATCAAAACTTTTCATCATTAGATTTCACCTATCCGCTCCTCACTTCCGACTTAGCCAGCCAGTAGATGTCATTTTCAAAACTAAATCAACAACTGATCGTCGCGTTAACGCAACACTTGCGTTAAGCGGTTTGCGAACTGAAAGGGGGACTTAACGGACAGGGCGAGTGCAATACTCGTTCTTTTTTGCCTCTACGTCGTAGCAGTAGTAGTAGTAAGCAAAGAAAGAGTAAAAACGAAAAAAAAAAAAAAAAAAAAATTGTGGAATTCCTACGACCACGATGATTGTCACGAGGGCGTAAACCACCGCGCCATGCCACCGGTGCGCCAGCAGCCGTGTCCTGATATATGTCTCAGTGGGAGACGGGGTGTGGGTCAGGGCAAGAGTGTAAACAAGCAGGGGGGAGGGGCGCGGCGGAGGCGCGCGACCGGGAAAAAAGGGTGCACCGTCTCTCTCTCTCTCTCTCTCTCTCTCTCTCTCTCTCTCTCTCTCTCTCTCTCTCTCTCTCTCTCTCTCTCTCTCTCTCTCTCTCTCTCTCTCTCTCTCTCTCTCTCTTTAATTTATCAAATTTAATCATATATATATCCTCGATCTCCGTCTATCCAGGAGTACGCGAGTTTACATTAATTTCATCAACTCGGCCATTTTTTTTAAAATATTGCGTCGTCCTTCTTGAAATCCAATACGCGCCTCTCTCTAATCTGTCCTCTTTGCTCGTGCCCTGATGCTGATGCTGCCAATAACAGGCCCCGCCTTGTATTCACAGTTCATTAGAACACTCGGCGTATGGTTCTCCTTCATGTGCAGCAGACACCGGAGTGGTGGTCTCGGCACGACATCTTTCACTGCTCTTCTTTTTCTCCTCGTTCCTCCCCCGCCCCCCCCCCCCCCCGCCCCGCCTTAAAAAGGGGGAAAAGTTGTTAGGCGGAGAGAATATAAGTCGTAATTTCGAGAAGCGGTTTGTACGCTTCTTACAAGGCGGTGCCGTCGGCGGCGGCGCGGTGCATGTGGACGACTGCCTATTCCGTATATATCAAAGGCAGTGTGACGGGCAGGTGGCTCCCGCGGAAGACCCAAAATAAAGCCTTGTTTAAAAAAAAAAAACACGTTAATGCAGACCAGAGGCTCAGTGACACTTGTGACACGTCGGTACGCAGGCGCCGGCGCCTCTATGACCATTTAGTGCGACGCGTGTTTTTTCCCCCCTTTTTTTTCTCAGACTAGTACGCCCAAAACACGTCCAGAAAGGAGGACGCCGACGGCAAGTGGTTTGAACTTCCCGCGGCGCTAAGTGTCGACTTCCGGCGGTCACACCCGCGGCCGCCGAGCCGAGACGGGGGTGTGTTCTTATACACGCTCTCGGCAGCGGAATATCCGTTTCGAATAAAGTCGAACTGGACCGCGTAGGACGGCGTGCGGCCACTATGCAGTGGCTGCAGTGGTCAGGCAGGTCCCCGCAGGACCCCCCGCAGGTCCACGATTGTAAATCAAGCCGTTTCCGCCGCCGATAGCACTTGCAGGCCACTTCGCTCGACTCTCGTTTGCGATTTCTAGCTTTCGGGCGCGGCGATGAAACGTGAACGTGAGCTTCAGCGTATGAAGAATTTCGGAACATTTCGGCGAACTTCTGAAGAACTTAGGCTTGTTTCGAGAGATTTCGATCACGAATAAAGACGGAATTTAATTTTTTGATTTTTGATGATGTTTCAATTCTAGGTGCGCATTATGGAGCTCTTTTATGACCCTCTCCGTGATCAGGCGGCAAGTTAGATCGCCTGGCGTGCTCTCACTCACTCACTCACTCACTCACTCACTCACTCACTCTCTCACACACACACACACACACACACACACACACACTCACACACACAGACGCTGGGCGGCAGCCGCACCGCTACGCCGCACAGCAGCAGTGTGTCTGGGGCCCCAGCAGCAGGGTCACTACAGCCCCCCTCCCCCCCCCGGGGGGGGGGGGGGGCTGCCGGCGTACTCTCACTGACTGATGCACTTGCAGCGGACGGCTCCCCCCCCCCGCCTCCCCTTTCCTCGTCTCTCTTTACTCTCGCTGATGTTCTCCTTTCGCAACAACAACAACAACAACAACATCGGGTCACCGGAAGAAACGGAAAGCGGTAGGCGAGGCGGCGGAGGCAGAGGCGGCAGGCGGATAAAGGCGTGAGGCACTACGGGAACTGGGCGGAGCGGAGCGGGGGAAGAAATGAATCGTGAGAATGAATGAATGAATCACACCCACACGGTGACCATAGAGCGAGCAACGAAAGTGCAGTATGAGAAAAAGTCACATGTGCTGTGTCGGCCGGTATTCGAACCCGCGCGCGCTTGTCTCTGTAAAACTGGACGCTACGATCATTAACGTATTCGGTAGACAGGCTGCCATCTTTACTTCCTGGCTGCGTTGCACGCCGACCAATCACGGCTCTCCGATCGTGTCATGGGAACTACCATGTTCCACAGCCCCCATGGCGGCGACGCGGTCCTGGTCGCGTCTTCATGGCCATGCCGTCGTCTTCATGACCATCACCACCATCATCTTGATCGCCCCATTTTTCCGAAGACCCTCTCCGGCATCACGGCGGCACGGCGGCGGCTGCCGTGGCCATAAAAGTTTGCCAACAACACCAAACCTTGACTTATCGCGGCGTCTCTCGGCTAGTTTTAGGGGGGACTCGGTGCAAGTTCTACCAGGGGTACCAACTGTCGTCGCTACCACCGCTACCACGGCTGCTACCACCACCGCGGCCCCGCACGCGTCTCCCGGCTCCCACCATCCCCGCTTTGCCGGCTCCGCCAGTCCCTTCAAACCACTTTCGCCCGTTCTAGCGGCAGCACTAGAGGGGGGCGGTGGGGAGCGGTCAGCCCAGATCTGTCGACACACATGCACCGCCGCTACCGCCGCCACCGCTCTCACGCGGCCGGGGGCCGGACTACATCACTCCTTATTAAATCCATCACTGGTATCACCTGTTATACGGCCCGTGCCCCCGCGGGGCCCGCGACCCCCGGCGGGGCACAGGGGGCGGCAGCGGGGTCAGCTAATGCACTACTGAGAATTCGTAAAAAGAATAATAATCTCGAAAACTGAGACCAAAGTGAGACTCAGTTCAACGCAGGCATTCCGTAAACGGGGTCACATAACCTTCTTCGATATAAAATGCGGAAGGAATAATTTTGGGGTGGCACGATGAGGCCTTCTTAATTTCTCATCCGAATCGGTCGTGTGACCCCATTTCTAGAATCCTGGCGCCAAGCTGAGGCTAACTCGAGTCTCACTTCAAGTCTCTTATCGCTCATGACTTTTTCATACTCGGTGCAACCAACACGATATCGCCCTAAAGAAAGGCAGAGCGGGATGTCGAGGGATGTAGTATGAGCAGAGCCAAGACCTCATTATGATGCTGTGGTAACCACATCCGGCTTCTGCACGGCGCGGCGCGGTACGGCACGGCGCGGTACGGCACGGCACGGCACGGCACGGCACGGCACGGCACGGCACGGCACGGCACGGCACGGCACGGCACGGCACGGCACGGCACGGCACGGCACGGCACGGCACGGCACGGCACGGCGCGGTACGGCACGGCCCTCGGGGCAGGCAGCTGTTACTCAGCTCTGTCTCTGCGAAATGAGTTGGCAAACCAACAGACTCCCTACCAACTTTTTTTTTGGTTTGCTTCATCTATTTTTTTCCGTAGAGTAATTCACGCTACCGTCTCCCTGAGGACAAAATAAGATTACGGACTGTTCACAAACCACGTTACAATCTTCCAGATATTTCCCTTTTTTCTCCTTTTTCAAAAAAAAAATAAAAAATTATTAATGAATTCAGCCCTCGGGGGAGGTGTGGCACAGGGAGCAAACTGTCGTTGGCACGGGCCAGAGTCCGAGACTCCCGGCTCTGTGGGTTCGACTCCCACTGACGGATCCCGGCCCTCCTCCCTCCCAGGGCACCACTATTTACGATCATCTAATTTGTGAACTGCCATCGCGGCATTCATTTTTTCCAAACTAGCAGCGGACTTTGCCGGCCCCGCCTTGTGAGCAGGCAGGAGGCGGTTCTATCGCCACGCCCCGCTGCGGGGCTGCGGGGGCTGCGGGGGGCTGCGGGGGCTGCGGGGGGCTGCGGGGGGCTGCGGGGGGCTGCGGGGGCCCGCCAATCCTCCGGGCCGCGGTGGTCCTCCTTGACACAGCCCCCCTTGTTTTTGTCGCTGAAAACGGAATCCGGCAATGCGGCATCGCCTGCTGGCCGGGCCGGTTTGGGAGGGTAACGTCCGACCGGCGACCGGCAGCGTCCGCCCCTGCGGGAGCCAGGGTAGGCCGGCCCGCAAGGCACGGCGGTGACCGGGTTGCCTACCCCGCGATCCGCAGGCACTTGAGTAGGCCAGCCCCACGACTCGGCTGGCTGTCCACAGACAGACGGACAGACAGACTGACTGGCAGACAGACAGACGGACACTGGGCGTGCTCACGACCAGTCGTGCACAGTGTCCCCTCCTATTTATTTGCCTGCATTACCTCACTTAGACTGGCTCAGAACGGGACGTTCTCCGCTGCAGCGGCGGCATGGCGCCCACAAGGACGCGACGGGACGAGACCAGGTGCACTGACCTGTTGCACACACGGATCCCCCCCCCCCCCCCCTAGATCCCTCTAGTTTAGTTTTTTGTTTGTTTTTGGATGCATGTTTTCTTTTTCTTTTTGTGAGGCTCG